>CM046951.1:94954793-95554793 GCA_025698515.1 Gossypium sturtianum | reverse complement strand
TTCACAGTTCATACAATTCAGTCCTTGTCCAATTAACCCCTCAATTGGGCTAAATTTTCTCAATTAATACTTTATTATATCATTTTAAACTACTTAATAACCCTTGAAAATCAGAACTTTAGCATTAGACCTTAATTCCAAACTCTTTCACAATTAAGTCCTAAAACCAATTTCCATCAATTTTACTTGATAAAATCATCATATATCAAAATTGAAGCTTCAATTATATGTTTATTCATCATGTGCTACCAGCACTCATCCATAGAACTTTAAAAATTAGCCATAGAATCAAAAACTAATGACATAGTAAGTTGGACCCAATTGTAAAAGTCCAAAAACTTAGAAATTTCAAGGAGAAAGCAAGAATTAAACTTACATGAAGCTAGAGTATGAAAACCAGCTTGAACCCTCTTCCATGGCTATTTTTTTCAGCTGATGAAAATGAAGAGAAATGAAGAGAATTCTAGATATTCCAATTTGGTCCCATTTTTATTCAGCTAATTTTGGTAATTTTCCAATTTTTCCCTTATTTCACCCATTTCCTGATTTTTCTCAGCTATTGCTGCCTAAAATATCTCCTTTGGGCTTATTTTCACTTTAGGTCCTTCCTCATTTGACAATTGCGCTATTTAATCCTTCTAGCAACTTTTACACCTTTTTCAATTTAGTCCTTTTTATTTAATTAACCACCCGAACGTCAAAATTTTCTAATGAAATTTTAATACTACCTTATTGACACTCCGTAAATATTCATAAAAATATTTATGGCTCGGTTTATAACACTGAGATCTCGATACCTCTTTTTCTCAATTTCTTGACCAAATAAATCTTTATAAAACACAATTTACTATTTCAAAAATCTTTTAAAAACTACATTTGGCTTGTAAATATTAAATAATATAATCTATGAATTTATTTATCAGATTTGGTGGCTCGAACCACCATTTCTGACATCACTGAAATTTGGGCTATTACATAGGGTTTGTTGCCCCTTGTACTTAGATCAGGCCTCGTCGTATATCGAGATAATTATATATGTTATCTAATATTTAAACCAACTCATACAATTTATCCAAACTTGATTAACATATTTTCCTATGCCTAAAAATACTATTTATTCATTTAATTAATTAAAATAATTAATTTTACTAATTAAACAATTTTCACAACTCAATTCTAATTTCATTAAAGTCAAGTCCTGACGACTTTACTGTACTAAAATCTATGAGTAAACTAGTTTAATTAATCTTGTTCTTATGAAACTATAATGACTTAATTAATGAAATTTTCACTTTGAACTTCAATTATTTAATTTTAAATTAATTAAATAATAATTTGAAGATATAAATTAATTCCTTAATCATCATCTATTTATGGCAAGAAAACACATCATCATAAATAGTGATACATGCGATCTATTTCTCTTAGTTCTTCGTTTCACATTTTTCATTTTATCAATTAATGCAAACTATCAAGTTTATACCGAACTAGCAGAAAGACCGGTTGAACATATATAACTAGAGGTCAAATAATTTGTAATTAAGTTCCGACTCTTCGTCTATTAATTACAACAATATTTAGTCATTGAATCATTCCACTAAAGTATCATGATTGAGCTCTCCCTATTATATACAATTACGAAAGTTATTTCATTAAGTGCTCATCCAGTGACCTTGTTATATGCATGTTACCTTCATAGGATGTCCTTAATCTCTTTGGGATAAATTCGTTCTCCCAATATAATCTTATTTTATTTCATGATAATCATTACATCTTCCTTAATGAAAAGTCAATTACTAACAAATAGTAATCAAATAATTTGTCTTAAAATATGCTGATGTGGCATAAAACTATTGGAAGGGGATGCAGATGACGTGGCGTCACTGTTTCATACAATCCTTTCTCCTTAAAATAAATGACTCGTGGCCACGTTACTTTTCATCTATTAATGTAATGCCGATGAAAGAATATCATTTACCCATTATTAGGCTATGATTTCCACTATTGTAAGTGAAGCTATGTTATGAAAAAGCCGTATACCCAAAGTACTAACTTTCGACTCTATTATCAATTAAACACAGACTACACACATAGTTTGTCACTTAATCAGGATTAAAGTAAGCCATACTATGAATATCACAAGTGAATAAATCCATAAATGAATCTTGGATTTATTCTACTTGGGTCCTATCCTATGTACTGTCAATCCAATCAGTGACACCTATGTCTCTATCTTCTGAGAGTCATCCACTATGATACCCAAGACAAGGTATCTCCTCATTTGGACTTGATAAGCGACATATTTGTCTTTCAATCGACTTGATCAATTTATATTAGACTAAGGATGTGTTTAGATTATCTACTAATATAAGTTATTTTCTCACATTATGATCCAACCACATAATGTTGCTTAGTATTAGTTAAATATTAGACAATCAATGAGCCAACATTTGTTTTTATTTTGCTTTGTATGCAAAAATTGTTGAGGACATTATACAAAAGATATTAATGATAATGATGGAGGTTTATTAAACCAATTTGTTCGAAAATCTACAAGTACATAAATGTAATCACTACACTAAGGGCACTAGATCCCAATAGTCTCTCACTTGCTCTAGGGGAGTTGATGAGTTATATTTCACATTCTCATGACCTCTACTTATTTTTCAAAACTCCCAGTCATCAGAGTCTTGGTAAACGGATCTGCAAGGTTGTCCTCTGATATGACTTTAACTACATTCACTATCTCGTCTGCTACCGCCTCCTATATGATGTGATATTTTCTATCAATGTGTTTTGTCTATGGTTTTTGGTTTCTTTGGTGTTAGTTATTACCGCACTGTTGCCACAATACAGTGTGATAGTTTTTTCCATACCAAAAAGGACTTCGAGATCCAATTGTAGAACCTACACAACTTTGTACAAGTCAATGAATAAAGCAACAAGTGTGTGTCAAAGAAAACGAATGTGCCCAAGAAGACATACTTTATTAATTAAAGATACCATCATCCCAACAACAACATTATTATTCTATATTATATATTCTAGATTAGATATCCTTTTTGTATCTTCAATTAACTTTTCTTATTGATGAATCACCCTTTTCATTTCCTCTAAAGTGACATCCTTGTTAAATGTCTTGCTAATAAGATTTCATATTGAAATACGATGCCCATCCTCAATCAAAATATTTGATACATTATAATCAGCTAGGTAGATAAATAGGTTGGCTATCTTTTCACTTGAGATTGTAAAATATTAAATTACTAACATTAGGAACAATATCGATAAAATTGGTATTTCTTAATAGCATATCATCCAACAAAGAAAACACTAATTTACTAGAATGGCAATAAAAATAGCATATGACATATTCAAGAATTTTTAATAACATAACATTGAAAGAAAAAAGCACTCACATGCTAAATAAAGTTTACCTTATAAAGAATTATGGAAGGAGATTTAAAGTATTTAAATAGGTTAAGATTTGGATGTGTAAAATTATAGGGTAAAAAGGAAAAAGAAGAGATTTATAGGGCTTGGGAGAACATGGAAAGACAAAATGTAAAACTTGAGTTTGACTTCCATGGGTGTTGAGGTCTGGTTAGCTAATGTCAAATCTGTATCATTTGAAGTACAAGATCCCTGAGGGAATCTCTGGAAATGATTGTTACCTCCACATCCATGGATGTCAAGGTTAGGGTATGATTATTTCAACATGTCCCATGATGGCACTACAAATAAATTTCCATACACTAACACTTTTATTGATGGTTCAATTCCATTAGTACAAGCAGGTTTACCAACTAAATTTTTGTTTTTCGTAATGGTTTTTAGATATTCATTGAAGGACTTTTGTTTTTAGCGATGATTTTTCAACCATCAGTATATAGTAGTTTGTTTGTAGTGTAGGAATCAAATTTCACAAGGAATCTTTGACATGATAATAGGACCTTAACAACCATAGGTGTCGAGTTTCATTTAAATATTATCCACGTGAACCTTTATGAATTTATTGACTTTTCCTTTCAGGTGCACGTTTGGTTTTAGGTGGACATACTTATTAATAATATAAAAATAAGAGATGGACATAGAAGTTTGGTTACACAATTGAGATCTTCCTACATTTACGAAGCCTTTCCCAAAGATAATCCACTATAAATATCCTTTTACAAGATATGATTTAAGTTCTACTCACTCACCAAGTTGCAAACTCACTTTTATACATAATCTAGATTAGTCTCCCTCACTAAGATTTTCCTATTGAGATCTTAGTTGCAAACTAAACAACAACAACTTGCTTGGAATATATATACAATAAAATAAGTTCCTCACACGAGCAAGATAAGTACTCCCTAAACCTCATACAAAAAACTAAAACAAGTCCTCTCATATATAAGTTTATAATGGATTACTTAATTACAATCAAGGTGAAACTTTATCTCCTTAAAATAAGCTTCAATAAAGTCTTCAATTAATATGAATGAAATAACATAGGTCTTCTCGGTGTAGTCTTCCTTGGAAATCGAATCTCTTCAAATAAGAAAACTTTGATCACATTGAAAGTCTTAAAAGATCCTTGCTTGACTTGATTTTCACCATGTTTGACTTCCATAAAGTGATGCTAAAAATACTTTAATGTGCTTTTAAAGATTCCAATAGTTTTGGTCAATAGATGTCAACCAAACATTGCAAGTTATATTAGCCTGCTAGATGCAAGCTAAATTGCAATTGGAGTTACATCTAACTAATGTAATTGACACTAACAATCTTGATATTCGTGGGTATAGAATTCACTTAATACTTGTTAACCAGTTAGATTAACAAGGGGAGGAAGTGGTGGTTTGATTGGTGGTTCACCTGAGAATAAGACAGATAGTCACTAAGAAAAGGATTGGCTTTTTGGTGGAAAAGTTGGAGGGGAAGAAGTCTTGGGTCTGGAATGGGACTTAGCCTCATGAGTTGTTGCATAGGCCTTTTATACTAGGAGACATAGTTGCCTACATGTTTAGTGACTACTAAAGTGAGATCTTATTTAGTTCCTCTACGGTGATAGTGCTGTGTCATCTTAAGATATAATGTCTTAGGACAACTTGGTAATCAATGATTCTGAATCTTTACGTGCGCCTCACATATGCTTAGCGAAGATATGATGCGATATGAGGCACGCTAGGCTCAAGTTCGCTAGGCTTGGGTTCGTTCATGGTAAAAGGTGGAAGGTTTACTGGCTTAAATAGATTCGTCAAACACGTACAACATCACTGAAGGACACATGTAGAAGTACATAGTGTAGGTATAACAACACTACAAAACATAAGTATTTGTAACAAATTGCAAAAAATAAAAATAAAAAAAGTGAGAGTAAGGAGGAAAAGACGTGAACGGGAAAAAAAGCTAAAAAGGAAATAGAAAAAATAAAATAAAATATTAATGTATTAAAAT
Organism: Gossypium sturtianum; assembly: GCA_025698515.1. Taxonomy (NCBI): domain Eukaryota; kingdom Viridiplantae; phylum Streptophyta; class Magnoliopsida; order Malvales; family Malvaceae; genus Gossypium; species Gossypium sturtianum. The sequence continues at coordinate 95,549,351 of CM046951.1, read as the reverse complement.
TCATATAAAAATATAATAAAAAAACAACCAAAATAAATAGATAATTTTTGTTTTCTTTAAAAAGAATGGTTTTTTTTTCTCTTTCGTTTGTGTAATTTTCTCTATTCTGTTTTTCCATCATCTAAATGTAAAAAAAAAAAAAAAGTAAATAAATAAAATTAGGGGGACACATATTGGATTCCAACATAAACATTTATATTTCGAACCTTGTATCTTATTTTATTAATTTTTATAGATATTACTTACACGTGTAAAATAATGATAAAAAATTATAACTATGTTCTTCTCACCGGAAAAGCATTTTAGTATATGAAAGTAAAAATAAAAATAATCATTTATCACCTAGAAACAAACTTAGTCAAATAGACGGCTTTTCGAGCCCATTATAAGGGGAATACCCTCTTTGCTTTAAGGATCTAAAGAAAGAACGCCTGAGCTTGGGGTTTACGCAGTCAACACTGGCCGCGTCCTGACAACGACGATGGTCCACCCAATTGTGTATTCTTTGTCCACTTCGTAAGGCCTAGAAGCCATTTTTTAAATTTCAACCAACAAAATTGGAATTTGATTTCTTACCATTTCACCCTTATCAATATTCATTTCAAGTCAACGAGGCCTCCGGCAATGATATATGAACTCTTAATTTATTATGCAATTTAATTATTAAAATAACTACTTAATTCGATTTATATAAAATATTATTTTTAAAATGTGTCATTCATTATAAAGTTTAGAATTGTGTGTAAAAAAATAAAATAAAATATACCAACTTGAGACGTTGCTTCATACTTGAAGCATTCCCACGTACATTTGTTGCCTTTTAGGGCTCGTGTTAGGGTTTTTGCGTGCCTACAATATTACTAGTGCAAAAAACAGCTCCAATATTTATATGTTGGCCATTCATGCTAACAGATGGCCATCACCATTCTTATTTAAATATTAGACTATTAAAAATATTTTGGTTAGTTAGAAGAGGGCAAAGGCCCTAAGGAAAAAACTAAACAATCATTGAAGGCTGTCCCCACATCATCAGCCATTAACAGGTTAATGACTCCTTGAGGTGATTCTTCAAAAACAGTAAACTCCACGTGATCATGTATGCTTCTTTTAGCAACCCAATCCGCAAGAAAGTTACATTGTCTAGATATATGTTGTAGATGCCATCTCCAATCCTTTCTTGGCAACTCCTTTAATATTGCTTTAATAATGCGGTAATGGGGATGCTTTTTATTCACTCCAACTTGGATCACGATAGAACCAAACTTAATGATAATTCTTCTAATACCTTTATTCCACACCATTTCAATTCCATAGCTATTGGCTGTGGGAGATTGGAAAGGTGCTCGGATTTCTTCATCGATCCAAATTGGTGCTCGAATCATTCAATCTTCTAACTGGATGATCTTTTCTATCATTTTTAAACTCTAGTTAAAAAGGCCAAATGGAAGCTAAGATAAAATTCACAGTAGCAACTTAGCTTGCAACTGGCATGCCAATGTAACTTGCTATATTTAGTTCACATCTTTTGACCAAAACTGTTGGAGCTTTTCATTCAACATCCTTGAGGATTTTAGCAATACTTTATTGATGACAAAATGTGGAAAATCTAGTCAAATAAGGACACATAAAGACTTTCAATGTGATCAATGTTTTTTATAATTTAAGAGATTTGATCTATAAGGAATTTCATATCGAGATGATATTTTTCACTTTATTCCATATTTCTATGGCTATTTTTGAGGAGATAGAGATTCATATTGATCGAAATTTAACATGACGACACTTTATGCTTTTTTTTGAAGGCTTGTTTTATTTTTAAGTATGAGATGGAAAAAACACTAATTTTGTTCTTTAAGGAACTTAGTTTAGTTCATATTTGTTGTTGTTAGTAAACCATTCTTGTTGATCTGTATACAATTAAGCTTTTAGGAAGAAAGTTTTAGTGGGAAAAGTAATTTAAATTGAGTATAAAAGTGAGATTGCGACTAGGTGAGTGGCTTGAACATGAATATATAATGTCTTATATTTGATTTTTAATGGGTTACTCTCCGGAAAAAGCCCCACAAACATAGAAAATTCCCAAATATTTTATAACTGTTAATTAATTTATCTAATTAGAATTAAATGAAAATATGAAAGATAAATTTAATGAATTAAAAAAATTAGTATATTATTGATAACTTGTTCTTTGAATGCAAAGAATTTGAGAAACATAATTTTTAATAATTTGATAAAATTTTGTTTTACTTTCAAAAAAGTTATTATTTTGATTTTATTTAATAAACTATTCTCCTCAAATTCTTAATTATAAAATTTAAATTATTTTTATTTCAATAATAAAATCAAGGGTTTCCTTGAGGTCTTGAGTTGGGCTTAAGAATTGTTGTATTTGATTCAACAGTTATTTAACTTGGCAAAATCTGGATAATAAAATAATAAGAATGATCAGAATCAATCATAAACAAACAGGAATACAGAAAAGACATAATAAAAAAAAGAAATTGTTAAGCTGAAAATTCATCTTCCATTCTGATACATAGAAAAAAATAATAATAAAAAAGGATGTTAAACTTTGCTGTCAAAATTTGTGTAGAGTATGAATTTGTTCACAAAACAGAATAAAAAATAAAGTGAGTAGAGTCAAGCGACATGGCAACCTTGGCCATGGGGGTTAAGTGATTGGCATCAGGGTTGGGGTGGGCTTCGGAGTTTGGCGGAGGATGATAGTATAAGCGTGCAGTTTGGGGGCAATGAGAATGAAACCTTGCTGCTATTCTCACTCCTGCATCCAACAACTCTGTGTATTTCCCCATTCGAATCTTTTAATCTAAACAAGAAGGAGATGAAAGATGAAAAGGAGTTTAGGAGTTGGGTTTGTCCAAGCAAGGAAGCAGAGAATTCAGAATTTTGAATTTGGTGGAAATGTGTGAAGAGAGAGTCTTACTTTTATAGCCTCCTTCCTGCCACTTTGAGTTTTCTATTAAAGACCCTTATTTTGACCGTCTATTAAAGAATTAATTGAATTTATTAATAAATGTATTCCATGATGCCCACTTTCACGCTTTACTTCCAAAGAAGGCGGCCTCAGCTTTGGCTTTACGCCTTCAAACATTCGCCTCCTCCTCACTTCGATAGTTGTTGGATTTAAGATTGCTCAGGTTTAAATATGTTCTTGGGTCCTATCCCATTAATTTGATATAAAATATTAATCTTTTTTAAAAAATTCATTAAACACAACCAAAATTTATGGAATGATGACAATTTACTCTATCAAATATTAAAGTTAATTGTACTCAACACTAAATTGTGCCCCTATGCCCCTTTAATAAAATTACGACAAGTATTTGTTTATTTTCTATAGAAATCTTATAAGTTTTATTAAAATTATAATTATTTTTTAAACTAGAAAGATTAAAATTAATAAGAAATCAGAAATAAATTGAAATAATAAAATAGAAATAAAAATCAATTCATCATATATATTTAAATGAAAAATATAAATAATTTAATAGATTGAATTTTGATAAGATAATTTTTAAATTAAATCTACAACATTAAATTAAAAAGCTACTTTTTTTTAATAATTAAAAAACTCAAATCAATTGAAAGATGGATATAGTGAGTTTATTACACTAAAAATAAATAATATCATGAGTTTGTTAAATTCAAGATAAAAATATTTATAATTTATAAAACATCAAAATCATTTGAATTTATCTAAGGTTGCTTGACCTATGAGCTTAAAAATATTCAAACCTCAAGCTAACCCAAATTAGAAATAGTCCAAATACGAAGTCAACCAAATTCAGAATGAATGTTTTAAAAATTTTAGTTTTGAGATTTTCAAAGCTTTTATAAAACTTTTATCGTCCATTTTTTTTTTAATTTTATTTTTAGTTTTAAAAGTTATATAACAACGTTTTATTTCTTTCTTAAATTTTTATTTTAAATTTAACTACGTAAGATTTGACATGTCATTTAACGATTTTAATAACAAAAATATCTTATTGATATAACATCAATATTGGATGGAAAATTAATTTTTTAAAAATAAAAATATAAAAAAATATTTTTTATATTTTAAATTTTTTTTTAAAAATAATTGTTGATGTGATGTTCACATGGTAATTTACATCAGCAAGTTAAAAAACATTAATTTTTTCATCTATTTTAGAGCGGTTTGATAAATAGCACAAATTTAAGAATTAAAAAAAATAAAAAATTAAAAGATAAAATAAATCATTATACCTTGTTTGTTTGAAAAATTACACTATGGAAAATTATATTTGTATGCAAAAATGTGTATTATATTATTGGTTATAATTATAAGAGGAATCGGATTGGTTACATTCATTTTCAAAATTTATGAAATTTCAACTATTTTCAGTAAACTCTTCATCATCTTTCTGACAGTTTTTTTTTCTTTTGGAATTTTATTTTATTTTCCTCATTTTTCGACAACTTTAAGCAATTCGATTTCTTCACTCTTAGACAATCAAGGATAAATTACACAAATTTTCATTTTATCATTTAACTTAAAAAAATTACAATTTAGTTAATAAATTATCCAAAAGTTTTTATTTAAGTCATTGAGTTATTAAAATGGATGCCATATGGTGTTTTCTATTCGCACTATCTACGCCAATCGAAAGTTCTCTTTTCCTTTCTCTTTTGTAGTTTAGTTTTCTTTTTTCGTGAAATAACTTTGAATGTCACTAATCTACGAACCAAAATTCAAACAACTTTTTTCTCCAATCTCTAATATTGACCGTCATTTCGACTTGGATCTAAGGTATGTTCTTTTACTCGTCGATGTGTATTGATCCACCATATCAATCGTGGAATCGTCTTTTGGAACTCGCTAGCGGAACTTTAAAAAAAAAAACTTAACAACCCAATAATTTAAATAAAAACTTTTGAGTAGTTCAGTGACTTATATGAAAACTTTCGAATAGTTTAATGATCAAATTGTAACTTTTTTAATTAAGTGACCAAAATAAAAAGTTATCCATAGTTTAGTGAGTAATGGTGTAATTTATCCTACAATTAAAGAATTAAAAAAATTCTTTAAAGATTTCTTCATAAAAAACAAAATAACGTGAGTTTCTCACATTGGAACCTAGCATAAATATGATTTGAAGGAGAGAGATGAATTTTCTTCCGACGCTTCAAAGGTAACCGTACACCAATTTTAACTCTGATCCACATAAAATTCTTGTACCCTTTATTGATTTGTTTAGCACCGTAAACCTTAAACCTTAAAGATACCAATGAAGTTTTTAAACTGTTTAGCAACATTTTCAAAAAAAAAAAAAACAAAAAAAAAAAAAACTGGAGGAAGATTGTAGACATGAACCTAGAAACAGGAAAAAATAACATGCGCTTGCATTGGATCCTCGTCTCCCTTTAATTAATAAAAAACCAAAAAATGGTTATTGAAAATCCATGGAGCACCGCTAACCACTCTATCAATGTCCAACTAATGATAGAATCGAAACAAGTACCGCTTCTCTCCCAAATATGAAATTTGAATTCCACCGAGGGGCTGCCAAAGATTAGCCAAAATATTTCGCATCGCCGAAAAATGAACAATGCTTGCCATGACGAAACATCCAACTAGGCACATGTTGTACATCGGTTTCTGCGGATCAGATACACTATGGAGCTGCAAGCCTAGTCTTCTCCATCAGTAATACTCAAACCCGCAATTTCATATTTCATAGAAAAAGATGAAAATAAACACACCAAGGACAAACACAAAAACACACTAGAAGAATAAAAAACATGCCACTTAGAGCAAACAGAGAGAACAAAAATGTTGAACGTTGTAGTTTTAAGTGTTTTGGGTTTAAATTTTGTTATTTATATTAATTATAAATTGACATGGAAATTATGTGGAAAATAATACAAGTCATTAAGATAATTGATGAGTTAGCAAACTGTTAGCATTTTAACGATTTTGAACTAAAAATAAATAAATTGATAAGTTGGATGATTATTTTGTAACTTTTTAAAGTTGAATGACCTAACAAAAAACTTTCTAATAATCGGATGACTATTTATGGAATTTGCCCCAAAAAAATAAAGAGTACAAAATACCAAGAACAATGCAAGATACACAGCAAAGCCCAAAAGACTCGTATAGTTTGAAAATGCACAGTTCCCCTGTATGGCCATGATACAGTGCAATCCAACAAATATCAGCCCATAAGCCTTATATATATTTATAATGTCTGATACTTGAAATTATCAAAATATTTGGGCTTAGATTCAACGTTTATTCTATTAAAATTATTATTATTTGTTTGGTGTAACAAAATAAAAACAATACAAAGAAATTAAACTAGACCCTCAAATGGAGATCTTTCAAGAGCTATAATCCTGCTCTCTTGTCGCGGATTTGTTTAACCAATTTATCTTCCAATTTGTTTTCGTCTCGAGAGATATGCTGAATACTTCAATGGAGAATTTTTTATAAAAGTTGATGGATTCTCCTAGTCAGAGCTGAAATGAAACTTCCAACAGATGTTTCCTGAATAGCTTTAACAGTTTCACGGCTATCCGTTTGAATTAAAATGTAACAACCCGATTTAAGGCCTAGTCGGAATAGTAGTTGCGAGACCACAAATTCGAAGTAGAAATATATGGTTTATGGTTTTTTATAAGGTCTATGACATATTGCATGGTTGTGTGAAAATTTCATGAAGAAATTTTATGATTTAGTGATCAATTTATCTTTTAGGACTAAATTGCAAAAATCGAAAAATATGAGATTCTAGAAGTTTTAAGTATGAGATAGCATTAGAAAATTTGTTAGGGGTCCTTATTTAGTAATTAGACCATTATATCTCATGATGGACAAAAATGGACATGGTAGGGAAAAATCTCAAGGAAGGGCCTTAAGGGCATTTTGGTCATTTAGTTAATAAATTAATAAAAAGGGAAAAAGAATTCAAAATTGGTGTTCATCTTCTTCCCTAAGTGTCGAAAATTTAAGAGAAGTCATAGCTAGGGTTTTGTTCATTTTCAAGCTCAAAGTAAGTGCATCCTAGCCCCGTTTTTAATGTTCTTTACATTTTTTAGATCCTCGTAGCTCAATTTAGCTATTTCTAGCCATATTTTAAGCTATAGTTCATGTTCAAAAACTTACCCATGTATGACATGCATGTATTTTGATGTTTAATGGAGGAATATGGAAGTTTGATGTGTGATGAACATCTTTCTCTAAATGATTTTTCATGGAAACGCCTAAAAAGGACCTATTTGTGAAAGTGATAAAATGTGTAGTAAAAATCAGTTTTGAAGGAAAATGTGAGACATTATAAGCTTAAGATAGGTTCGGCTAGGCTTGGGTAATCAAGAAAATGAGTACATTTCATCATACGAGCCTAGGGACCATTTTGCAAATATGTGAAAGTTTAGGGGGGAAATTATAATTTTTGCCAAAGTATGATTCATGGGATTTTTTAGTCAATGTGATAATTAAATAAGTGAAATTTGTCATTATAGATCAAGAAACACGAAGTCCGGACCTAAACCGATGAAAGAACAATGTGGTGGACTAAATTGAACAACTACCTATATTTTGGTACCGAGGTAAGCTTGTGTGTAATAAATCAACATTATGTTATTATGTATTTAAATGCTTGATATTACATGAAATGTATATTATTTTATGAAATTGGTTAATGAGGTCTCGATGAAGAAAATGATGAAGTTTTACTATATCGAAGTCCCGGTTGAACCTTAGGAATAGAAGGGATACCCTTGTCACGACATTAGATTACTAAGGTCCCGTATAAGACCGTATCTAGGATATGGCCTCGGCACCGAATTGAGATCCCGTGTAAGACCATATCTGGGATATGGCATCGGCATCGAATAGTGATTCCGTGTAAGACCACGTCTGGGACCTGGCTTCGGTATGAAATCGTGTAAGACCATGTTTGGGACATGGCATCGACATACGATCTCGTGTAAGACCATATCTGGGATATGGCGTCGACATCAATATGAGATCCCGTATAAGACCATATCTGGGATATGGCATCGACATCTATATGTGATCCCATGTAAGACCATATCTAGGATATGGCATTGGCATCTTACTACGTGTATGACAATTTTCGAGTATCCTTCGATATTCCAAGTGGTTCAACGGGGTAAAGAATTAAGGTTTATGTTAAAGATGGAAAAAGGGCTAAAGTTGTGTGATGGAGTGATACATGTACTTATGCGAAACTCACGAGAAATGAGTCTGGTATGTGATAAGTGGTTGGTAAGAGTGATCATGAGTAAGCCATGTCAATGTTGCTTGAGAATTTTGTGTTAATTCATAACGTAATATGTAGATGTTATTACAAGATTTTATGTTATTATCTATTACGTGCAAACTTATTAAGCTTTATGCTTACTCCCTCTCTTTTCCCTTTTCTTGTAGTATCGCCAAGTTAGCTCGGGGATCGAAGGACGTCGGAGCTCGATTCACACTATCAAGCTATTCTTTTGGGTATAGTAAAGTTTGATTATTTTGGGTATGGCATGTATAGGAACTTGGTCATTTTTTTATATGTCATAATGGTTAGCCAATGTGTTGGCTATTAATGTTACTTATTTCATTTTGTAAATGGCCATTGGAATTGGCCAATACTAGTTAAGTTATATCTATTCAATGATGATGAAATTCATGAAGTGCAAGCTTGCGCAATTGAATGAGTAATGTGTGAAGTATATGCATGATGAACGCAGTGTGAAGTTAAGGTGTGGATGTATTGATTGTGGTTATTAGAGGTGTATTATTGTTATGCTATGTGTTGCTGGAAATGGTATAAGTGTGGTTGCTTTCCAGGGTGGTAAATGGCTTGGTAAATAGCCTTATATTTGTCCACACGGGTAGACACACGGGCGCGTGTCTAGGTCGTGTGTGACACACGGTCAGCCCCGTGGGCATGTTGATAGGCCGTGTGTCCCTTGCATCCAAATTTAGCAAAACAGAATGCCCAGTAGTAAACACACGGGCAGAGACACGACCGTGTGTCTCAGCCGTGTGAAGGACATGGGCATGTGCCCAGGCCGTGTGAAGTCTGCACATTAATTGCGAGAATTAAATTCACCACACAGCCTAGCACATGGGCGTGTGACTCGGCCGTGTGCCCCTAAATGTCTGCTAACGTCATAAACAGAATGTCAAGGTTTTCACACACGGGCCATAGACACGGGCGTGTGCCAGGCCGTGTGAAAACCCCTGTAGGTTCGAAATGAAAAATAAAAGCCGCACGGACTAGGGACATGGGCGTGTGTGACCACACGGCCTGCCCACACGGGCGTGTGGCCCTGTTTTGAGCAAAAATTTTCTAAGTATCCGTAAACTTCCGGTTCAGTCCCGAACCACTCTATATGTATGTTTGAGTCTCGTAGGCCCATAATAGGGACATTATGAACACGAATGAAAAATTTTAAGTTGGAATGAAAATTTATGGCCCGATTTTGCATGATTAAGTATGATAAGTCCGGTAATGCCTCGTACCCGATTCCGGCGTCGAATACGAGTAATGGGTGTTACATAAAATACGTTGGAAACCCCTATCTAGTGCCAGATTCAACTCATCCAAGATGCCCCATAGTTTAAAAAATAAAAATAAATAAATAAATGAGACATATGATGATATCTTAATTAATTTGAAGAAAGATTATTCATAATAGTTTTTCATAAAAAATGATTTTGTGCAATACTTTTTAGCTTCGATAGTTTTTCAAATGATTTATTTTTTTAATTTTATCACTTAATTAATTTAATTTAGTTAAAGATAAACAATCACAACACATAAAATTTGATTGGTTTAAAATTTTCCTTTCTACATTGTTCTACATAAAGGTTTTAGATTAAAGTTTTATTCAATTCATTAGATTATTTTCTTTCATACATTTTTTTCTCGGTTATCTAGTTTTTATAATTGATTCATGAGTAATTCAATTTTTCAATATTTGAAATTGAATTGTTTTGTTCAATTAAAGACATTGTATCTAGAGAATAAAATTTCGTGATCATTTTGCATACAAAAGAGAAATATTCTTAAAATAACTTCTTGGAAAATTGCTTTTCCTATTTTTTTAGATTCTTTGAATCTAAATACAATAGATGAAGAATAATCATATACCATAAATCTCAAAATTGCAAAAGCTCAAGCTATCAAAGTTGAGAGGCTCAAACAAATAAAGCAATATTTAATACTTGAACTTGGCAACTTTTTTCAACTTGATTTCTAAGCTCTTTTTGTTCATATCGGCACCCAAACTTAGACTCTATCAAATAGTTTAGTTGTTTTGTAACGCCGATCTAATATAATCTTCAAGATAAGTTGTTTAAAATGAATTGATATTGGCTTTTATACTTTCATAACATTAGCATCCTTCAAAACTCAAAGATTTTGTTCTAATCTTCAAGATAAGTTGTTTCAAATAAATTGATATTGGCTTTTATACTTTCACAACATTAGCATCCTTCAAAACTCAAAGATTTTGTTTTAAAATTTATCAACTCCAAACATAACAAGTTACTAAAACTGTCGAAGTGCTAGCCATAGCACCCGTTGAAAATAATATATATAAATATTATAAAAAAATATTATATGCAACCTATTCAATGTGGATAGGGGCAAGACATTCAGTGCCGTCCATTGTCAATTAATACCCCCGGTAGCGTATACCCTTTGCATCGGGTAGTGATGTGCAGAGCCTTGGTGGATCCCATGCATAAATGAAATCGAATGCTGAGACCCGCTTATTTCGAGGAAGTAAAATGTCATGCCCAGTGAGTTAGGATATGACACTCCGAATCTTCGAAACTAAGCTTGTCTTTTGCCGTTCAAAACTCGTACATTTAAATTCAAGAAGGATATTCAGTCATGAGAAATTGAAACCCAGTAAGTTAGGGCACTATTTCAGTTGCTCTTGCATCTGAGCTTGCAGCCGATCCTGCATTTCCTTCTGCATTTGTTCCAGTTTTTCTAACCTTTGATCCATAACTTTAGTCTTTCTCTGAATTTTATTTGGGACAAAATCCGTAAAGAATGGATTGAGCTAAGGAAGCAAATTTTGCTAAGGTACAAAAAATGAGTAAGGGTGGAATTGGTGCCCCAGATATCACAGCCTGAGCTTCTCTGTACGAACTTCTTGAAGACCATTCTGAGTTCAACATGTGTCTAGGAGATCTGTAGTAATTTGTCAATGCCCCTAAGATGTAGCATATCTCCTCATTGTTAACTCAGGTATAGGATGGCTAGCGCATGCCCTATTCGTCAAAAATTTGAATTGCCCTTTGCGGGTTTTCAATTCAAAGCTCCTTTGGTCTCAAAGTGCCCTTTACGGGTTTTCTTTTCCTTCTTAAGCGAAGTACTTCTTGACTGAGTCCGCATCTTCAACGAATCAAACCATATTGTGTGTTAGAACAACAATTCATTTGTTCTAAATTAATTTATTTGAGATAACCACCGGTTATGATGGTGTTTTTGCTCTTGAACTTTTTTTTAAGAATTATGTGACATAAATAATGATGTGGCATTTTTGTCACATGTCACTTGGTGATTGGACCGTGTCATTATTGACTATAATTGACTGACGAAGGCATCAATGAGGAAAAAAATAGTTTAGGTATCTGTTATATATAAATAAATAAAAATTTTAGGAAATTGATTATATTTTTAAAATACATTTTTTTAAAAAATTGATTGTATTTTTAATTATATACAATTTTTATATCAATTTTTTAATATTTTAAATGTGACTAGAAAAGGCATACTTTATTCTATTTTTAATAATTCTTAATAAGTTGTCTACAATCTTTTACAAATTTTATAACTTTTTTATAATATTCATTATTTTTAGAATTTTTTTAAAAATTCTTACTGTAGTAGCCAATTTTGGCCCAATCCAAAAACAAATAAGGCCAAATAATAAAACAGTCCAAAAAATATCCAGTTACAAACAAAAAGACTAAATCAATCTTCAAAACAATAATCACTTTCCACTTTATCAAAAGTCACTTAAAGACTAAATAATTAAGAAATATGATAGGTAAAAAAAAAATGGTGAAAAGGATGGAAAATCCATATTTGTAGTTAACTCCTTTTCTGCTGGTAAAGGGATCATCAAATTGCCTCTTAGTTCCAAAACTGTGTTAACACTATACATTGTTTATTGTTTTCCATTTCTTAGGAAGAGTCCAATATTCGTGAAAAGGCTTCATGATCCTGGGTTTAATGTTGTATTTGAGAATTATGGAAAAAGTGAGAGTGATAAAGATTTTAGAAACTATAAAAATTTGAGGAATATGTTATAAAATATTATATTTACTGTGAAATCTGAGTTGTTTAAACAGTATTTAAAAAATCTGTGTCTCAGCAAAAAGATAAAACCGTATAAAGCCATGTCTACAGGTTTGATGGTATGGTATTTTATGTACAACTTGATTCTGATTAATTGAGCTATCTTCCATTTTTCTATTCTGTAAACGTTTTTTTATATAGCAATGCCTGGAAACAAGCTTTCATGGTTGGTTTTGTATAAAATTACTGAATGAAACTCATTTGTAGATGGATAAAGCGATATTACTTGGAGAAGTAAGTAAGCAATTGAACGAAGTTCAAGAAGAATGCATCTGAAGCCAGCAGTTCAAAGAAAGGTTTACTACTAATTAACTGCAAGTAGCAGTTCGAGAGAGAAAAACAAACGCTTAAACTCTCTTAACAAGTCTTTAGCTTAATAGCAATATTAATAGTAATATTACGAAGAATTTGATTGGAAAATCCAGTGGCAAAAAGAAGGGGATTCATTAGTTTGTTATTTAGTCCGAATCAGTGAAATGACGAAATCTATCAAAATAATTCAATAGGTCCGGGAAGAAATTCCGGGTGATCTCTATGGGAATTTAGAAATCTGATGCTTTAATCGAGAAAGGGATCCAAAATGGAATGATTTTGAATATCGATTCATTAGTAAAAAACCTTCTCTCACATTTGAATTACCGAGACAAGAAATTTATGTGACAATGGAAGCCCGAAAGGGAGAATTTGGAATTTTTCTGATAGAGGTATATGGGATCATATGGATGTTGGTCCCTATTTTGACTCTTGTATTGAGAATTATAATAGGTTCTGATCATATCTGTTTTTTTAACACAATTATAATAGGAGGATAATGCGTTTCAGTGCACTTGAATCAACGTCCTCTTGCATTAACAACAATGTCCATGCCAATCGAGCTCAGACTCAATCGGCAAATCAATAAGATTATTTAAATTGAAGTCAAAATGGCAAAAAAAATATTAAAGCATTATACCGAATTTAAATAGGGTAAACTACACCATTAGTTGTTAAATTATTGGTAAGTTTTCATTTTGATCATTTAACTAAAAAAAAGTTACAAATTGGTCATTGGACTGCTTAAAAGTTTTTATTTAAGTCACTAAGTTGTTAAAGTTGATGCTATATGGCTTTCTGTGTTTGCACATTTCTGTACCAATTGAAAACTCTTTTTCCCCTTTTCTTCTACAATGTAGTTTTTTTTCATGAAATAATTTTGGATGTAATGAATCTACGAATCAAAATTCAAACAGTTTTTTTCTCTTATCTCCAACACTGACCATTAGATCGACTTGGATCTAAGGTATATTATTCTATTTTTCGATGGGTATTGATCCACCATACCGATCATCGAATCGTCACTTAGAGTTCGTTGGCAGAATTTTTTTTAAAAAAAAGCAGCCTAAGGACTTAAATAAAAAGTTTTGAATAGTTTAGCGACTTAAACGAAAACTTTTAAAAAGTTCAATGATCAAATTGTAACTTTTTTAGTTAAATAAACAAAATAAAGGTTACCCATAATTTAGTAACTAATGATATAATTTAGCTATTGAATAATGGCATATAAAAACTAATAGTAGTTGAAAGCTTTGATACTTAGTAGAATGCCCAACAGACTAGGATAACTCAAATAAGGGGTTAAGAAATGTGACAACTCTCAAGTTCTCACCACGTTTTGTTTGATTGCCAAATGCCAAAGAAGCCCCGAAGAATGACTACAAGTTGTAGTTGCTTGTTGAGACAGAGCTTTTATTATTTAATACTCAAACCACTCCTAGCATCATATTTCAAGGCAAATGGGTGCCCCAACTCACTGTCTGATTAGCAACTTCTAAATTATGTGCCTCTCCCATCACCACTCACCACAAAGGTGGTTGGTTGGTGGCTTCCTCCTCAAATAAGGGTATTGAATAATGGCATATAAAAACTAATAGTAGTTGAAAGCTTTGATACTTAGTAGAATGCCCAATGACTAGGATAACTCAAATAAGGGGTTAAGAAATGTGACAACTCTCAAGTTCTCACCACGTTTTGTTTGATTGCCAAATGCCAAAGAAGCCCCGAAGAATGACTACAAGTTGTAGTTGCTGTTGAGACAGAGCTTTTATTATTTAATACTCAAACCACTCGGCAATCATATTTCAAGGCAAATGGGTGCCCCAACTCACCGTATGATTAGCGACTTCTAAATTATGTGCCTCTCCCATCACCACTCACCACAAAGGCTGGTTGGTTGGCTGGCTTCCTCCTCAAATAAGGGTATTGAATAATGGCATATAAAAACTAATAGTAGTTGAAAGCTTTGATACTTAGTAGAATGCCCAACAGACTAGGATAACTCAAATAAGGGGTTAAGAAATGTGACAACTCTCAAGTTCTCACCACGTTTTGTTTGATTGCCAAATGCCAAAGAAGCCCCGAAGAATGACTACAAGTTGTAGTTGCTGTTGAGACAGAGCTTTTATTATTTAATACTCAAACCACTCGACAATCATATTTCAAGGCAAATGGGTGCCCCCAACTCACTATACAGATTAGCAGCTTCTAAATTATGTGCCTCTCCCATCACCACTCACCACAAAGGCTGGTTGGTTGGCTGGCTTCCTCCTCAATCCTCAAATCCAATCTATTTCAATTTATCAAGTTTTCCTATTTTGTCTACAAAAGAGCTTCATAAGTTGACAGATTATATCTCAATGTCGGTTGTAATTTCTAAAAAAAAAAAAAGTTGACCATTGCTTAATGAAAACAAAACCGCCGTATCTTAAAACTATATAGCACCCAGTCACCTTCTCCAAATTAAAGTATTGCCTTGTTAGCTCAAATGCTCATCCAACCATTGATAACCGAACAAAAATACAAAATTGTTATAATAATAAAAATAAATTCATGAGAATCACAAAGAAGATGAATTTATTATTAATAAATAAATAAAATATTTGTAGAAGAAGACAGGACAACGACCCACCAAACTACCACTCATCAGTTGCTAAAAGTTTACATTAAAGCCTACGAAACCCAGTTGTGTGTGATCGCTTGTAGCTGTCGGCAGAGGTCATTAAAAAGAGTCCAAGGTAACTTTCTGTTTCTTTCCCTCTTTTTTACACAACAGAAACAGCAAATTGAATAGAAAAGCAATTGGGGAATCTATGAGTGAAGCTGAGATTAAGGAGCAAAAGTGAAGATCTAGCAAGAATTTAGGTTTGGAAGAATCTATCTAAGAAGAAAAGATCAAATGTTGGTCCAAGACCGTGCAGTTCCTAAATCTCCAAAACCTCCCCAGATCAGAAAGCTCCCCACTGTTCAACCCAACAGATTGTCTGAACCCAAAAACCTCGACTTCTCCGCATGGGTACCCGACAACTGCTACAGAATCGTCACTATCTTAGTCCTAATCCTCACCATCGCCGCCGTTTTTTTCATCTACTCCTCCACCAACACAGCTTTTCTCCTTTGCCTCCAATCCGAAACCCAGAGCGCCGTGGATTCCATCTCTCTCCCTCATATCAACTGGAATTCCATCAAATCCATTCCTGACCGCACTTCGCCTTACGCTAGTTTCAGATCAGAGCAATGGGTCGTTGTCTCCGTTTCTAATTACCCCTCCGATGCATTGAAGAAGATGGTGAAGATTAAAGGGTGGCAAGTTTTGGCAATTGGGAACTCCAGGACTCCCAGTGATTGGAGCTTAAAAGGTGCGATTTTTTTGTCTTTAGATATGCAAGCTAATTTGGGTTTTCGCGTTGTGGATCATTTGCCTTACGATTCTTATGTTAGAAAGAGCGTTGGTTACTTGTTTGCGATTCAACATGGTGCCAAAAAGATCTTCGATGCTGATGATCGTGGGGAAGTAATTGATAATGATCTAGGGAAACATTTTGATGTAGAATTAGTAGGGGAAGGGGCTAGGCAAGAAGTTATATTGCAGTATAGCCATGATAATCCTAATAGGACTGTAGTCAACCCTTATATTCATTTCGGCCAACGTTCAGTTTGGCCTAGGGGATTACCATTGGAAAATGTGGGTGACTTTGGACACGAGGAGTTTTACACTGAGGTCTTTGGTGGGAAACAGTTCATACAGCAAGGGATTTCGAACGGGTTACCGGATGTTGATTCCGTGTTTTATTTTACTAGGAAGTCGGCTTTGGAACCCTTTGATATTAGGTTTGATGAGCATGCACCAAAAGTGGCCTTTCCTCAAGGTATGATGGTGCCATTGAATTCGTTCAATACATTATACCATTCATCGGCCTTTTGGGCCTTGATGCTCCCTGTTTCTGTTAGTACAATGGCTTCAGATGTATTGAGGGGTTACTGGGGACAGCGGCTCTTGTGGGAGATTGGTGGTAATGTTGCTGTGTATCCTCCTACAGTTCACCGGTATGACAGAATTGAGGCATACCCCTTTTCAGAGGAGAAGGATCTTCATGTGAATGTAGGTCGTTTGATCAAATTCTTGGTGTCATGGAGATCAAACAAGCATAGGTTGTTTGAGAAGATATTGGAACTGAGTTATGCCATGGCGGAGGAGGGGTTTTGGACCGAGCAGGATCTCAAGTTTACTGCTGCTTGGCTTCAGGACTTGGTTGCCGTAGGTTATCAGCAGCCAAGGTTGATGACATTGGAACTGGACAGACCAAGGGCAAATATCGGTCATGGGGATCGAAAAGAATATATCCCTCAGAAATTGCCATCTGTTCATTTAGCAGTGGAGGAAACAGGGGTGGTTAGTTCTGAGATTGGGAATTTGATACGATGGAGGAAGAATTTTGGAAATATCGTGCTAATCATGTTCTGCAATGGTCCTGCGGAACGTACTGCCCTGGAGTGGAGACTGCTTTACGGGCGGATATTTAAAACTGTGGTTATTTTTTCTGCGCAGAAGAATTCAGATCTTGCCATTGAAGAAGGTCAATTAGATCAAATTTACAAGTAAGTTGCCACAAGTATCATCACTTGCCCTTCACATGATACTTTTAATCTATCAATTTATTTTTCCATGGTGCATCTTTCTTAGAATATTGATATATATCTTTTTTAATTTGTTACTTTCTTTGCTTTTGAATATTGTTTTGGTAGAATAAAGTGATATTCTGGTTTACTAGATAGCTTTTGCTTCCAGGCATTATTTGCCTGATTTTCTTTCATCTGTACCTGGCCAGGGAGGTTTTGCAATATAAGTCCTGATAAATTGTTCTTTAAATCTTTGGACAAAATGAATTTGGGCATAAATCATTAACCGCAATATTATTCATAGATAACAATTATTAGTTTCTGTCATCACATTTTCATAAGTTACTTTATCCATGAACAACCAATATGAAATTTTTGTAAAAGCAACTGATCCATGGACAGCTAAAATGAAATTCTCTTCATCTTCTTTCACGTGCTTTGCACAGAAAATAATTGGCAGTTATTACATGCATGAGGTGATAAAGAAAATGATATCATATTGTGCTTAGGTAGATGAAGACTTTTAGAAAACTGCTTAATTTCGTTTTATACTTGGTTATTTTTTTTTCTGTTCATATTGAAGATCTTAACCTGTTGATTTATGTTAATCTTGATCC
Source organism: Gossypium sturtianum (assembly GCA_025698515.1). Lineage (NCBI taxonomy): Eukaryota > Viridiplantae > Streptophyta > Magnoliopsida > Malvales > Malvaceae > Gossypium > Gossypium sturtianum. The sequence goes on along the minus strand of CM046951.1, from coordinate 95,531,419 downwards.
TTTATATTATCTTATAGATTGGAGGTGTAAATGCAGAGGGACTAGTAAATAATGATTGTAATATATTGGGAAGTGGAGGTTGATATTTGTTGTATAAAGCAACTTGTGTATCTAATAATTATTTTATTTGAATTTTAAAATAATAAATGAGTCTCTCTCCTGATCGTAAATAATTGATCCATAACCTTACCTTTTCCAAAGGGCATTCCATTAGCCTTAAAGAATCGAAGTTGTACTTTAAACAGTTCTTGCATGAAGTAGATTGACCATGGTATTTGAAACCGGGATTTGCTATACCTTGTGATTAGTTTTTGTTGATTCCAGACTGTACCTTCAGACATTTTAAAATCTCTAAATGGCCCCTCTTTCCTGATTTTCTTCATCATCGTCAAGAATCCGTTCCTTTCTTGTTGTGGCATCTCTCTTTTCCGATCAAAGTACTACCTCTTCTTTCCCATGATATATCATACGGAGGCTCCCTCTTCTACCTTGAGCTAAGCTTTGCCAGGAGGAAGGGGTGCAGTGGAATCCTTTTCACTAAGATTCATAATTATTTTACTTTTTTATAGCATAACCTCGGATTATGAATTCTTCTTCTTCTTGTTTTGATTCTCCCTACTAAGCCAACCCTAAAAGGGAAGAGTTACCTTATAATCCTAATGGAGTTTTACGAATTATAAATGCAATAATAATTGCTTGTTTTTGTGTGTTTTTTTTCTATATTTTTGACAGGTTATCACATTTGGTACTTAGTCAATTAAGGTTTTGTATGTTCCTTTCTTCCGAATTAAGACTTTCTAAAAGCAGCAAATCGTTGTTAAATGGTCAATTTATGGTTGGTTAACCATGGAAATCGTAGCTGTTAAGTAAGGTCATGCCTGTTTTACCAGTATTGAGTCATCCTGTTGGAATGTTAAATGATAATTACTTTTACAAAGCATCTTTTATGTTTGCTAATTGTCTCTCAACATATTTTGTAGGCATCTGCCCAAGATATTTGATCGGTTTTCAAGTGCGGATGGCTTTTTATTCCTCGAAGATGATACCGTTCTTAATTACTGGAATCTCTTACAGGCAGACAAGACTAAGCTATGGATAACGGATAAGGTACCAAAATTCTACCTTTTCACTTGGCATTTGTGCTTTACTTGTTTTACATATGTAAAATGTTGTCAATAATTATTTGTCCTACCTACGGTACTTCAGCTTTTGTATTTTCTTTTAAGAATTTATATTGTTCTAGTACTTGGCTGTTACACAGTAGATTTCTTTCGCCATTTATTTGAAGAGAACATTTTGGATTGTTTATAAATAATTTTGCAAATAGCAATATAATCTTACAAGCTTGGCGTATTATGTTCCTAAAATATGGAATTGTTCATTACGAGTAACTACTAAGTCACTGCTCTTATTTTCTTCTTCATTTGATGGCATTTAGGTATCCATGTCTTGGAGTACTGCATCAACCAAAGGAAGTTCTGATTGGTACTCGAAGCAAGCGGAGCTGGTAAGGAATGTAGTTAGTACAATGCCGGTTCACTTCCAAGTGAACTATAGAGAAGTTGTGAGGAGTGACCAGAGCCTCACAATTTGCAGTTCCGAGATATTCTACATTCCTCGACGGTTTGTAGCGGACTTTGTTGATCTTGTTAATCTGGTCGGACATCTAGATATCCATCAAAAGGTGTCCATACCCATGTTCTTTTTGTCAATGGATTCACCTCAGAATTTCGATTCAGTGCTTAGTACAATGGTGTATAAGCCAGAACCACAATCTGCTAATTCTTCTTCGACACATTATTCCACACACGCACCTGCGGTGCATCCATGGAAGGTATCAAGCGAGCAGGAATTCATAAAGCTAATCAGAATAATGGGTGAAGGTGATCCTCTCTTAACGGAGTTAGTTTGAACATGAATGAAAGGCAGTAGTGTGGAGGAAAGAAACATGTACTACTTTTGTAATTGTAATATGAAAAACAGTTGTTTTCTTTTTCTTCCTTTTCTTTACTTGTTCCATAATCATTTTTCAGGGGGAAAGGGGGTGTTCTTTTTGTAAGTTCCTCTGTAGATTCATTACATTTGTATGATTCATTACTGTTTGCAGATTCTATTTGAAGAGAAATGAAATGATTCTGGTCTTTTGGGCTCATCAGTATATACATGAGAAGCTCTGTTAATTTTCAATCTTGTTTTCTGATTTTAATGCTTACTGAAATTTCAGGTATCCAGTCAGTTTATAAAATTGAGAATTAATTTTACATATTATGTCAATTTTGTCTTAATTTAATAAATTTAGTTGTAATATTTACATTTTTGGTCTATATTTTATACAAAAATTATAAATATTGAGGGCTAAATTTTTATTAAACCAATAAAATATATACAATTATTAAAATAATATTGATGTTATAATTAATTATCCTTAGTTACTTACTTTTAAAAATGATAAAGAGTTAATTGTTCTAATTTTTTAGAGCGATCAATTTACTTAATATTAAAATTGAAATGAATTAAAAAGATTTTTTACCTTATATATTTTAAATTTAAAGGATTAAACATTCAAATTTTATTTCATGAGCAATTAGATGTTTTTATTTTTATACAAAAATAAATTTGATTTTTTATTGTTTTCACTTGCTGAATTAGATTTGTATATTTAAAAAAAAAAAACTTAGTTGTAATAATATGTAGGTTTATATCATTTTAAAAAAGACTTCGATGTAGTGTCGATTGAGTCTTAAGTTAATTGGCATCATAGTTATTGTAACAATTAGGAAAAGGTAGGTTCAAGGGCGCTTAATCCCGTATTTTCTTCTAATTTAAGGGTTTGAGGGGTAATGGGCTGTTGAGGGGGATCCACTCCTTCGGGAGAAGTATACAAAATGTCATCTATCGGGCACCCGACCAATCCGCCAACAACTGAAGGTATTGTCTCTCAATGAGCATTTTGTCTTTCATACTTTGTCAAGAGTCAATGTGCTATGAGCACCTACTCGGTGGTCCTAGTTCACTGAGTAGAGAGTGCCTCGGTTGGTGGACCTACAAGACTCAAGGGAGAGGTGTTAATATAGGGCATGAGAATAATTATGTAGTCACGAGTATAAGAGATAACCTCCTGAGGGTCAATATCTTCAGTTGTTGGGAGACTAGTTAACAACCAATGAACGACACTTTGAAAACTTCTCTCGAAGGAGTTGTAACTCCCCGAATTTTTTGGTATTTCGTACGAGGCTGTTCTGATAATTTTATCCGTATATCCGACGAGAGAATTCGTTTGTAATAGATTTAATTATTTTTATACTATTGGGAGGTCATTAAAATGCATCTTGACATATTTTAGAGTTTCGAGCTTAATCGAGTAAAATACGAGATGATGGGGCAAAATGATAATTTTGCTCCTGAGGGCATTTTGGTAATTTGAGACTAAAATATGGTTAAATATTAATTTTTATGGTGATGTGTGGTGATGAGATGATTTTTAGATTTAAACGTATTGGTTGTATCTTAACATGATTATGCTTTTGTTTTATTGACTTAAATAATGAAAGTACCACTTAGTTTTGTCGTTTAGTGTACAGTTTGTTTATTTCCATGCACAGGTATTAGTAGATCTCGAAGACCCGAGAAGTGATTCGGCATCCAATCCACAACTCTTGACTCAACATTGTTTGTATAGTTCCCTTATGATTTCAATATATGGCATGTACCAAAAGTTTGAGTGTAACAATCCGTTTTTAGTGGTGTCAAAAACAATAATTTTGGGACCTTAATTTTGACCAGTGAGTCAGTAATTATCATTTATTTAATATTTGCAGGGTTACTAAAGTGCCGTATTAAAATTTAGTTAGGTAATTTTAATATTTAGATAGTTAATTAAGAAAAAATAACTAAATCGTAAAAACTGTAAAAATTTAATTGATATTGATTTTTTATTAGTTAATATGCATGATTAAAGATTTTTAAAGTACTTGAGGTAATTAGACCATAATTAGTCTAAGTGGACGGTTAATGGGTTGTCATTAAGCATTTTATATGTTAAAATATATTTATTTAATAATAATATATGTTAAATAATAAAACAAAAAGAAAAGAATCATCATCTTCTTAAGGGTACCACAGAAAATAAGCTTCAAAATCCCATTGTTAAAGCTTTCTAAGTTCGGCCAACAAGACTTCTTGCATGTGAGTGATTTCTTTATCCGTTTTTAGTAAATTATGTATGTTTAGGTAAATTTGTAGTAAATTTGTTACACTTATTGATGTTTTGAATTCTAATCATATATGCGTATAAGTATGTATGTATAATGGGCATGGTTAATTAAGGTAAGTTTGATAGTGGAACAAAGGTTTGAAATGTAAAGCATGGTAATTTTACTTGTTTGAATTGAATTATGTTATTATATGGAATGTTTGAGATCAAGTTGATCATGGTGTGAGGTTTTAATTATGAAAAGGTTAAGGTATACAAGTTAAGTCTGTGTGAACTCAGTGAATAGCTAGGATACAAATGACATGTCATTAGGGTGTTCTAGGCACTAGGTGCCAGTGATTACAGTTCAAGACACTTTGTGCCGATGATATATATATTTCCAGGTACTATGTACCGATGTTACAATTCCAGACACTTTGTGCTGGTGATATATTTCTAAGTACTATGTACAGGTGGTGGATACCATACCGATGGCTGGAATTTAGTATTTGTTACAGATTCTTGTAAGTTTGTGTGAGCAGCATTCCTGATTATCAACTCGTGTAAGCATTATTCCCGTGTATCCAAAGTTAATTTGCTATTGTTCTCCGAGCAAAACGATTAATGGAATGTTTCGAAATAAAGTTCATGGCATGAATGGTTAAATACATGTAATGGTTGTAAATTGATACGTGAATCATGTATCTTGATATTTTTCTAATATTATATGTACATGTTTAACCATTTGATATGTAGGAAATGTGAAACAAGGCATGAAATTCTAGTTAATGCTTAAAATGATAGGTATGTGATGTTTTAACTATACGAACTTACTAAGCTTTATGTAAGCTTATCTCATTTCGTTTTCTTCATTGTAGATTGTCAGGCTCGAGTTGTCGATTTTGTAACACCCCTAACCCTTATCCGTTGCCGGAACAGGGTTACGAAGTATTACCAGACTTTACGGATTAATTACAGACATTCACAACTTTTATTATTCATATCAAGAATCAATCATATAACACTCATATTGTCCCTTAAATGAGCCCTTGAGGCCCAATATACACCTTAGAAGTGAATCGGGACTAAACCGGATGCTCAAGGAATTTTTTTTTCAAAATCTCAAAAATTTTCTTAAGAACAGGGGCCACACGTCCGTGTGGCCGACCGTGTGGCTCACACGGCCGGGAGACACGCCCGTGTCTTAGGCCGTGTGGGCATTTGATGTGAGGCACACGGCCGTGTCCCAGCCCGTGTCCATACCCGTGTAACTCTCTGACTTGGGTCACACGGCCAACCACACGCCTGTGTGCTAGGCCGTGTGCAAAGTACAGGGGTCACACGACCAAGTCACACGTCCGTGTGCAAAAACCTGGGCATTCTATTTTGAAATTTTTAAGGTGTTGGGGACACACGGCCAGACCACACGCCTATGTGCCAGGTCGTGTGTCACACACGGCTGAGACACACGCCCGTGTCTCTTCCTGTGTGGACGAAAATAGACCATTTTAAGGCCACTTTTCTCACCCTTTTTGATATCAACCTATACACAACATTTCAATACATCAAATAGCCCCAATCCCCAATCAAACATTCAATACAAACCAAAAATCATGTTTTAAACATAATATATCAACACAAAACTCAGTTGCTTAAACTTACCAAAATAACTCCATTCATTGATTTACCTAAATCTACTACTAAATACAAGCATACAAACATATATATATATATATATATATATGTCATTCACAACCATACTTCAAATTTAGCTCTTTTCCAATCCAGCCCTATACATGCCATATAAACCATAAAATGTATAACAAAGCCTACCGGAGCAAACTAAATAGTGTGGCCCGATGTGTTGATCCGATCCTCCGAACTTCTTGAAAATCTACAAAGAACATTAAACAATACAAGTAAGCTTAATGAAGCTTAGTAAGTTCGTTGGCTTTAAATATAAATCTTACCGAACATACTATAATAATTCATTTAGGTAAATCATTTCACAAACATTTCCTGTCAATCACAACTTCGATTGATGAATTCACTTATTTGAGCTCAATATCAATAATAACTTTAATTATTTCACATTAATTCCATATGGCACTTACCACTCCTTGTCAAATCAAAGAACGTCTTACGGATTTGAGTACATCGAAAACAGAAGCCCGAAGGCTGTACAGAAACACATAAGTGCTAAACGGAAACCCGTAAGAGTTGAACGGAAGCTCATAGGAGCTGAACGGAAACCCATAAGGGTTAATCTAAAGCTCAGAAGAGCTAAACTGAAAACCTTTAGGGTTAAACTGAAGCTCAAAAGAGCTGAACTGAAACCCAGAAGGGTTAAAGTGAAACTCATATGAGTTGACTGAAGCTCATGAGAGCTAAACGGAAAGCAAACACGAGAGTTCACAAAAAATGCTGAACCTCGATTTACTTGGGTAATTTTGCCGTCAATTCCCCTTTTGCACTGAACAATTGTATTCAATCCTGCGTTCCGTTCACTTCGAACACTTGATTCAATTTCGTAAATTTAATAATAATTTTATTTTCAAAAAATGCTACAAATAAATACAAAATACCATTTATCAATTAACATATAACATTAAAATTTAACCATACGAACTTACCTGGGCTAAATTGTAAGTTTGTAGTAGTTAGGGACTATTCTGCTAATTTCCTTTTTTCTCGTTGATCTACGGGCTCTTGATCTAAAATAAAAAAATATTCATTCATTAGCATATTTTTCAATTCTAATTCACTTCACAATTAATACCCTTAAATTTTTGAAATTACATTATTACCCCGACTTTTACACTTTTTATAATTTAGTCCCTCACCAATTATCCTATCAATTGAGTTAATTTTTCTCAATTGACAATTTATCTAACTGTTATAGGCTATCTCACAGCCTTTGATAAACTGAATCTAATATCAAACCCTAAGATTTAATCTTTTTCACAATTTAGTCCTAAAATCAATTTCTATTGAAATTACTTGATAAAATCATCATATAACAAAATTAGAGCTTCAATTCCATGTTAATTCATTATAAAAATCTAGCACTCATCAATGGTAACTTTAAAAATTACCCATAAAATTAAAAACTAATGAAATAAGTAGTTGGACCTTATTGTAAAAGTCTTAGAAACACAAAAATTTCGAGAAAAGAGCAAGAATTGAACTCACATGTAGCAAAATATGAAAAACCAGCTTCTTAAGGGTTCTTCAATGGTGTTTTTGGCTGATAATTATGAAGAAATGTCTAGATATTCAATTAAATCCTTTTTTTTAACTATTAAGTTTTATTTCATTTCCAATTTTACCCCTTGTTCACACTAATTTCATGATTTTTCTACACTCATGCCGTCCAGCCTCTTATTTTAGGATTATTTACCCTTCAAGTCCTTCCTTATTTAACATTTAGGCTATTTTATCACTTTAGCAAGTTTTGCACCTTTTCAATTTAGTCCTTTTTAATTAATTAACTATCAAAACTTTAAAATTTTCTAATGAAACTTTAATACTAACTTAATGACACTCCGTAAATATTTATAAAAATATTTATGGCTCGGTTTATGAAATTGAGGTCTTGATACCTTGTTTTCAGAACCACTTAACCTAATAAATTCTTTTAAAACACAAATCACTAATTAAAAAATCTTTCTAAAATCACACTTAACTCGTAAATAATAAATAATAAAATTTTCTAACTCACTCGTCGGATTTAGTGGTCTCAAACCACTGTTTCCAACACTACTGAAAATTAGGCTGTTACAGATTTGATTGTTTTTGGAGATCACATTATTCGTCAACTTTCTCGGCAACTGTTTACTTATTTTCACTCGATTATATGTGGCATGTAAATAGGGTTTGGTATATTTTGTATATGAGAACTTTGGTTGAGGTTTATGTCACCTTGTATGTGAATTGAGTAGTTAAATGTAAAGCTTAAATATTATTTTGGTTGTTGGTGGGGTTAAGTGGCATAACATGTTAGGTACCTACATGGTATTTGTCTATGAAATGATGTTTATGTATTTGGTAAAATGATAAACTTTGTTTTATGAATGTGAACATGAGGAAATGATGTTTGTCTAATGGTTTAATAGGTATGGAATGTTAGGTTGTTATGTTTGAATGATTTATGTTTTAATGTTTGAATTGTGGTGCCAATGAGGGCATATTGATCAGGCACTTAAGTTGGATGTTGTTTGGTATATTTTGGTAAGTTTTGATGCATTTTAGGTAGGTATAATAGATGATAATTGCATGACTTGTGGTCTAAGTAATTATAGGTGAAATGACTTGGTTTTGAAGGCATGTTTTGGTGCTCACGGCCTGTGACATGGCCTGCCACACGGTCGTGTGCCACACACAATTGATTGACACGACCATATGGTCTGTTTAATTTTGGTGTAGGTTTGTCCACACGACCTCAGTTAGTTACACGGTCTGGTGACACGATCGTGTGTTCCAAGAGTACACGGTTTAACTCTGTTACACAGTTAGACAACACAGCCATGTTAGGGACTACACTTTTTACCTGAATTTTTATAAAAGTTTCAGTTTAGTCATAACTTGATTCCAAGTTTTTTTAAAGGTCCTGTATGTTAAATTAATGCTCGGTTTTGATTGTAAATCACTTTATATTGTTGTTAATGTTGTTTAATAGATTTGTTGGTTATTTTTGTCGAATCTTTATATGATAGAAATGCTTTACAACTGTAATACCTTATAGCTCGGGTTAGGTGATCGGACCAGGTATAGGGTGTTACATTGAGTCACTTTTGTAATGTAAATGGACATTTTGGAATCTTAAATTGGTAATGTTATTTCGAGTCCCGAGCATGTGAATTGTTAAATGCATTCATGAGATAAGGTTGAAATGGTTGAAATATGCAAATGGTAACATATGTTGAGTCGGTTTTAAGTTTGAATAGTCAAATTAGTAAATTTTGAATAGAAATGCTTGTTTGATTTGTGGCATATGATATGTTTGAAAGTGTGTACTATGCTTAAATGGAATAGGTATAGAATTGGTCATTTTGTAAGTTGTTGTGAATTGGTACCTAATGGATATTGTGCAAAATAGTAGGTGACGTCCTAAGGACAGACCTTCAACGTTGAAACGTGAAATCGATAGAAAGTGGTGTCGTGACCATGGATCTCCGATGTCTTGATGACACTTATTGTTTTGTCAAAGTCGCGACGTGATACCTTCGACATTGCGACGCCAACCTGAGAACTTTAAAAATGTTATATTTTTGTCCTCAACCAACCTCGGTTTATCGAAAGAGCTTTCATAAGTTCGTTTATATCCCGAATTTAATTATATAACATTTTACAATTATGTATTGAGCTTAAAATAACACATAAATTGTTTATTTGAATTGCAAATGTGATCGTAGTTGCTCCAGCAATTAATGTGGCATCTTGTAGCTCAGACTCGATGATCAGGTTGGGTATGGGGTGTTACAAAATGTCACTAAAGTAAGAAGTTTCCTTGATTTAGTTGGATATTATCAAAGTTTTGTAAAATGATTCTCGATAATTGCTTCTTGTTTGACCTAGTTACTGCAAAAAAAAAATGTTAAGTTTGAATGGTCGAATAAGTGTCAGTAGAGTTTTGAGAGATTAAAGGCAATGTTGATAGAAGCATCTGTTTTGACATAACCAAAGATAGTAAAGAATTTTTAGTATTTAGTGATGCATCTCACAATGGTCTAGGTTGTGTATTAATGCCAGAGAGCAAAGGAGTTGCGTATGCTTCACAACAACTCAAGTCACACGAGAAGAATTATCTCACTCATGAATTAGAGCATGCAATAGTAGTTTTTTCTTAATGATTGAGAGACACTACTTATATGGTGAGAAGTGTCATGTCTTCACTAATCATTAAAGTTTAAAGTATATGCTCATTTAAAAGGAACTAAACTTGAGACTATGTAGATGGGTTGAACTGCTTAAAGATTATGATTTTGTTATAGATTACCATTTACCTTTTTTTTTTTCTTACCAACCAGGCTCATTTTCTTATCAATCAAACATGTGAAAACCCCATAAACTAAAGCTATTTTTTATTCAATCTCTTTTAATTTAGTCCCCTTTTTCTTTAGCTATATGGGTTGACGACACCAATTTCGACGGTCTTACTCTTTGCTACATATATAATACTAGTTTTAGGCTCTAGTGTTTTCATATTTTTATCATTTCTAACTTAAGAATTGGAGAGAGATTGCATGTCAAGGCCATTGTATTTGATATTTCTAACTTTATCAATGGAATGAAAGAAAGAACAAAGTGAAATATATTGTTTAAAGTAATTTTGTGTACAAAAATCTTAAACATATATTTATATTTACTTATTAAATTTTTTTAAGATTTTTAAATATTTTATCCAATTTTTATAATGAGGACTAAAATGGTAAATATTGTAAACGCTGATGGCTGAATTTGTTAAAATTTTTAAATTTAAGATCAAAATTGATAGAATATATAAATATTGAAAAACTAAATTTAGTATTAGGTGAACAAAACAAAAATACCTTAAGCATCCATTAAAACAAAAGGAAAAGTGACAAAAATATTTAATTTTGAAAAATTAAATAATAATAAAAAATTAATTAAGTGATGAATATGGAATGAGTTGAATAATATACTAGTTACTATAATAGTATTTTATCCTAAAATATTTGCAGAAGAAGACAGGACAACGACCCACCAAACTACCACTCATCAGTTGCTAAAAATTTACATTGAAGCCTACGAAACCCAGTTGTGTGTTCGCTTGTAGCTGTCGGCAGAGGTCATTAAAAAGAGCCCAAGGTGACTGTCTTTCTGTTTCTTTCCCTCTTTTTTACACAACGGAAACAGCAAATTAAATAGAAAAGCAATTGGGGAATCTATGAGTGAAGCTGAGATTAAGGAGCAAAAGTGAAGATCTAGCAAGAATTTAGGTTTGCAAGAATCTATCTAAGAAGAAAAGATCAAATGTTGGTCCAAGACCGTGCAGTTCCTAAATCTCCAAAACCTCCCCAGATCAGAAAGCTCCCCACTGTTCAACCCAACAGATTGTCTGAACCCAAAAACCTCGACTTCTCCGCGTGGGTACCCGACAACTGCTACAGAATCGTCACTATCTTAGTCCTAATCCTCACCATCGCCGCCGTTTTTTTCATCTACTCCTCCACCAACACAGCTTTTCTCCTTTGCCTCCAATCCGAAACCCAGAGCGCCGTGGATTCCATCTCTCTCCCTCAAATCAACTGGAATTCCATCAAACCCATTCCTGACCGCACTTCGCCTTACGCTAATTTCAGATCAGAGCAATGGGTCGTTGTCTCCGTTTCTAATTACCCCTCCGATGCATTGAAGAAGATGGTGAAGATTAAAGGGTGGCAAGTTTTGGCAATTGGGAACTCCAGGACTCCCAGTGATTGGAGCTTAAAAGGTGCGATTTTTTTGTCTTTAGATATGCAAGCTAATTTGGGTTTTCGCGTTGTGGATCATTTGCCTTACGATTCTTATGTTAGAAAGAGCGTTGGTTACTTGTTTGCGATTCAACATGGTGCCAAAAAGATCTTCGATGCTGATGATCGTGGGGAAGTAATTGATAATGATCTAGGGAAACATTTTGATGTAGAATTAGTAGGGGAAGGGGCTAGGCAAGAAGTTATATTGCAGTATAGCCATGATAATCCTAATAGGACTGTAGTCAACCCTTATATTCATTTCGGCCAACGTTCAGTTTGGCCTAGGGGATTACCATTGGAAAATGTGGGTGACTTTGGACACGAGGAGTTTTACACTGAGGTCTTTGGTGGGAAACAGTTCATACAGCAAGGGATTTCGAACGGGTTACCGGATGTTGATTCCGTGTTTTATTTTACTAGGAAGTCGGCTTTGGAACCCTTTGATATTAGGTTTGATGAGCATGCACCAAAAGTGGCCTTTCCTCAAGGTATGATGGTGCCATTGAATTCGTTCAATACATTATACCATTCATCGGCCTTTTGGGCCTTGATGCTCCCTGTTTCTGTTAGTACAATGGCTTCAGATGTATTGAGGGGTTACTGGGGACAGCGGCTCTTGTGGGAGATTGGTGGTAATGTTGCTGTGTATCCTCCTACAGTTCATCGGTATGACAGAATTGAGGCATACCCCTTTTCAGAGGAGAAGGATCTTCATGTGAATGTAGGTCGTTTGATCAAATTCTTGGTGTCATGGAGATCAAACAAGCATAGGTTGTTTGAGAAGATATTGGAACTGAGTTATGCCATGGCGGAGGAGGGGTTTTGGACCGAGCAGGATCTCAAGTTTACTGCTGCTTGGCTTCAGGACTTGGTTGCCGTAGGTTATCAGCAGCCAAGGTTGATGACATTGGAACTGGACAGACCAAGGGCAAATATCGGTCATGGGGATCGAAAAGAATATATCCTCAGAAATTGCCATCTGTTCATTTAGCAGTGGAGGAAACAGGGGTGGTTAGTTCTGAGATTGGGAATTTGATACGATGGAGGAAGAATTTTGGAAATATCGTGCTAATCATGTTCTGCAATGGTCCTGCAGAACGTACTGCCCTGGAGTGGAGACTGCTTTACGGGCGGATATTTAAAACTGTGGTTATTTTTTCTGCGCAGAAGAATTCAGATCTTGCCATTGAAGAAGGTCAATTAGATCAAATTTACAAGTAAGTTGCCACAAGTATCATCACTTGCCCTTCACATGATACTTTTAATCTATCAATTTATTTTTGCATGGTGCATCTTTCTTAGAATATTGATATATATCTTTTTTAATTTGTTACTTTCTTTGCTTTTGAATATTGTTTTGGTAGAATAAAGTGATATTCTGGTTTACTAGATAGCTTTTGCTTCCAGGCATTATTTGCCTGATTTTCTTTCATCTGTACCTGGCCAGGAGGTTTTGCAATATAAGTCCTGATAAATTGTTCTTTAAATCTTTGGACAAAATGAATTTGGGCATAAATCATTAACTGCAATATTATTCATAGATAACAATTATTAGTTTCTGTCATCACATTTTCATAAGTTACTTTATCCATGAACAACCAATATGAAATTTTTGTAAAAGCAACTGATCCATGGACAGCTAAAATGAAATTCTCTTCATCTTCTTTTTCACGTGCTTTGCACAGAAAATAATTGGCAGTTATTACATGCATGAGGTGATAAAGAAAATGATATCATATTGTGCTTAGGTAGATGAAGACTTTTAGAAAACTGCTTAATTTCGTTTTATACTTGGTTATTTTTTTTTCTGTTCATATTGAAGATCTTAACCTGTTGATTTATGTTAATCTTGATCCTTTATATTATCTTATAGATTGGAGGTGTAAATGCAGAGGGACTAGTAAATAATGATTGTAATATATTGGGAAGTGGAGGTTGATATTTGTTGTATAAAGCAACTTGTGTATCTAATAATTATTTTATTTGAATTTTAAAATAATAAATGAGTCTCTCTCCTGATCGTAAATAATTGATCCATAACCTTACCTTTTCCAAAGGGCATTCCATTAGCCTTAAAGAATTGAAGTTGTACTTTAAACTGTTCTTGCATGAAGTAGATTGACCATGGTATTTGAAACCGGGATTTGCTATACCTTGTGATTAGTTTTTGTTGATTCCAGACTGTACCTTCAGACATCCTAAAATCTCTAAATGGCCCCTCTTTCCTGATTTTCTTCATCATCGTCAAGAATCCGTTCCTTTCTTGTTGTGGCATCTCTCTTTTCCAATCAAAGTACTACCTCTTCTTTCGCATGATATATCATACGGAGGCTCCCTCTTCTACCTTGAGCTAAGCTTTGCCAGGAGGAAGGGGTGCAGTGGAATCCTTTTCACTAAGATTCATAATTATTTTACTTTTTTATAGCATAACCTCGGATTATGAATTCTTCTTCTTGTTTTGGTTCTCCCTACTAAGCAAACCCTAAAAGGGGAGAGTTACCTTATAATCCTAATGGAGTTTTACGAATTATAAATGCAATAATAATTGCATGTTTTTGTGTGTTTTTTTTCTATATTTTTGACAGGTTATCACATTTGGTACTTAGTCAATTAAGTTTTTGTATGTTCCTTTCTTCTGAATTAAGACTTTCTAAAAGCAGCAAATCATTGTTAAATGGTCAATTTATGGTTGGTAATCATGGAAACCGTAGCTGTTAAGTGAGGTCATGCCTGTTTTACCAGTTTTGAGTCGTCCTGTTGGAATGTTAAATGATAATTACTTTTACGAAGCATCTTTTATGTTTGCTAATTGTCTCTCAACATATTTTGTAGGCATCTGCCCAAGATATTTGATCGGTTTTCAAGTGCTGATGGCTTTTTATTCCTCGAAGATGATACTGTTCTTAATTACTGGAATCTCTTACAGGCAGACAAGACTAAGCTATGGATAACGGATAAGGTACCTAAATTCTACCTTTTCACTTGGCATTTGTGCTTTACTTGTCGTTTTACATATTTAAAATGCTGTCAATAATTATTTGTCCTACCTACGGTACTTCAGCTTTTGTATTTTCTTTTAAGAATTTACATTGTTCTAGTACTTAGCTGTTCGACAGTAGATTTCTTTCGCCATTTATTTGAAGAAAACATTTTGGATTGTTCAAAAATAATTTTGCAAATAGCAATATAATCTTACAAGCTTGGCGTATTATGTTCCTAAAATATGGAATTGTTCATTATGAGTAAGTACTAAGTCACTGCTCCTACTTTCTTATTCATTTGATGGCATTTAGGTATCCATGTCTTGGAGTACTGCATCAACCAAAGGAAGTTCTGATTGGTACTCGAAGCAAGTGGAGCTGGTAAGGAAGGTAGTTAGTACTATGCCGGTTCACTTCCAAGTGAACTATAGAGAAGTTGTGAGGAGTGACCAGAGCCTCACAATTTGCAGTTCCGAGATATTCTACATTCCTCGACGGTTTGTAGCGGACTTTGTTGATCTTGTTAATCTGGTGGGACATCTAGATATCCATCAAAAGGTTTCCATACCCATGTTCTTTTTGTCAATGGATTCACCTCAGAATTTCGATTCAGTGCTTAGTACAATGGTGTATAAGCCAGAACCACAATCTGCTAATTCTTCTTCGACACATTATTCCGCACACGCACCTGCAGTGCATCCATGGAAGGTGTCAAGCGAGCAGGAATTCATAAAGCTAATCAGAATAATGGGTGAAGGTGATCCTCTCTTAACGGAGTTAGTTTGAACACTAATGAAAGGCAGTAGTGTGGAGGAATGATACATGTACTACTTTTGTAACTGTAATATGAAAAACTGTTTTTTTCTTTTTCTTTCTTTTCTTTACTTGTTCCATAATCATTTTTCAGGGGGAAAGGGGGTGTTCTTTTTGTAAGTTCCTCTGTAGATTCATTACATTTGTATGATTCATTACTGTTTGCAGATTCTATTAGAAGAGAAAATGAAATGATTCTGGTCTTTTGGGCTCATCAGTATATACATGAGAAGCAATCTGTTGATTTTCAATTTTGTTTTCTGATTTTAATGCTTACTGAAATTTCAGGTATTAAAAAAAAAAGAAAAAAGTATCCGGTCAGTACTAAAATTGAGAATAAATTTTACATAATTTAACAGATTTTCAATATTTACATTTTTAGTCAATATTTACACAAAAATTGAAAAAAATTGAAGGTTAAAACATTTTATTAATAAATTACTGAGTAAATTAGTTGGTTATTATATATATATATATATATATATATATATGTGTGTGTGTGTGTTAAGTGGGGAGGGAGAGAATCATCTTTCTTTCCTTCTCCATGATCGATTGTGAAAGAAGGATTAGGCAAAACATGATCTTTTTCATTCGGCCATCAAATTAACAAGGTATGTGAACTTGATTCTTCTTAAATTTCATAGATTTCTTTAGCATGAGATGTGTTCTTGTTAACCCATTGTTTATAGTTTAGTATTAGAAGAATTAATCTAAGTTACTATGGTAGAGAATGTTATGAAATTGAGTTGAAATTAAGAAAAATTAGTTGTTAATCTTGATAGATGTAGGAAATATGTTAATAAGATAACGTGTTAGGTAAGAATAAGTCTGATTTAAGTTTAAAACCTTGAAAGCTATTATTGCATCATTAAGGACTAAATTGGAAGGGATAAAAACTTTGGGTTTGATAATAAATAATGGTTGAAGGAGATCATTGTATTATATTTATTAAGTCGAATTTAAATTCAACCTGGTGAATTGTGAGATAAGAGTGTTTCAGATATTAGCGTTAGTAGCTGTCGAAACCATTTTTTTTTTAAAAAAAAAACGGGGATCGACTTTAAAAACATGGAGTCGCCACCAATCTTTTTGAAGTGTGATTGGGTCACCTTATAAAACATTTTGGTTTACGAATCTTAAGAAAACAGGTCCGGGAGTCGGTTACGTACGAGGAAGGATTAGCACACTCGCAACGCCCAAAATTGGTACCTTATTGATTGATTAATGTCCTAATATCGAAAATTGGAAGAGATTTTAAAATATGAATCCTTTAGAAAATGTTTGGATAATTCGAATTGGATATCGAAATTCTCTTGTTCCGAAAGAATGAAATATCACATCCAGCACGTTAGGATACGATGTTTCAAACCCTTGACACCAAGATCATTTCATGATTTCCAAAATTCATGCATTGCAATTTTAAAAGGGTATTCCGTTATTTGGCCCAAACGAAAAAAACCGAAACCCAGCACGTTAGGGCATGATTCCTCGAATTTCTAAACATGAAATATTACCTTATTTTTGAAGTTAAGAAAACACGGTCAAAATCTTAAAAGAATATTTAGTTATTTGGACGAACGAAAAACCGAAACCCAGCACGTTAGGGCACAATTTTCTAAACTTCCCAACACGAAACATTGCCTTGTTTTCAAAAGCTCTCAAATTAGCGATTATGAAATTGACCGAGAATGCATTTATTCGATTTGTTTGGGATAAAAGTGAAATGACCAATATCGGCCAAAACGTGGAGTTTAAACCATAATGTAATAATAAGAACCACGCAAGCATAATATCGAGCATGAGATAAAAATACATGGTACTAACACTACACAAAAAAATAATACATATCAATCCAAACAAACAACGTACATGAAATGCAAAAAAAAAAAAAACTTATTATAAATATATATATATATATATATAAAATAATAGTGTTAATGATAAAGAAAAATAATACTAAAGAATATAATAATTATTATAAAATTAATTACCAATAAAAAGTAATAGTGGTAGGAATATTAATTATAATAGTAAAATACTAGTAATGCTAAATTAGTAATAATAATAATAATAATAATAAATAATGAAAATAATAATAAAAGTGATGCTAAACATAATAATGGTATTAATAATAAAATAATAGTAATAATATTAAAATTAGTAGTGATAATAAAAAATAATAGTAAAGAAACTAATGATAATAAACAAATAATAATAGTAAAAGAATAAAAATAAAAACAAAAATAAGTGAATAATAGTGACAATAATAATAATCATAATAAATAGTAAAAAAATAAGAATAGAAATATTAAATAATAATAATAATAGTATTAATAGTAATAATAATAAAAATAACTAATAATAATAATATTAAAAATAATTAATGTAACAGCAAAAATAACAAAAGGGACAATAATAGCAAAAATAAGAAAATAAAATAAGAAAAAGGACTAGATTAAACTTAAAATAAAAATTTGGGGCAAAATCGGAAATAAATAAAAGGGGAAGGATCGGATTGTAACGCGCGCGCAACGTAGAGGGACCAAAATAGAAAATAACCCCACCCTCTGAAACGGTGCCGTTCGAATGCGGACCAAATTGAAACAAAGGAAAAATTATTGGGCAAAATTGGAAATAATGAGAACTTGATTTAAAAGGGAGAAAATGCGAAAGGACTAAAAACGCAATTATCCCATTCGCATAAAAACACACGGATCTTCCCCTTGGAGCGGGTCGGGTCACGGGTCAGAGGCCCAAAACGACGTCGTTTTGGCCTCTGGACCCAACACCCAAAACGGCGCCGTTTTATTAGATTATAAAATCCAAATTTTTCTTAAAAAATCTCATTTTCTTCTTCTTCCTCAAAAAAAAAAAAAACATCAAAACTCTCTCAAAATTTTCTTTCCCTGGCCCCCGGACCAATGTCCAATGTCCGTCCAAAACCATCGTGGGATGTGCATGACCACCACAAGACGGTGGCGAATTATAAAAAAATGTAAGTTTTTCCTTCCTTTTTTTGTATTTTAATACTTATATACAGTTTTAAAAAAATATAAAAATCTTTAAATATATACATGCAATCTAGTTTTGAAAAGAAGAGGAAAAAAAATAATAAAAGAAAATAACTGAACCTTGTGGATTTTTGCTTTTCCTATTCTCTTTTTAAAAAAGTCTTTGTATTCTCTTTTCTTTTACAAGTGTATATTCGTAAAAGCAAAAAAAAATCCCCCATTTTTACATATTACAATAGGGTTTTTATAGCCCTAAATAAATTAAAAAATAAATCAAAGATTCTATTTTTTGTTTCTGCCATTTTTTCTTTCCTTTTGCAGGTGCACGGCGAAGATGGGGGCGCGATTCACGCGCTAATGGCGGCGTGATGTCCGACGAGGAGGGCATGAAGGCGGCGGCGCGAGGAAGGAACCCTAGGGTTCCTGTTTTCTGAAACAAAATTTGGGCTGTTGGGCCATGTAATTTTGTCTTAGGTATTTTGGGTTAGTGGGTCTTATGTTGGGCTTGTAATTTGGGGTTTTGGGTAGTCTGTTTGGGCTTTGTAAAACAATTTGGGCTTTATTTATAATCTGGACTGTAAAGGGACATTATTTGGTTTATTATTTTTTTGGTTTTATTTTTTTGTTTTTGGTTTATTCGGGCCCAGGCACAAATGGGCTATTACAGCTGCCCCTCTTTGCTCATTATCGTGTAACGGGAATAGAGCAAAGACTATAAAAGGACCAATTTTGCCCGGTCTTGCCGAGTCTTGACTTCTTGGTCCTCGTCTTCTCCAAATGGCTTCCAACCCAACTGCAACTTCAGGGGTATTGGAATTTCAAATTAACTGCAACTTCAGAAGTATTGAACTATCTGTTGTACTGCTCTTTCAGGGAAATAAGTCTGACGGCTTCAATCTGCTCCACTATCACTTCAGAGAAAATAAGATTTGCCATAAGATTTGCTTTATTTGATCTGCTACACTACCACTTTAGAGAGGCAAGGCTAGTGCCTTCGATCTGCTTCGCTGCAATTTCAAGAAGACAAGATCCGCAATCTTTAGTCTGCTCCGCTGCAAACTCAGGGAGGTCAGCCTGATGTCTTCAATCCGCTTCACTGCAAACTCAGGAAGACAAGATCTGCTATCTTGTGTCTGCTCCACTGCAAACTCAGGGATGCCAGACTAGTATCTTCGATCCGCTTCACTGCAATCTCAGGAAGACAAGATCTGCTATCTTCAATCTGCTCCACTGCAAACTCAGGGACGCCAGGCTGATGTTTTCGATCCGCTTCACTGCAAACTCAGGAAGACAAGATCTGCTATCTTGTGTCTGCTCCACTGTAAACTCAGGGATGCCAGACTAGTATCTTCGATCCGCTTCACTGCAATCTCAGGAAGACAAGATTTTCTATCTTCAATCTGCTCCACTGCAAACTCAGGGATGCCAGGCTGATGTTTTCGATCCGCTTCACTGCAAACTCAGGAAGACAAGATCAACTATCTTGTGTCTGCTCCACTGCAAACTCAGGGATGCCAGACTAGTATCTTCGATCCGCTTCACTGCAAACTCAGGAAGACAAGATCTGTGAATTCACTGATGTTGCGACACCGTCCTCTGGGGGACCTATCCTGTAAAATTGATTTTATGTGTTTATGCTTATGCAAAATGGTTAGGATGCTATGATCTGAACGAATCAACTGCTCCTAACCGAATGACATATGTACGAATGCAAAATGTCATGAGGACGATCCTTTTTAATAATTAGGATGTCACCACTTGTTGCTCATCAGGGCTCTATCATTAACGTAGTATACTGTCTTCCTACTCGGTTGGCATTTGACAGAAAACCCGAAAACATTTTTGCTGAACTGATTTGCCCCACTAACTTCAGGGT
Organism: Gossypium sturtianum; assembly: GCA_025698515.1. Taxonomy (NCBI): domain Eukaryota; kingdom Viridiplantae; phylum Streptophyta; class Magnoliopsida; order Malvales; family Malvaceae; genus Gossypium; species Gossypium sturtianum. Next base: position 95,511,068 of record CM046951.1, on the reverse strand, counting down.
CCTTTCCACTGTACCTCAGGGACATAAGGCTTGTACCATTTTCAAACCATCTCACTGCGGTTTAGGATTATAGGATTTGAGACTTTTTCGATCCGTTCCCACTACAATTCAAGGGTATAGGACTTGTATCTTTTTCAATTCATCCCACTGCAACTTTGGGGTATAGGATCTGTAACTTGTTCCATCCACTAATCACTCCCCAGTGACCCGACCAGATGTGTATGCATGATACTCGCATGGATGCAGAATGTCATTTTTTCTTTTCGAGAATGATTCCTTCTACGCTTGGGACGCCATTGCTCGTTATTTGTCGAGATGGTATCACTGACGAAATATCTTATCCAATAAAAATCCGAAGAGATAATCATCTTTCCATATTTCCAACCCTTAGGCTTGGTGAGTTCTAAACAATAGTCATGTTTCAGATTCTCATATTATTTAGAAGTTTCCAGAGTAATATGCGAAACTCCTTTTATGAAAGTATTATTAGTCCATTAATCGTTATTTCAATATAAAAATGCTTGAAAAAGATCACAACAATGGATGAGAAAGAAATTAATCAGGAGCATAGCTCGAAACAAATAAGTTAATCAAAGCTAACCAAGGCAATAAAAGAAAATTGATTGGGGTGTATCTTGAAAAGAATAAAGTAATCAAAGATAGCAAATTCAAAATGGGTAAGATAGAAGCTAGGTGCCCTAGATATCGCAGCCTGAGCTTCTCTGTACAAACTTCTTGAGGACCATTTTAAGCTCAATACGTGTTTAAAGGATCCGGAGTACTTTGTCAATGCCCCAAGACGTAGCATACTTCCTCATTGTTAATTCAGGCATAGCAAGACTACCACATGTCCTATCTTTGATCAAAATTTTAGCCGCCTTTTTTGGGTTTTCGGCTCAAAACCCCTTTGGTCTCAAAGCGCCCTTTGCGGGTTTTCGCCTTGGCCTCTCCTTTTTTTTTTTGGATCTCAAGGCACCCTTTGCGGGTTTTCACCTTAGCCTTTCCTCTTTCAGGTAAAATACTTCTTGACTGAACCTGAATTCGCCGAATTGGGCAAGTCTTCGCCGCCCGTCTCGGTCAATATCAATGCTCCTCTAGAACAGGCCATTTTTTACTACATAAGGTCCTTCCCAGTTTGGCCTCTGCTTTCCTCTGAAATCATTTTGTATAAGAAAGATCTTTTTCAACATCAGGTTCCCCTCGTGAAATTCTCTAGGAAGAACCTCTTTGTCGTAAGCTTGCATCCTCTGACTGTGATGGATAACTTTTAACCTTTTCTTTGATTAGGTTCAATTGGCAAAAACGCTTCCATTCCACAAACCAATGGGTAAGATGTTGCCCCGGAAAAGGTCCTGGCCAACGTTCGATAATCATAGAGGATAAATAGTAACTTCTTTATGCCAATCTTTACAAGTCTCGGTCATCTTTCCTACAATCCTTTTTTTTTTTGCTGCCTTTGTTGCTCTATGATATGGCGTCTGATATTTGAACAGACTACAAACTTTTGACATTGTCCTTTTTGGCATTCTTTGTCGGCGCCTGATCTTTTTTTTTACTGTCGACCTTGTAAAATTGACATGTGAAGCTACTTTCTCCTTCTTAGTAAAGTAATCGACGACCGCCAAGATAAATCGGTGTATACTAGAAATTTTGCCGAGATTGGCCTGCCCCATATAGAGAAAGTTTACGAAGAAATTAATGAGGCATATGAATCTTGTCTTCTTAAATACGGCATAACTGATGCCATCCCCTTCTATGTAGATTAGCAGTACCCAAACCTCATGATTAGCTTGGCTATTGTAAAACCATTAGCATGTGTCCTTCTGACATCCTTATGGACCTCTTTTAAGATTTCAATATACCCGCGTCTCAATAGCCCAGGCATGTCCTGATATGATCGTGCAAAAAACATCTTTGAATTCTTGAAAATAACTCAATGATGTCTCGCCTTATTTCTGTGGTGAGCTAGGCTACAATCTTCACCTCTTTTCTAGACTCATAATATCCACTGACCCTTTGTAGAGTAGGGTCTGTTTTTCATCTTGTTCTACCATTCTTAACAAATCAGAAGATAGGTTACAATCTCTGTCATCTTCAAAGTCCTGAGATCCCTCTAGACACATATCTTACTCGAAAGGAGACTCTGAGTCAGTAGCAGCGTTGCTCACATCGTTGATATCTGGAGACCTATTGTAGGTTTGAAGGAAGATTCCAAAGAATAAATGATTCAAAGAATGATTATTTGTATGGACATGAACGAAGAATGAAAGAATACTTGAAAGAAAGTCCAAAGAACAAACAAAAGAGAAAAAAAAACTAAGAACAATTGTTTGTACAGTATGAAATGGAAAAACTAAAAGAATATTTGCTCAAAAAGATGCATTTTATTAAAATAAAAATTCTGGATACAAGCCTATTTCACAAAAGGGTTTTTATTGCCTCTAGGCTTAAGGCAACAAGCGTGTTCTAAATATTACTCTAGATTAGCTCTAAAAATACAAGGATCTCCTCCACAGTCCCATTATTCAAAACACTCCCAAGTATGTAAGGGCAGATGCTTGGAAAATCCGATTCTTTCTTCAGATACGTCGTTAATATTCAGATTTCCCAATATCAGGTCTTGCGCTAAAGCCCTGAACTCGATGCATTCTTGGATCTCATAGATCTCATAATATTTACCCATTTATCTAGATGGTTGGGTGATAGATTTTTTGCCCCAGAGGGATCATCGAATTTGACAATACCCATTTTGACAAGTCTTTCGATCATCTTTTTGAAAGCGGTGCAGTTCTCGATCGAGTGTCCTGTGATTCCCGCATGGTATTTGCATTGGGCGTTTGTGTCGTACCATTTGGTGTATAGAGGTTGTATAGGTTTTAGGTAGAAAGGGGATACTACATGTGCATCAAACAAAATTTGGTACAGCTCCCTATACGTGATTGGGATGGGCGCGAATTGGGATTTTTCTGAGTTCGATCTTGGATTGGGTTCTTGCCTTGAAGAGACCTGATGGCTAGTAGTTGACTGGCCTATGGTATTCGGTTTTGAATAACCCTTGCTATACAATCTCGCGTTATTTGCATCATTTTCTTTTTTCTTCGGGGCCCTTAAAGTATTAACTTGGGAGCTCTAATCTCGCTTTTTCCTTTTGTAACGGTCTTCACATTATTTCGGGATCTCCACACTAACCTTCCTTGTTTCTTCTGTACTAGCCAAATCAATAACAATGGGATAGGTTGCGTAACACCCCATACCCGAGTCCGAGGCTCAGACCGGATACGAGGCATTACTATGCTTGACTTACTTAATCATGACATTACGGGCTATAAAATTTCGTTCTGAAATTAAAACTTCTCATTCTTAAACAATTCGTACATTTCATGGGCCTACGAGGCCTTAAACTCGTACTGGTAAACTTTCGGAACCTTATCAAAAAACTTTTCTTTGAAACAGGGGTTACACGCCTGTGTAATATAAGAACGCTCGTGCATAGGCATACACGCCCATGTCCTCAGACCGTGCCTAAAAACTCAGTATTCTGCCAATTTCCACACGGCCCTGGCACGCCCGTGGACCTAGACCGTGTACTACATCTTGATATACTGACTTATTCCACACGGCCGGGGCACACGCCCATGTTCTAACCGTGTGTCATGCACGGCCTTAACACACGGCCGTGGGATTAATCCGTGGTCTATCCTTACTTATAAGACTAAGGTGCAGTTTACACACGGCCTAGACACACGCGCGCGTGTGTCCAACCGTGTGGGCACTTAGAGGCTATTTACCAAGCCAATTGCCACCCAAAATTAAGATCCAATTCATACTCATTTCAACAACTCAATACTACATCATTCTTGAATAATACTACATACTTCATTGATAATTATAAACATATACACTTGGCCAATCACTTAGCCATATACAAAAGAATAACAAACTTAATAGCCTATACTTTGGCTCTTCTTAAAACATTTACTCAAAATGTAATGCTACCTATACATGCCATACTTAATAAAACAACTTGGCTATACCAAAATAGCGATTAATAGTGTGCTCCGAGCTCCGATGACGGTGATCCTCGATATTAGCTTGGTGGGACTACATAGAAAGAAAGAATGAAAGACATAAGCATTTAGCTTAGTAAGTTTGCATAATACACATAGCAACATTCTTACTTAATATAGACCATTTGATATAAACAATGGCATCATAAATTCAGCTATATAAAGCTTACTTACTCATACTTGATTCTTACATAACTCATGAAACTTACTAGTTTCATACTTGATAGGCAAACAAAGTACCTGTATCACTAGATCACATTGATCAGCATACTTGAACATAATACTCATAATTTCTAATTCATCATTCATAACATGAATAATATTCTTTTTCACTTGATAATAACCTTACTTACTTAGCTTTCTTGTTATCTCTTTAGAGCTTAACTCGTTTGCCCGATGAATTTATATGAATAACCGAGGATACTAAATCTCATCTAAATTTTGAGGCCATGACTTAACATGGACTTATACGAAGTCTTTCTTGTTCTCACCAATGCCATGCCTTAACTTGGACTTATATGGGATCTCTTTCTCTTGATAAATTTTCAGTGCCAAGCTTGCCTTGGTCTTACATGATAACTTGTTCAATGCCAAGCTTGCCTTGGACTTACATGATATCTTACTCAATGCCAAGCTTGCCTTGGACTTACATGATAACTTATTCAATGCCAAGCTTGCCTTGGACTTACATGATAACTTATTCAATGCCAAGCTTGCCTTGGACTTACATGATAACTTGCTTGCTTGCCGATGCCATGCCTCGGCTTGGTCTTATACGGACTTTCTTGTTTCATGTGGTAGATCGAGTATCCTAAGTTATTCAACTTCAATCGGGGCTTTCTCATGCTTGATCTCATTAATTTCTTTGTTTAACATAACATTAAACATTTTCATAATAACATTGTAAATTATACTAAGCAATTCAATGATATAAATCATAAAGCTTAGAAATCATACAAACTTACCTCAATATACAAAATGTAGCTAGGTATGCAATTTAGTCCTCGACCTTGTTCTTGCCTCGGTTTCGATCCGGGCTTCGTTTTTCTTGATCTATAGTCATAAATAGATTATTTAATATTCACATTGACTAAATTGACTCTTTACTCATACTTTGGAAAAATTACTATTTTGCCCTTATACTTTCTCATATTTGCACTTTTGTCCCAAGGCTCGTAAAATAATTCTCATTCAACTTTCTTAGACTACATGCTTAGCTGATTCATTTTCTCTACTATAACAATCTTTAATTCTCACTATTTCTACTATGTATGAACAATCTCATAACTTTTACAAACTAGTCCCTATGCTCATTTTCCATGAAATTCACTTAGAAAAAGATGTTTATCTAACATCAAACTCTCATAAACTTCCATAAAACATCATTTAACAAGCATATCATTCATGGGTAGATTTTTGAACATGCATCTTAGCTCACTTTATAGCTAAAAATAGCTAATTCATAATACGAGAACTTCGAAAATACGAAGAATATTAAAAACGGGACTAAGATGCCTTACTTGCAAGCTTCAAAAATTTGAAGAACCCTAGCTATGGAGTCTCCCAAATTTTTGGCACAAGGGGGAAGAAGATGAATAAGATTTTTATCATCTTTTCCCATTTTAATCATTTATTTGCTAAATGACCAAAATGCCCTCCTCTTTAAAATTTTACAAATTACTAACACATGTCCATTTTTGTCTAAAAATTATGATTTGAGCAAATTACTATTTAAGGACTTATAATTGATATTCTAAAGCTATTTCATACAAAATGCTTCTAGAAACTCATATTTTATAAATTTTGCAATTTGGTCCTTTTTGACCATTCAACTTCAATTTAGCAAAATTGCTTCATGAAACTTTCACACTAACATGCAAACATGGAATGAACCTTAAAAACTCATAAATTCACCTCGAATTCGTGGTCTCTCACCACTATTCCGACTAGGCCCTAAATCGGGCTGTTACAATTCTCCCCCCTTAGGGATTTTCGTCCTCGAAAATCTTACCAGTAAAAAGGTTTGGATACTGGTTTCTCATACTCTCTTCTGGTTCCCATGTGGCTTCTTCTATTCCATGTCTTTGCCACAATACTTTTTTTCTTAGCTGCTTCACTTCCCGAGCTAATATCTTGACTGGTTCTTCACCATAAGTCATGTCGGGATGAATCTCTACTTCTGACTGGGGAATTACATGTTAAGGGTCTGATCGGTAGCGTCTCAACATTGACACATGAAACACATCATGTATCTTTTCTAACTCTGATGGCAAAGCCAATCTGTAAGCTACAGGCCCAACTTTCTCAGTAATCTCATATGGTCCAATAAAACGTGGACTCAACTTGCCTTTCCGGCCAAATCTGAGAACTTTTCTCCATGGTAACACTTTCAAGAAGACTTTATCTCTGACTTGATATTCTATCTCTTTTCTCTTTAATTCCGAATAGGACTTCTGTCTGTCTGATGCAGCTTTTAAACATCATCGTATGACTTTCACTTGCTCTTCAGCTTCTCTAATCAAATCAACCCCGTGAATTTGGTTTTCTTTAAGTTCAATCCAATATAGAGGCGTTCGACACTTACGTCCATATAAAGCCTCATAAGGCTCCATCTTTAAGCTCGACTGAAACTATTATTGTAGGCAAACTCTACTAATGGGAGAAACTTTTCCCAATTGCCTCGGAATTCAAGAATACAACATCTGAGCATATCCTCGAGTACTTGAATTAACCTCTCTGATTGACCGTCAGTTTGAGGATGAAAAGCGGTACTAAAGTTTAACTTTTTCCCCAAGGCCTCTTGTAACTTCTTCCAAAACCTGGATCTGAATCTCGGATCTCTATCCGATATGATTGACAAGGGAACTCCATGAAGTCTTACTATTTCTGAAACATACAAGTTTGCCAACTTGTCGAGGGAGTAATCCACTCGAACATGTATAAAATGGGCTGATTTCGTGAGTCTATCAACTACAACCCATACGGCATCTTTCTTGCTCGGAGATAGTGGTAAACCCGTTACAAAATCCATAGTAATACGGTCCCACTTCCACTCTGGAACTAAAATGGGTTGAAGCAAACCCGAAGGTACTTAGTGTTCAGCCTTTACTTGCTGACAAATCAAGCATTTGGAAACAAATTCTAAAATATCTTTCTTCATTCTCGGCCACCAATACTGTTGCTTCAAGTCATTATACATCTTTGTACTACCCAGATGTACAGATAAACATCCATTATGGGCCTCATGCAAAATTTTCTGAATAAGCTCTTCTTTTCTCGGTACACAAACTCTGTCTTTGAACATCAGACTTTCATTGGGACTAATCCGGAAGTCAGACTCAACATCTGTCTCGCACTGATCTCTCTGAACTTGCAATTCACTATCTTCTTTTTGAGCTTCAATGATCTCTTGGAGGAATATTGGTCTAGCTCTCAACTCAGCTAGAATAGAACCATCGTCGAACAATGTCATCCGTGAATTCATTGCCCTTAATGCAAATAAGGATTTTCTACTCAAAGCGTCGGCGACCACATTCGCCTTGCCGGGATGGTAATCAATGATCATCTCATAATCTTTTATCAACTCTAACCATCTTCATTGTCTTAAGTTCAACTCTTTCTGCGTCATCAAGTATTTCAAACTTTTGTGATCAGTGAAAATCCGACATTTCTCACCATATAGGTGATGTCTCCATATCTTCAATGCGAAGACTATGACAGCCAACTCTAAATCATGCGTCGGATAATTCTTCTCATGAGGCTTCAACTGTCTGGAGGCATAAGCAATAACTTTGCCTTCTTGCATAAGTACACAGCCTAATCCATTTAAGGATGCATCGCTGTAAATCACAAATTCTTTCCCTGTCTCAGGTTGAACCAAAACTGGGGCTTCTGTCAACATCGCTTTCAGTTTCTCGAAACTTTGTTGGCATCTTTCAGTCCACTCAAGCTTCACATTTTTCTGTAACAATTTAGTCATTGGGGTTGCAATAACAGAAAACCCCTTGACGAATCGTCTATAATAGCCGGCTAGGCCTAGAAAGCTTTTAATCTCATAGATATTCTTCGGTGGATTCCAGTCCATTATGGTCGAAATCTTACTGGGGTCTACTCGAACTCCTTCTTCCGAGACAATATGTCCCAGAAACCCTACTTCCTTGAGCCAAAATTCGCTTTTACTAAACTTGGCATATAATTGATTTTCTCATAAAATCTGTAAAACTGTCCGTAGGTGCTCAACATGCTCATTCTCATCTCGGGAATAAATCAGTATGTCGTCAATGAAAACGACTACAAACTTGTCAAGGTATGGTCTAAACATGCGGTTCATTAAGTCCATGAATACCGCCGGAGCATTGGTCAAACCAAAGGGCATGACTAAAAATTTATAATGCCCATTCCTTGTTCGGAAGGCTGTTTTAGGCACATCTGATTCTTTTACTCGTAGCTGGTAGTACCCTGATCTCAAGTCTATTTTGGAGAACACAGTGACTCCTTTCAACTGATCGAACAAATCATCGATTCTAGGCAATGGGTACTTGTTCTTTACTGTCACTTTATTAAGTTGACGCTATTCTATGCACAATCTCATAGTGCCATCTTTCTTTTTCACAAATAAAACCGGAGCACCCCAGGGAGAACAACTTGACCTTGCAAAGCCTTTATCTGTCAACTCTTGCAACCTGCGACTTCACTCCTTCAACTCCGTCGGAGCCATTCTGTAAGGAGTAATAGATATTGGTACAGTACCAGGAGCTAGCTCAATGCTGAACTCAACCTCTCTAACTGGTGGTAGTCCTGGCAATTCCTCGGGAAACACATCCACGTTCTCACATACTATTGGCACTGACTCAATCTTTAACTCTTTTTCTTTTTCATTCATCACAAAAGCCAAATATGCTTCATACCCCTTTCTCATGTATCTCTGTGCCGTCACGTGAGAAATCAATTCTGACAATCTACTCTGCTCATCTAATTCTATGTGAAGGGTGTCCCCATCCTCACATCTCATTTCAATGTATTTCTTCCCACAATTAACTATTACATTATGGGCAGTCAACCAGTCCATACCGAGAATGAGATCAAACTCGTCAAATGGTAGCAACATGAGGTTTGCTTTAAAACAATGACCTCTAATCATTAATGGACATTCTCTACATACTTCATTCACTAACACACTCTTGCCTAAAGGATTAGACACTTTAATAAAAAATTCTGTAAACTCTATAGGCATACTCATATCGGATACCAATTTCATGCAAATATAAGAGTGTGTAGATCCGGGATCTATTAAAGTAATGACTTTAATATCATGAAGAGAAAAGGTACCCATGATAACATCATGGGAAGATGCCTCTTCGCGAGCGTGAATGGCATAAGTCCGTGCAGGCGCCCTACCCTCGGGTCTCGTGGCCTGCTCTCTAGGGTTACCTCTTTCACTTGCCCCACTTCCGGGGTTTCTCTGCGGCCTTCCTCTGACCATACTCCCGGATCTCGGGTTCTAAATTTTGTCCTCTTTCATCATCTTTGGACAATCTTTTATGTAGTGGTCCTGGGAACCACATCTGAAACATGCATTTTCGTGTGCTCGGCATTCTCCTAAATGGCGTTTGCCACAATGTGGGCATTCGAGTCGATCAGGTCAAACATTCCCCACACTAGCGACTGAAGTAGTCTGTGCTTTATTTCCCGAATACTGTTTACTCTTGTCTTTCTTGGAAAATCCAGTGGAAGTAGCCGATCGGGCAGGAAAATCTCTTGACTTCTTGGATGGAGATTGGAATGACTTGTTCCACTGCCTCTTTTTCGAGTCACGGGACTCCATTTCAGATTTTTTCTTCTCTTTTACTAGTTCTTCGGCTTTACAAGCCCTCTCGACTAGCACAACAAATTCTTTCAATTCTAGGACAGCAACAAACAGTTTGATGTCCTCATTTAGTCCATCTTCAAATCTCTTACTCATGATGGCCTCGGTGGATACGCATTCTCGAGCGTATTTTCTGAGTCTTACAAACTCACGCTCGTAGTCAGTTACAGACATCTTGCCTTGTTTCAGTTCTAGGAATTCCTTCCTTTTCTGGTCCACAAACCTTTGACTGATATACTTTTTCTTGAACTCTTCTTGGAAGAATTCTCATGTGATCTTTTCTCTTGGGACTACTGATACCAAGGTGTTCCACCATTGATAGGCAGAATCTCTTAAAAGAGAAACTACGCACTTCATGCACTCTTCAGGTGTACATGACAGCTCATTAAATACCCTGATGGCATTTTCTAACCAGAATTCAGCTCTTTCCGGATCATCATCTTTTTTAGCCCAAAATTCTTCTGCCCCATGTTTCCTGATTCTATCAACCGGAGGCTTCTCTCCTCTTACCACCTCTACTACTTGAGGGGTTATTGGGATAGGTTGAGGAATAGGTGGGGGTGGAGGAGGTTGTGCATTCGGGTTCGTACGAACGAACTCCGTGTACCATGTGTTCATCATATGGAGGAAGGCTTCTCTAGCCTCTTCTCCTCCTCCTTGACTCACTGTAGTGGGTCTATTCTCGTTCTCATTCGGCACCGTCCCTTCAGCGGGAGCCGGCGCATTACTTTCTACGTCATCCGCCATATCTCTTTCAGGATCCATTTACTATATATATAAACATAATTTAAGTCGTCAGGAGTCGTCACATTATCATTATAAAAACATTCTTACGTATGGCATGTATAGCTAGACTCGTACTCATACTACGTCAGTCCTAGAACCGACTAAACCGTAGCTCTGATACCACTAAATGTAACACCCCATACCCGAGTCCGAGGCTCAGACCGGATACGAGACATTACTATGCTTGACTTACTTAATCATGACATTACGGGCTATAAAATTTCGTTCCGAAATTAAAACTTCTCATTCTTAAACAATTCGTTCATTTCATGGGCCTACGAGGCCTTAAACTCGTACTGGTAAACTTTTGGAACCTTATCAAAAAACTTTTCTTTGAAACAGGGGTTACACGCCCGTGTAATATAAGACACACCCGTGCATAGGCATACACGCCCATGTCCTCGGTGCCGTGCCTAAAAACTCGATGATTCTCGCCAATTTCCACACGGCCCTGGCACGCCCGTGGACCTAGACCGTGTACTACATCTTGATATACTGACTTATTCCACACGACCGGGGCATACGCCCATGTTCTAACCGTGTGTCATGCACGGCCTTAACACACGGCCGTGGGATTAATCCGTGGTCTATCCTTACTTATAAGACTAAGGTGCGCTTTACACGGCCTAGACACACGCCTGTGTGTCCAACCGTGTGGAGCACTTAGAGGCTATTTACCAAGCCAATTGCCACCTCAAAAATTAAGATCCAATTCATACTCATTTCAACAACTCAATACTACATCATTCTTGAATAATACTACATGCTTCATTGATAATTATAAACATATACACTTGGCCAATCACTTAGCCATATACAAAAGAAAAACAAACTTAATAGCCTATACTTTGGCTCTTCTTAAAACATTTACTCAAAATGTAATGCTACCTATACATGCCATACTTAATAAAACAACTTGGCTATACCAAAATAGTGATTGATAGTGTGCTCCGAGCTCCGATGACGGTGATCCTCGATATTAGCTTGGCGGGACTACATGGAAAGAAAGAATGAAAGACATAAGCATTTAGCTTAGTAAGTTTGCATAATACACATAGCAACATTCTTACTTAATATAGACCATTTGATATAAACAATGGCATCATAAATTCAGCTATATAAAGCTTACTTACTCATACTTGATTCTTACATAACTCATTAAACTTACTAGTTTCATACTTGATAGGCAAACAAAGTACCTGTATCACTAGATCACATTGATCAGCATACTTGAACATAATACTCATAATTTCTAATTCATCATTCATAACATGAATAATATTCTTTTTCACTTGATAATAACCTTACTTATTAGCTTTCTTGTTATCTCTTTGGAGCTTAACTCGTTTGCCCGATGAATTTATATGAATAACCGAGGATACTAAATCTCATCTAAATTTCGAGGCCATGACTTAACATGGACTTATACGAAGACTTTCTTGTTCTCACCAATGCCATGCCTTAACTTGGACTTATATGGGATCTCTTTCTCTTGATAACTTTTCAATGCCAAGCTTGCCTTGGTCTTACACGATAACTTGTTCAATGCCAAGCTTGCCTTGGACTTACATGATATCTTACTCAATGCCAAGCTTGCCTTGGACTTACATGATAACTTATTTAATGCCAAGCTTGCCTTGGACTTACATGATAACTTATTCAATGCCAAGTTTGCCTTGGACTTACATGATAACTTGCTTGCTTGCCGATGCCATGCCTCGGCTTGGTCTTATACGGACTTTCTTGTTTCATGTGGTAGATCGAGTATTCTAAGTTATTCAACTTCAATCGGGGCTTTCTCATGCTTGATCTCATTAATTTCTTTGTTTAACATAACATTAAACATTTTCATAATAACATTGTAAATTATACTAAGCAATTCAATGATATAAATCATAAAGCTTAGAAATCATACAAACTTACCTCAATATACAAAATGTAGCTAGGTATGCAATTTAGTCCTCGACCTTGTTTTTGCCTCGGTTTCGATTCGGGCTTCGTTTTTCTTGATCTATAGTCATAAATAGATTATTTAATACTCACTGTCGTAACCATTTTTGAGTTTTGGCAAAAAAAGGGGGTCGACGTGGGTTTTGAAAACGAATATAAAAAAACGGGAGTCGCCACCAATCCTTTTTTGATGAGGTGTGATCGGGTCACCTTAAAAAGTGTTGTTTTTAATAAACATTTTGATTTATCAAAACAACGACTTTGATCTACGAAGCTCAGAAAATGAGTTCGGGAGTCGGTTACGTGCGAGGAAGGGTTAGCACCCTCGTCACGCCCAAAATTGGTACCAAATTGATTGATTAGTGTCTTAGTGTCGAAGATTTGGAAAATTGAAAGAATTGAAATATACGATCCCTCTTGTTGTTGAAGAATAAATTTGGATAAATTGGAAATGCATGCCAAGGGCCGTCTCGTTTTAAGGTGAAGTGTTACATCCAATACTTTAGGACACCACATTTCGACCTTTAAAGTTGAATTTGCCTTTTATTCAAAGCTCATGGATTTAATTGAAAGGATATTTTGTTATTTAGAATGGACGAGAAAAGGAAACCCAGTACTTTAGGGCACGATTTCTCGAGCTTCTAAATACAGAACATTGTCTTGGTTTTAGAAAATATTATCTCGGAATAACAAAACATCACATCCAATGCATTAGGACACGACATCTCGAGTTCACGAGAATAAGCTTTTAGTTTAAAAATGTATTTGTCTTAAAAGGATATTCAGTTATTTAGATTAAACGAGAAAAATCGAAACCCAATACTTTAGGGCACGATCTCTCGAATTTCTAAATACAGAATATTGCCTTTATGAAAGAAATCAATTTTGTATTGGGTAAAATGCAGCACGACTTTGTAACAAAATGTAGAAAATGAATTACGATGCTAGCAAGCATATAGAACAAATACGTTAAATACAAACGATAATAATAAGACGAAAATAGAAATAAAATGAGTAAACCAATACGCTAAAAGGGATAATAAATAGAAAATAAAAGAATAATAAGCAAAATGAAAGTTTTACAAGAAGAAAAGGAAAATAATAATAATAATGATAATAGTGATAATGAAAATGATGTCAATATATATATAAGTAGAAATATATAGAAATGTGTATAAGTAAAAATATATAGAAATGTATGATAGTAGTTATAATAAAAATAATAATAGTAAAAGTAATAATATAAATAATAATAAAAATGTTGATGATATTAGAAGAGAAAATAAAATAATAAGAATAGTAACGATAATGGAAATAAAAATAATAAAATGATAATTAAAAAAACAATAACAAGGTAATAATAATGGTAATAATATAAAAACAATAGTAATAAAATGAGAATAATAATAATCTAATAAAAACATAATAATAATAGTAATAACAATCTAATAATGATAGTAACTATAATAATAATAATAATGATAATAATAATAGATAGCAATAATAAACAAATAATAGTAAAAAAATATAATAGTAATAATAATAAATATATAAATAATAATAATAATAATATGGTTTATAAGGAAAACAAATGAATAAATAAATTTATTAAGCAAATCAAGGATTATAATGAAATCAGAATGAAAGTCAGGGGTCTAAAATTGCAATAAATCAAAGAAAAGGCGAACAGGACCCACAACGTCGCGCGCAATAACTCACGGGGATCAAATGGGTAAATAACCCACCCTGATGCGTAGCGTTTCGGTGCAGGACTAAATCGAGACAGAAAGAAATATTTGGGGTCGAATTTAAAAGCAAGAAAAAATGAAAAGGGAGCCTAATCGAACGGAGCCGCTGAAGGGAGGGGCCATTCGCGCAAATATCCCCTTGAAGGGATATGCGCAGTCTCCCTTGAACCAAACGGCGCCGTTTTGTTTGATGTATAAAACCCCAAAATCTCCCCAAAGTCAGATTTTAAACCTAATAATTTTAAAACAAGGCAGCCACAACCCTTTTTTTCTCTCGTCTCTCCCTCTCCTCTTTCGTCTTCCCCGACAATGAGGGTTTCTCCGGTCGATCGACGCACCACCACCAGTTCGGTGGATGACGATGCGTGGAGATAAGCCCTAGGGCCCTGTTTCGGAGTTCGTTAGGAGGCCGAGCCTTGGCTCCTCAAAACTCGAAAGAGAAAACCTCCTCCTCTACTTACGGCCTCGGCGACGGAGATGGGAGGGGCTTCGAGACGCGCCTCCGGTGGTTCAAGTAAGGCCCTCCTCTCCTCTCTTTTTGATTTAGTTTATAAAAAGATTTAAAATAAAATAAATAAAATTAAAAAAACAATAAACGATAATAATAAAAATCAGAATCAACCTTCAAAATTCTTTTGTTTTTGATTTCTCAGTATTCTTTTTTTTCTTTTTGAATCCGAAAATCCCCCCCTTTTACAATGGTCCGTTCTTGGTCTTTTATAACCAAGAAAATATTACAATCACTGTTCATTTTCCTACTTTCTCGATGTTTCTTGCCCTGTTGCGTGTTTGCTATTTCTTTGCAGGATATGGGCAGTGGCAGAGGGCAGGTGCGAAAGTCAGAAGAGGCTGCGGTGCTAGGGAGAAGCTAAGGTTTTGTTTCTCTTTTCTGTTTTCTTCTCTTTTAGGCCATTGGGCCATTTTGGGCCAAGGTTAATTGGGTATGTAGAATAGGCTGATGTGTTGGTGGGCTGTGGGTTGTTGGGCTTGTAAGCCCGGGTAAAATTGGGGTTGTACAGCTGCCCCTCTTTGCTCGTTGTCGTGTAACGAGAATGGAGCAAAGACTTTTAAAAAGTCCAATTTTGCCCGGTCTTGTTGAGTCTTGACTTCTTGATGCTTTTTTTCTTCAGATAGCCTCGTTCTAGTCCATCGCATTTTGTTGCTTTGATCCATTCCATTGCTGCAACTTCAGAGGTAGGACTCTTCGTTTTAATTTACTAACTTCAATCTGCTCTTGCAACAACTTCGAGGGGATGAGACTTGTTTATTTTAAATCGCTCCACTGCAACTTCAGGGGGGTAAGGTTTGTAATCTTCAGCTTATTCCACTGCTGGCCAAGACAATAGGATGATGGCTTAAATCATGTTCCCTACTGTTTAGGGAGACGAGATTTGCCTTCGATCTTGCCCCACTACTGGTTAGGGCGACAAGATCTACAAATTTGACCTATTTCACTGCTGGTCAGTGGCAATAGGACGGTGGCTTAAATCATGACCCCTACTGTTTAGGGAGACGAGATTTGCCTTCGATCTTGCCCCACTACTGGTTAGGGCGACAAGATCTACAAATTTGACCTATTTCACTGCTGGTCAGTGGCAATAGGACGGTAGCTTAAATCATGACCCCTACTGTTTAGGGAGACAGGATTTGCCTTCGATCTTGCCCCACTACTGGTTAGGGCGGCAAGATCTACAAATTTGACCTATTCCACTGCTGGTCAGTGGTAATAGGACGGTCTTCAACCTATTCCACTGCTGGTCAATGGCAATAGGAAATCTTTTACCTATTCCGCTGCTGGTCAGTGGCAATAGGATGGTCTTCAACCTATTCCACTACTGGTCAGTGGCAATAGGACGGTCTTTAACCTATTCCACTGCTGGTCAGGGCAATAGGACGGTGGCTTAAATCATGTTTCCCTACTGTTTAGAGAGACAAGATTTGCCTTCAATCTTGCCCCACTACTGTTTAGGGCGACAAGATCTACAATCTTCAACCTATTCCAATGTTGGTCAGTGCAATAGGATGATCTTCAACCTATTCCAATGCTTTCGCTGGGCAATAGGACAATCTTCAACCTATTCCACTGCTGGTCAGTGGCAATAGGATGGTCTTCAACCTATTCCACTACTGGTCAGTGGCAATAGGACGGTCTTTTAACCTATTCCACTGCTGGTTAGTGGCAATAGGGTAATCTTCGACCTATTCCACTGCTGGTCAGTGGCAATAGGATGGTGGCTTCACCAATGTTTCTACACCGTCCTCTGGGGACATATCCTGTAGACTCGATTTTATATGCTTGTGTTTATGTCAAATGATTAGGATGCTATGATCAGAATGAATCTAATGCTCCTAACTAAATGTACTATGGACGACATTTGCATGAATGCAGAATGTCATGAGGGTGGTCTTTTTACAATGATTAGGATGCAATGATCCGAATGAGTCGAATGCTTCTAACTAAACGTGCTTTGAATGATGATGTATGAAATGATCCCTTTTTTAATGCTTAGGGTTGTCACTGCTCGTTGTCCATCAGAGTTTTATTGCTGACGTATTACGCTACTATCTCGCTCTGCTGGTACCTTTTTCAAAAAAATCAAAGAAACCATCATATTTTGCTCAAATGACTTGCCCCAATGTAACTTCAAGGTCCATTCCATGGTACCTATAGGACTTTAAGGCTTATACCATCTTCAAACCCTCTCTTGCAATTCGGGGTATAAGTCTCTGCGTCATCTTGATCCTATCCCATTGCGACTCAAGGGTATAGAATTTGTGTCATTTTCAATCCATCTCATTGTGACTCAAGGGTATAGAATTCGTAAACGATTTGGTCTGTTGCACCTTTCCATTCCTGGGGATCGTGATCAGGTGTGCACGCATGATGGATACAAAATCATTCTTCGCGCGAATGATTGCCCATTCATACATCGCCCTTTTTCATCGAGATGATACTACTTACGTAATACCTCGTCATTTTGTTCAAACATCGCTTTCAACCAAATTCAAAGAGATAGCCTCGATTCGTAATTTTCCTCCATCATTATTCCTGATCCTTTAAACTCGAGGAGTTTTAAGCAATGGTCTCTGCTTTGAGTTCCGTACTACTCAAAAGTTTCATAGAGTAATATGCGGAACTCTTTTTGTGAAAGTGTCGTTATTCTATTAATCATTATTTCAATGCAAAATGCCTGAAAGAGACCATAACTACGGATAAGAGAGAAGCTAGTTAGGAGCAATGCTCGAAACAAATAGGTAAAGCAAAAATAGCAAATGTAATTAGGAAGGAAATTTATTGGCGTGATTTTGCAAGGGAAATAAATAACAAAAATGGGTAAAATAGAAGCTAGGTGCCCCAGATATCGCAGCCTGAGCTTCTCTGTTCAAACTTCTTGAGGACCATTTTAGGCTCAATATGTGTTTAGGGGATCCGGAGTACTTTGTCGATGCTTCGAGACGCAACATATTTCTTCATTGTTAACCCAAGCGTGGCAAGACTACCGTATGCCTTACTTTCGGTCAAAATTTGAGCTGCCCTTCTCGGGTTTTCAACCCAAATCCCCTTTGGTCTCAAGGCGCCCTTTGCGGGTTTTCATCTTGGCCTCTCCTTTTTTCTTTTTCTTTCCTTTTTGTGTGTTTTTCTTTTCTCCTTTTTTTTTTTTTTTTGCAAATCTGAACTCATAGGATTGGGCAAGTCCTTATCATCCCTCTTGATTAGTGCCTATGTTTTCCAAGCCCAGGCCTTCTTTGCTGCATAGGGCACTCACTCTTCCTCTGGAGTCCTTTTGGATATGAAGAATCCTTCTTAATGCAGGTCTTTTGAACGGACCCCTTTTTTTGTCGTAAGCCTGTATGAATGCTTCAATTAGACTTATCGTAGATGTCAAACTTTGTCCAAAAAGGAATCTTAACTTCCGATAATTGCTCTTATTTTGATGAACCAATGAGAAAAGCGTTACCCCGGTGAGGATCTTGGCCAACATAGAAAGTAAATGGTAACTTCTCGATGCCAACTTTTACAAATATCAGTTGTCCTCAGAAAGAATTTGGATGGTTTTTGGCTCTCTTGCTGCACTGATGTGGTGTCTGACCTTTGAACAGACTATAAATTCGTGTTATCACGTTAAACATGTTCCTTTTCGGTATCCTTTATCACCACTCTCTTTTTTCTTTTTCTTTTTCTTTTTTGTTTTTTTTGTTTTTTTTTTTTTTCAAATTGAAATTTGAAGTTGACGCATCACGACTTTGTAATTTTGACATGTGAAGCGACCTTTACCCTCTAGGTAAGGTAATCAAAGGCTATGAATATGAATCGATGTTGGTTCAAAGATTATGAGGAGACTAGCTTGATAGCGTCCATGCCTCACATATAGGAATCCACGTTTCAGTGGCCCCAACATGTCTGGCTGTGATCATGCGATAATGTCTTGCCTTATTCTTGCGGTGGGCTAAGTTTCCATCTTCATCTCCCTCGTTGGCTTGCAGTGTCGGCTGACATTTCGCAAGGTAGGATCTGCCGTTTTTAACAAGTTGGAAATAAGTTGCAATCTCTATCATCTTCTAAGTCCTTAGATTCTTCTGGACACATATCTCACTAGAATGGGAGTCCGTAACAGCGTCGCTCATGTCATTGATATCTGGGACCCATTGTCAGTATGAAAGTAATTTCCAGAGAATAAATGATTCCAAGAATGGTTATTTATGAACGAAGAATAAAAGAATATTCAGTAGAATTTAAAGCATGAAAAAGAACAAAAAATATTGGTTCAAAAAGATGCATTTTACTGAAATAGTAATTTTTAACACGAGCCTATTTCACAAAAGAGTTCTCATTGCTTCTAGGCTTAAAGCAACCAGTATATTTCGTACATTACTCTAGGTAAGCTTCTAAATACTATAGGAATTTCTTCCGCAGTCTCATTGCTCAAAATGCTCCCAGGTTCATGCTTCTGCTTTTGGTGCGTCGCCTATCTCCACAACACCTATTTTGATGAATTTTTCCACCAACTTCTTAAAAGCTGTGCAATTTTCTATTGAGTGCCTGTAACCCCCGCATGATACTCGCACCGGACATTTAGGTTATACCATTTTGGGTATGGAGGTTGCAGTGGTTTTATATAACAAGGAGCTACAACATGCATATCAAATAAGTTCTGGTATAACTCCATATACGTCATGGGAATAGGAGTGAACTGAGGTTTTTCCGAATACGCTACTGGATTGGGTTTTTGCTTTGGGGGACCAGGTGACTGTAACTACCTTCTTTGGTCGGTTTGTCTGAAAAGCGGCTTCGAATAACCCTTAGTATACCCACTGCGTGCTAGCCACATCCTTGTCCTTCCTCTTCGGGGCTTTTGAAGCCCCTTCTCATTTTTTCTCTGCCTCTCGGTAGACCAAAAACAACACGATTGACTTGCTTATTACGGGGCCCATCGGAGAGTCCAAAGAAGACCGAAGTATCGGTCCTATATTGAGATCCAATAATGATGGGTACCACGCGAGTGCGCGTCTGGTTGAGTTAGGAAATTCATTGGGGAATAAACGATGTCTTCATCATTATCCACATCGTCGGTCGCTAGGTCACTTCTTTTTCAAGTCCTCCGCTAGTAACCGAGTTAGTTGGCCCATCATGTTCTTTTGGAAGTCTAGCATTTGCTCTCGCATTTCTTGTTGAATTTGGGTCAATTGCTCTTGCATCTGTATTTGCCTTTGCTCAATCCTCACCAACCTTTGTTCCATGTTTTCCAAAGTTAATCAAACATTTTACCTAATTAGGGTCCTTTTGTAAAGGTCTAATACAAATGAATGCAATGTAATGCGAATGCAATGTAGTACGAATGCATGAATGCAAAGAGGTATCGATTCGATCAACTTCATTTTAGGAAACTTTATTAGAAAACAAGTTCTTTTACATAAAACGGACTACTATATGCTTTCGTCCTAAGTCTTAAAGGTTTTGGTTTCCCCAAGCGATGGATCTAGCTCTTGACTATGGTTAAGTCATGGCCCGTATTTTATGCTTAACATATTCACCTGTAATGCCAAAATCTATAGATGACCAGCTACCTTTTGAATCGCACTATTGCTTCCCTCACGAGGTAATCTCGACTCTTTAAATTGTTGATCATAAGAATGATGAAGGTCTTCTACTCCTCTCTTGTTTCGAGAAGCTCGATCCGCAGATTCACAATTGTGTAATGCTTGGTTCTAACTTTTCGATCCCACCTTTCATTTCCTTAATCTTGTTCAGCTTAACTTCAACTCGATTGCGGAGTTATAGCTTCGATGGTAGTGAAGAGGTCATGTCTAAGCTTAGCATCAATTCTTCGTAAAAGTATTGATCATTCACTCTAGCTAGCGCCATACCCCGAGGGATTCTTCCGCTTCCAAGGCTCATAAAGATTAGAGTTTTTCTAGACAAAGAAGAAAGCATGAGCTCCGACATTTTAGATCGTATCCGTTCGATAGCTTTTCCAATTCTAACCACAGTGAAAGTCGTCTATTCTGGTTTGTCTCTTTTGGATCTATCTAATCGGGTCAATACAAATTCCTTTAATTTCTTCACACGAATCAAATCCCTTGCAATGTTGTTTGCATCACCACGATGAGCCTAGAAGTTAACAACAACCTATCCTTCAATCCTAGATGGTTACCAATTTCAACGCCCATTCTTCTGGAAAGAAATTTCCATCATTGCCTCGACAGAGCACCACCACCTTCAACTTGGGTGAAATTAGTGCTGAAAGAAACACCATAAGAACACAAAGCATTGGCTCGGCACTATGGTCGCTCCCCGTGAAGCATAGAATAAAGCTTTCATTCTTTCCCGAGACTTCTGCCTTAACCAAAGAAGCTCTCTAGTTAGCGCTTTGTCAATTGCAAATACATCAAGGAATGGAGCTCCAAAGGAATATATGTAGGTTGTTCCGCTCTCCAACATTTAAGCATGGCAAGCCTTACAGAGAAGCGCGACCGTATGTTGCGATGGTCGACAAAATGATTATAGACGATAATCTCTAGATTCTCGACTTTCACCATTAACTTTTTCCACTTTTCTCCTTTAATGAAAACAACGGATCTTTGCGCAAATCCAGTCGCTCAATCCAGTGATCTTGTACTCGTGATTGGATGGACTGACTTTTGTCCTCGTGTTCTTAAAGCTTTGCTTAGCTATGGTCGATCCGGGATCCATAGCATTCTGATTGGCGAAGGATCCATAACCGGCTGGGACGAATATCAATATTCGGGAAAGGCCTCTTTGAGTGGCCATGAAATTTGAATGGAAGCCCTTATTGTCAAGGGCACCTCTTCCAATGTCTATGAGGTTGTTCTGATTATCTTGAAAGATTGGCAAACCAAAGTAGGCATCCTGTTTCGCAAAGATGCTATCTTAAAACGACATCTATCACCCTCAATGCTTCTTGAGAGTTTTCGATTCTGTCCGCGCCAAGCATTTTGAGTTGCTCGCATGGGTGTCTATGCAACAAAGTTGATTTGACCGATAAGGCCGTTTAACTCTCTTTCTGTCTTGCCCATTTGAGTCATCATGGACATCGGTCTTGCATTACCGTTGTTTACATTAGATGTAACATCCTCAAATACAACTATAAATTCATGCTTGTTATTTGGAGGAGTACCAATAGTAAATAAACTTTTCTCCTTGTCGTAAGCAAAGTCCTTTTCAGCCAATTCAATGTCACAGTCTCTTGCCCTCTCGCCAATCACTTTCCTTCCAACCCCTTTGTCGTCTAAAGGATGACCACCAGATTTTAGCATCGCCACATTTCCTTTTGCTCAAATGGATCCATACCCTTCTAACCGCCTAGGTTCTAACTATACTGAACGATCGCATTGTCTTCCATTTTATCAAGGAACCCGTTTTCCATAACCAGCTTTCTAACTCGAAACCGACCGTGAATCGATACCTCTTTAGATAATGAGATGAATGCACGAAAATAAAATGCAACGAGTCGAGATCGCAAAGTAAAACAAGTGAAAATGAACAAACACCTACCGGGTGACCACTAAGGTTTGATGTAGTTCTATCTAAGGTGGGCTCCTAGGGTTCACTATATGTGTTTTAGTTCTAGAGTTTGAGGTACCGAACCAAACGAGATTCCTCGATCCTCACCCATTATAGGCTCATATAGACCGAGTTCGGTTCGGGGAATACATTTCCCTATGGTGCACTGAGATGATGAAAATCTCACGAAGACATAGGTGCGGATGTATCCCGGCGATCCACTATCCTGCACGGAGGTGAAAACCTCACGAAGGAATAGTTTCTCACTCCCACTTAAAGGTGCGACCACAACGGTCATGCAATGTACTGTGCACAAGAAAATAGAAATCATATGCAATGACACAAATGAATGCAACACAAGGATAGTAAAAAAAAATTTTTAAATCAAATTTCCAAACTTTCGACAAAGGACAAAAAATAATCAATTTACGGCCTGACTCTCTTTTTGGGGTCCCCAACGGAGTCGCCAAGCTGTCGTAACCATTTTTGAGTTTTGGCAAAAAAACGGGGTCGACGTGGGTTTTGAAAACGAATATAAAAAAACGGGAGTCGCCACCAATCCTTTTTTGATGAGGTGTGATCGGGTCACCTTAAAAAGTGTTGTTTTTAATAAACATTTTGATTTATCAAAACAACGACTTTGATCTACTGAAGCTCGTAAAATGAGTTCGGAGTCGGTTACGTCACGAGGAAGGGTTAGCACCTCGTCACACGCCCAAAATTGGTACCAAATTGATTGATTAGTGTCTTAGTGTCAAGATTTGGAAAATTGAAAGAATTGAAATATACTATCCCTCTTGTTGTTGAAGAATAAATTTGGATAAATTGGAAATGCATGCCAAGGGCCGTCTCGTTTTAAGGTGAAGTGTTACATCCAATACTTTAGGACACCACATTTCGACCTTTAAAGTTGAATTTGCCTTTTATTCAAAGCTCATGGATTTAATTGAAAGGATATTTTGTTATTTAGAATGGACGAGAAAAGGAAACCCGATGACTTTAGGGCACGATTTCTCGAGCTTCTAAATACAGAACATTGCCTTGGTTTTAGAAAATATTATCTCGGAATAACAAAACATCACATCCAATGCATTAGGACACGACATCTCGAGTTCACGAGAATAAGCTTTTAGTTTAAAAATGTATTTGTCTTAAAAGGATATTCAGTTATTTAGATTAAACGAGAAAAATCGAAACCCAATACTTTAGGGCACGATCTCTCGAATTTCTAAATACAGAATATTGCCTTTATGAAAGAAATCAATTTTGTATTGGGTAAAATGCAGCACGACTTTGTAACAAAATGTAGAAAATGAATTACGATGCTAGCAAGCATATAGAACAAATACGTTAAATACAAACGATAATAATAAGACGAAAATAGAAATAAAATGAGTAAACCAATACGCTAAAAGGGATAATAAATAGAAAATAAAAGAATAATAAGCAAAATGAAAGTTTTACAAGAAGAAAAGGAAAATAATAATAATAATGATAATAGTGATAATGAAAATGATGTCAATATATATATAAGTAGAAATATATAGAAATGTGTATAAGTAAAAATATATAGAAATGTATGATAGTAGTTATAATAAAAATAATAATAGTAAAAGTAATAATATAAATAATAATAAAAATGTTGATGATATTAGAAGAGAAAATAAAATAATAAGAATAGTAACGATAATGGAAATAAAAATAATAAAATGATAATTAAAAAAACAATAACAAGGTAATAATAATGGTAATAATATAAAAACAATAGTAATAAAATGAGAATAATAATAATCTAATAAAAACATAATAATAATAGTAATAACAATCTAATAATGATAGTAACTATAATAATAATAATAATGATAATAATAATAGATAGCAATAATAAACAAATAATAGTAAAAAAATATAATAGTAATAATAATAAATATATAAATAATAATAATAATAATATGGTTTATAAGGAAAACAAATGAATAAATAAATTTATTAAGCAAATCAAGGATTATAATGAAATCAGAATGAAAGTCAGGGGTCTAAAATTGCAATAAATCAAAGAAAAGGCGAACAGGGACCACAACGTCGCGCGCAATAACTCACGGGGATCAAATGGGTAAATAACCCACCCTGATGCGTAGCGTTTCGGTGCAGGACTAAATCGAGACAGAAAGAAATATTTGGGGTCGAATTTAAAAGCAAGAAAAAATGAAAAGGGAGCCTAATCGAACGGAGCCGCTGAAGGGAGGGGCCATTCGCGCAAATATCCCCTTGAAGGGATATGCGCAGTCTCCCTTGAACCAAACGGCGCCGTTTTGTTTGATGTATAAAACCCCAAAATCTCCCCAAAGTCAGATTTTAAACCTAATAATTTTAAAACAAGGCAGCCACAACCCTTTTTTTCTCTCTCGTCTCTCCCTCTCCTCTTTCGTCTTCCCCGATTAACAGGGGTTTCTCCGGTCGATCGACGCACCACCACCAGTTCGGTGGATGACGATGCGTGGAGATAAGCCCTAGGGCCCTGTTTCGGAGTTCGTTAGGAGGCCGAGCCTTGGCTCCTCAAAACTCGAAAGAGAAAACCTCCTCCTCTACTTACGGCCTCGGCGACGAGATGGGAGGGCTTGAGACGCGCCTCCGGTGGTTCAAGTAAGGCCCTCCTCTCTCTCTCTTTTTGATTTAGTTTATAAAAGATTTAAAATAAAATAAATAAAATTAAAAAAACAATAAACGATAATAATAAAAATCAGAATCAACCTTCAAATTTCTTTTGTTTTTGATTTCTCAGTATTCTTTTTTTTCTTTTTGAATCCGAAAATCCCCCCCTTTTACAATGGTCCGTTCTTGGTCTTTTATAACCAAGAAAATATTACAATCACTGTTCATTTTCCTACTTTCTCGATGTTTCTTGCCCTGTTGCGTGTTTGCTATTTCTTTGCAGGATATGGGCAGTGGCAGAGGGCAGGTGCGAAAGTCAGAAGAGGCTGCGGTGCTAGGGAGAAGCTAAGGTTTTGTTTCTCTTTTCTGTTTTCTTCTCTTTTAGGCCATTGGGCCATTTTGGGCCAAGGTTAATTGGGTATGTAGAATAGGCTGATGTGTTGGTGGGCTGTGGGTTGTTGGGCTTGTAAGCCCGGGTAAAATTGGGGTTGTACACTCACATTGACTAAATTGACTCTTTACTCATACTTTGGCAAAATTACTATTTTGCCCCTATACTTTCTTATATTTGCACTTTTACCCCAAGGCTCGTAAAATAATTCTCATTCAACTTTCTTAGACTACATGCTTAGCTGATTCATTTTCTCTACTATAACAATCCTCAATTCTCACTATTTCTACCATGTATGAACAATCTCATAACTTTTACAAACTAGTCCCTATGCTCATTTTCCATGAAATTCACTTAGAAAAAGATGTTTATCTAACATCAAACTCTCATAAACTTCCATAAAACATCATTTAACAAGCATATCATTCATGGGTAGATTTTTGAACATGCATCTTAGCTCACTTTATAGCTAAAAATAGCTAATTCATAATACGAGAACTTCGAAAATACGAAGAATATTAAAAACGGGACTAAGATGCCTTACTTGCAAGCTTCAAAAATTTGAAGAACCCTAGCTATAGAGTCTCCCAAATTTTTGGCACAAGGGGGAAGAAGATGAATAAGATTTTTCTCATCTTTTCCCATTTTAATCATTTATTTGCTAAATGACCAAAATGCCCTCCTCTTTAAAATTTTACAAATTTCTAACTCATGTCCATTTTTGTCCAAAAATTATGATTTGGGAAAATTGCTATTTAAGGACTTATAATTGCTATTCTAAAGCTATTTCATACAAAATGCTTCTAGAAACTCATATTTTACAACTTTTGCAATTTGGTTCGTTTTGACCATTCAACTTCAATTTAGCAAAATTGCTTCATGAAACTTTCACACTAACATGCAAACATGGAATGAATCTTAAAAACTCATAAATTCACCTCGGATTCATGGTCTCGCACCACTATTCCGACTAGGCCCTAAATCGGGTTGTTACAATTCTCCCCCCTTAGGGATTTTCGTCCTCGAAAATCTTACCAGTAAAAAGGTTTGGATACTGGTTTCTCATACTCTCTTCTGGTTCCCATGTGGCTTCTTCTATTCCATGTCTTTGCCACAATACTTTTCTTTCTTAGCTGCTTCACTTCCCGAGCTAATATCTTGACTGGTTCTTCACCATAAGTCATGTCGGGATGAATCTCTACTTCTGACTGGGGAATTACATGTTAAGGGTCTGATCGGTAGCGTCTCAACATTGACACATGAAACACATCATGTATCTTTTCTAACTCTGATGGCAAAGCCAATCTGTAAGCTACAGGCCCAACTTTCTCAGTAATCTCATATGGTCCAATAAAACGTGGACTCAACTTGCTTTTCCGGCCAAATCTGAGAACTTTTCTCCATGGTGACACTTTCAAGAAGACTTTATCTCCGACTTGATATTCTATCTCTTTTCTCTTTAAGTCCGAATAGGACTTCTGTCTGTCTGATGCAGCTTTTAAACATCATCGTATGACTTTCACTTGCTCTTCAGCTTCTCTAATCAAATCAACCCCGTGAATTTGGTTTTCTTTAAGTTCAGTCCAATATAGAGGCGTTCGGCACTTACGTCCATATAAAGCCTCATAAGGCGCCATCTTTAGCCTCATAAGGAACTTACTTCAATTTAGCAAAATTGCTTCATGAAACTTTCACACTAACATGCAAACATGGCATGAACCTTAAAAACTCATAAATTCACCTCAGATTCGTGGTCTCGCACCACTATTCCGACTAGGCCCTAAATTTGGCTGTTACAGGTTGGATTGCCCCCTGGATTAAGACCTGAGCCTATCAAGTAGTTTATTGGTGCCGACATATCGGCCTGATGCTGTTGGAGGCTGATAGTAATGGGTACCCCTTTCGGATGTGCGCCTGGTTGAATCTGGACGCTTATTGGAGTAAAATCTTGGGGATAGATGAGGTCTTCATTATCATCCCCACTGTTGACTACTGGGCTTTTCCTCTCTTCAAGCCCTTCGGCTAGTAACTGACTTAACTGGCCAATCACATTCTTTTGGAATTCTAACATTTGATCCCGCATATCTTGTTAAATTTTGGTCAATTGCTCTTGCATCTGTATTTGCCTTTGCTCTAATCTCTCCAACCTTTGTTCCATGTTTTCCAGGTTAACTGAAATAATTTTACCTAATTAGAGACCTTTTGTAAAAGTCTAATGCAAATGATGCAATGCAATGCAGATGCATGGAATGAATGCAAAAGACAGAGAGGCGTTGATTCTGAATTTAATTCCATTAGAATAACTTTTCTAGAAAGCAAATTTCTTTACATAAAACGGATTACATATGCGGCCTTACCCTCATATTCCAAGCAAAAGCATCAATCCCTTTTTCGCAAAGTTCAAATCTTGCAAACTTCTAATAGATGCCTCCACTAGCTCTTTTTTGCTTGGGCCACGACTCATTACTCACTTATCCTCGCAATGCTTGTTAGCCTCTTCAAGAAAGCCGAGACGTGGTGATTCTCAAATAGTCTTTGTCAGCTTCAATCCTTGGGCAATAAAGTATTGTACTCCTTCACGGACTATCAGTCTTCTCTCGTTGTGTTTACTTGGACCATATTCGAACGACCGTATTATAATCTACTTTATCAAGAAATCCATTTTCTCATGACAAACTCTTCTATTTAGCAATCGAATTTGAATCAACACCTCTTTTCTATGATGTGAATGCAATGCAATCAAAACAAAAGAGAACACGTTAGCACAAGAGAAATAAACAACATAGAACACCTATCTGGGTGACTACTGGGGTTTGGCATAGTTCTACCTAAAGTGGGCTCTTAGGGTTCACTATATGTGGTTTAGTTCTAAAGGGAGGGTACCTGAACCAGCAGATTCCTCAATCCTCTCCCATTATAGGCTCATATGGATCGAGTTCAGTTCAGGAGAATACATTTCCCTATGGCTATGCGGAGGTGAAAACCTCACGAAGGCATAGTTTCTCACTCCCACTTAAAAGGTGTGACCACAAGGTCATGCAATATGATGCAAAAGTACCCTACGAGACTCAAACCATAACAAACATATGACACAACACAAACTCATGTGGTGAAAGAATCAAAATCAAATTTTAATTTTCGCTAAAAGGATAAAAAATAATCAATTCTACGGCTTGACTCTCTTATAGATGTCCCCAGTGGAGTCGCCAAGCTGTCGAAACTATTTTTTCTTTTTTTAAAAAAATGGGGATCGACTTTAAAAACATGGAGTCGCCACCAATCTTTTTTGAAGTGTGATTGAGTCACCTTATAAAACATTTTGGTCTACGAATCTTAAGAAAACAGGTCCGGGAGTCGGTTACGCACGAGGAAGGATTAGCACCCTCGCAACACCCAAAATTGGTACCTTATTGATTGATTAATGTCCTAATATCGAAAATTGGAAGAGATTTTAAAATACGAATCCTTTAGAAAATGTTTGGATAATTCGAATTGGATATCGAAATTCTCTTGTTCCGAAAGAATGAAATATCACATCCAACACGTTAGGATACGATGTTTCAAACCCTTGACACCAAGATCATTTCATGATTTCCAAAATTCATGCATTGCAATTTTAAAAGGGTATTCCGTTATTTGGCCCAAACGAAAAAAACCGAAACCCAACACGTTAGGGCATGATTCCTTGAATTTCCAAACATGAAATATTACCTTATTTTTGAAGTTAAGAAAACACGGTCAAAATCTTAAAAGGTTATTTAGTTATTTGGACGAACGAAAAACTGAAACCCAGCACGTTAGGGCACAATTTTCTGAACTTCCCAACATGAAGTATTGCCTTGTTTTCAAAAGCTCTCAAATAAGCGATTATTGAAATATATACATGCAATCTATACATGCAATCTAGTTTTTAAAAAATATAAAAATCTTTAAATATATACATGCAATCTAGTTTCGAAAAGAAGAGGAAAAAAATAATAAAAGAAAATAATTGAACCTTGTGGATTTTTGCTTTTCCTATTCTCTGTTTAAAAAAATCTCTGTATTCTCTTTTCTTTTACAAGTGTATATTCGTAAAAACAAAAAGAAAATCCCCCCTTTTTACATATTACAATAGGGTTTTTATAACCCTAAATAAATCAAAAAATAAATCAAAGATTCTATTTTCTGTTTCTGCCATTTTTTCTTTCCTTTTGCAGGTGCACGGCGAAGATGGGGGCGCGATTCACGCGCTAATGGCGGCGTGATGTCCGACGAGGAGGGCATGAAGGCGGCGGCGCGAGGAAGGAACCCTAGGGTTCCTGTTTTCTGAAACAAAATTTGGGCTGTTGGGCCATGTAATTTTGTCTTAGGTATTTTGGGTTAGTGGGTCTTATGTTGGGCTTGTAATTTGGGGTTTTGGGTAGTCTGTTTGGGCTTTGTAAAACAATTTGGGCTTCATTTATAATCTGGACTGTAAAGGGACATTATTTGGTTTATTATTTTTTGGTTTTATTTTTTTGTTTTTGGTTTATTCGGGCCCGGGTACAAATGGGCTATTACAGTAGGGATTATATTGAATAAAGTATATTCATATTTAATTATCATATTTCTATGTCCGAATTATATATTTAATGGATTTCTCATATTCGAATTTATCGTACGTAGCTAAAGACGACATTGTTATGTCGAAAAGCAAAAAAGAAAGACAAAGTTGTCGATGAATAGCTAATCTGGTTTGTGCTCTCATAATTCGAGTTCTTTAGATAATTATATGTATATGTTTGATTCGTTAAATGTCCAAAAATGACAAACCATCAATGTGAAATATTTATGCCTAACTATGTGACTTGAGCTTGTTTGACAGACTAAATATATGTGTATATGTTTGTTGATGAAATACGATCAATAATACTGATAATTGCCTACTAACGTTATTGGATAGAATCACGGGTATAGTTGGCATGTCATAGAGTCCGTTTTGATAGGTGAGAGATTCAGCGCTATGTGCGTATTTATTATGATAGTTCTCTAATACCTTGGGGGTTGAGAACGTATCACCAGCTCAAATTCCACAAAGATATGAGCGTATTCTGGTGTGGTTAGTGGGATCGGTGTCCCAATTAGCACTTCGATGCATTTTTGGTGTGTTGGTGGATTAATCCGAATATCTGTCCTTCAGTTCTATATATGTTAATAGGGATTAAAAATGTAATACTATTTATTGTATACATGTGTACTATATTGGGATAAAAATATTGAAGTGATACATGGTTTGATATGTTAAACTAGATGGAAATACTCTGAGGGTGTATTGAAAATTATAACGAGTAATTGAGCAAATCATTAATGTGAACAAGATGAAATGATAAATGATTTATTTGTGTATACTTATCCTTGATGTTAATGTTGAATGGTTATTGATTAAATTATCTTATTACTTATTTCTATTTGATTTTGTTATGTTTATAATTGAATTTGAATTATGTTAGCACTACTGAGTATACATTCCTTAGCGTATGGATTTGTTTGCTCCATTTGCAGGTCTTGGATAAAAGTTATAGTAGATTCGTGGTCAAACATCAAACTCAAAGGCTCAGGTCGAAAGTCTTCTCGTTGCTATTTTTTATGTATATAAATATATAGAGTCGTATGGCATGTACTTAAGTTGGTGGTCTTGCTACATAGTAAGGTTTTGGTACTTTTGGTAGTTTGGCTTTTTGATCATTAGCTAATTATGCTTGATTATGTGAGTTTGAATATGTAAGTTAGTTGGTTTAGTAATGACGTGTTGGAAGGTACGATTTGGTAGTGATTGAATGCATTTTAATAGGCTGAATTGATGATTATGTTTCGAGGTAAGTTTTGGTTCATTTTAATAAGGTTTGGGATACTTGAAAGTGGGTATTTTAGCCATTTGACCATTAAGTCTCGAGACATACTGAGCTGGTACCAAGATAAGAGGCCTTTTTCGAGACAAGGGCACATCAAAGTTAGATTAATTTTGTCCTACTCCAGTCTCAAGATAAAAACCCCTTATTTCGAGACATTTAAGCATCGAAGCAAAAATGAGAAAACAGGAGTCGAGGGACCTTGTCTCAAGACATAATTTCAAGTGTCTCGATGCATATTGATATCGAAGCTAAAATTTCCAAAATCAAATAAGACCTATCTTGAGACATGAAGTCCCATGTCTCGAGACATAACCTTGAATTGACAAAAAAGTTGGATTCAAGTCTAACTCTAAATTTGACTTAATATAACCCTGTATTTATATGAAATTGATTATTGTATGAAAATAGTGTGTGTGTGTGTGTGTGTGTATTGTTAAATGGATGATTAGATCGTTGTGAATGAAACTTTGTGAATTTCATGTCAAGTTAGCCTGAGTTGCTTCGGCAACATAATGTGATGTCACACATCTAGATCTATTGATCGGGTTAAGTGTGGGGGTGTAACAATTATGTAAATAGTTTGTTGAAAAACAAAGTCATGTTACTTGAGTATTTATACACAGTAAGTATTAAGGCCTTATATTGACTATGAAAAGAAGCTATAAAAAATAGCAAACATGTTGTTTGTTTAATAAATAATCAAACCGAAATTGTCAAGAGTGGGTGAATTGACTTTTAAAAATTTTGTGAAAGCTAGAAAGGATAAAAAATTAAACACAAGAATTTAGAGTGGTTCAGCCCTAATTGCCTACTCCACTACCTTAACTTTCCACAACTAAGGGTTTTCCCAAATTCACTAATTTGATAATCTTTGAAACAAGGTTTAACCTTACAAACTCTCTTCAGGTTTCTACCCAAGCCTTAAGATACAAACACTCTTAAAGAGATACAAAAAATCAAACAAAGAAAATAATCCTTACTAGATCAAAGTGTTTGCAAATTAAACTCAATTACAATGAAAAACACTTGAACAAATAAAATGACAATAAAGCTCACCAGTGTATGAAAAAAAAAGTATGGAAATATTTGGCACAAAGGTTATTTGATTGTTCTTTTTGCTTGAATATTCTTTCTTCTTATTGTAGGACCTATGGGAGATGGTATTTATACCCTCTAATTCATTTTCAATCGTTGGGGCTATTGTGGAAGTTAAAAGAGCCGTTGGGATGAAAATACTAGTTCATTTAATTCACCTGCAACAAAAGGTATCGATACTATTTGGAAAAGTATGTATAATTTTAGCATTTAGTGCATTGATTCAATGACTGTTAAAACTAAAAAAATCGATACCAAGATAAAATTATTTATACCAAACAAAAGATATTGATACTGAATCGATACTTAATGAATACGTCAAAATGGCAGAATTCTAATTTCGTATCGATATTGAAAAATATATCGATCAAGTGTGTCAAAATGGATACCATTTAAAAAATAATCGATACCTAACAAAAAGGTATCGATACTTGGTAAATTGTTTGCAACTTAGCAGTCTATTTTGGTATCGATTTCTAAAAATCTATTGATACCTGACAAAAAGTATCGATAGTGGGCCTGGAGAATTTTTGACTTGTTTATAAAATGTTTTGAAGTGTTGTTTTTAATTTACTTGGTCTTGAAAAATTTTCGAAGTATAAATTTTCGATTTTTTGTGTTTTAGAAATAATTTGAAGTACAATTTTGCCAAGTGTTGTTTAAAATTATTTTTATTCAAAACATAGTGTTTGTTATATCAAAATGTTTTTTATCAAATAAAGCTTGGGTCAATAATCGCCCCCCTTTTTATATAACAAAATAATTTGTGAATTTTGGTTTTGAATAAAATTTGCTCCCCTTTCTAAAATTCATTTTCACTTTAAGGTTTCAACAAACATTGTTGCTTATTGTCAACTTTAACATTCATTTGTGTTCATTTTTAGTTGAAAAACATCTTGAAACAATTGGTCACTAAATTTTGGCAACGCAATCAACTATTGTTCAATCAACCATTACCATTAACTCTGCCTTTCTCTTCTCTCCCTTTTTGTTATATCAAAATAGGACAAATAAAGCTTTAAGGAGAGAAATTTTGTTAGCCCAAGAATAGAAATTGAAAAACATGAAAACAAAGAACTAACATTAAGAATAAACATGATAATATCCCAAATTAAAGTAGGAAAATAAAAGAGTGCATTAACAAATTAAAAGATGCATGATGCAAACGTATGAATGGTCTAAACTAATCATCCCTAGGTGATGATGAAGGATCCATTGGAGGAAAGCGAGCAAGAAGTTGAGCCATTTGCTCCTCCAAAGTCTTTATCCTAGAGCCTAGATTACCAACATTATTATTTACTCAATCAAAAGCATCATCTACACAAGTACGAAAACCTCTAAACTCCTCACTCAAGGAAGTAATAGCACCAAGGATGGCAGCAAACATGTCGTCAGAGTGAGACAGAGCAGATGGTTGAGCAGATGAAGATGCCGGTGGAGGAGTCTGCTTGGCAGGAGGTGGAATATCATCAAGATCAACTCCAAGGTCTTCATCATCATGACGCGCCGCGTGGCCTTCTTTCTCCCATTCTCCAGTAGAGGGATTTTGTTTGTACTTGGCATGATGAAGAGCCCCAATACCGATAGGTTGATGTCTTTGGATAGGGGTATTGACACAAGTATTGATGCCCAAACGAGAAAAAGAAAAAGATAGGTCCCAAATGGTAAGGTTACAGAGCTACCTAGGTCTCTCCCAATAGATTTGGTAAATGTCGTTATACATGAGAAGGGCAACATCCGAACGCCTGTTCGACTTAAAGCAATCAATCCACCAATAATCGGTGTTCCGAATGACGGTATATGCTTAGATATGGGTTTAAAGATCCAAGAGATAATGAGATGCGTCTAAGTTAACAGCAAGATTAGATGGAACAAAATTGGTGGGATTAACAGGACCCTTTTCATTAGACACACCACCGGGAGGTAATGACAAAATTTCTGAAATCTTCTAGAGTGAGGTAAATATGTGTATTCATAAGATAGGAATTAATGGCAATAACAGTGTCGTCGGACTCATCATATTCGACCATTTGGTTACTATAAAAGGCTCGGACAAGGTTTTCGAAAGTGGGAGAACGTATTCTAAAGAAATCAAGCAATTGTCACTTACGTAAAACGGGAAGATACCTAAAATTAAATGGTTATAAGCAATCAACACCTAATGTTCTAGAGGTATTAACTAGACGAGTGATGAAGTTTCTATCAAACCGTTCTCGTTCTCCCAGAGAACGAAAACATTCGCCAAAGGGCAAGTTAGACCCACTAGAGGCACTAGCATAAGAGGGATCGAATCTAGGACATTTCTTAAAGAGGCATAAAGTAATCTAGAACTCTAAAACACACTAATTTTACTAAGAAATTTCGTTGGGAAATTTTGACAAACACTTGGTGAGCAAGAGATTAAAACAAGATTTTCAATAATGTGGGCAAAAATTTGGTAACCTCCTGCATAAAAACACAATAAATATGTTCTAAATCATCTCAAAACTCAATTTCAAAATAGCTATTTAACAAAGATTTTAATAAAATTTCGAAATAATTTTTTTTTACCTCAAAATGTGTTTTAAAATGGTGAAATCCTTGAGCAACCTTGTGTAATCCTTGATGAAAATGATAATATGAGAATGAAAAACGGACGAGAAAAAAGTTTGGGGAAAAATTGTTTTATGTTTAAAAAACACGGTGCAGTATCATAAAACTTAATAGGTATCGATAATTTTATGGTATTGATACTAAATGTCTATTATGCTTTCTAAATTCCCAACTTGATTTCTAAGTACTCAAATGTTTTAAATTAACTTAGAAGGACATTTTATCAAATTCTAATGATTATATATATGTTTAAATATGTCAAATTTGAGTATCACGCATATGAAACATAAATCATCATAAGACATGCAAAAATTGGATATTATCATTCAACAAAAAAAAAATAGACTAATCATCCCCTAACTAATTGCATATGAGAGTCATTTAAATAATTTGTTCATGCTTTTTCAAACAATTTCAACTTATAAAATATTTTTAAAAACATGAAAGTGCAAAGATGTAAATAAACACAAATTCAAGGTAAAGCAGTAATATCTAACTCTCTCCTAAGTGTCCAAAATATTTCTTTATCTAAAGGTTTTATAAAAATGACAACAAATTGATTCAAGGTGTCAATAAAGATCATTAGTAGCTCCAAAAATAATATCATCAACATATATTTGAATTACTAACAAATCATTATCTTTTCTTTTGATAAAAAAGTGTTGTGTCAACCTTCCCTTCACAAAAACTTTTTTCAATAAAAAAAATTTAATAATCATTCATTCCAAGTTCTAGGAGCTTGTTTTAAACTATATAAGGTTTTTAAAAGTTTGAAAACATGATTTGTAAATTTTGAATCTTCAAAATCGAATAGTTGTTCAACATACACTTCTTCAATTATAAAACCATTTAGAAAACACATAATATAAATATGTTAAGAGTGTTATAATTATGAAAACATTATTAATGAGATCTACCTATGTGAGTGTGAAGTGTGTCTGATTTTAGGAGCTCAAGGGCTTAACTCTAACCGCATTCATGAAAAGAGGTTAGAGACACATAGCCATAATGGTGTCCCCAGATAATGTGCATTGATTGATATTGAAATCATTGTGTGAAATTTGTTCAGTTAATCAAATGGAATAGTTGGTTCAAAGCATAGTCTACCAAATAATTTCAATTAACTTTAACGTATTTCCACCAAGTAAAGATTCAATCGCAGTACGACTTTATTTATACAATCTATTTCCAACATTATCAAAATCTAATAAAGTGGGAAAGATTGTTGGAACATTTTTAAAATATTTATAATGTTCCAATAGTTATAATTGAAAAGTTACAATTAATCCAAATGTTATGTCACATGGTTATTAACCAAGAGATTGTTACTATTTATAATGATGAGTTATCTTTCTTGTTATCAAAAGTTATGTCACTTAATTGTTAACAAAGAATCATAATTATTCAAGTTCATATCTACTGAATAATTATGCTTATTGGTAAAAGATGTGACTAACCATTTGGATAGTTATATTTCTATGAGAAGATATGAAAACTTCTATAAATACGAGAGGAATTTCATTTGCATGATAAACTAATATATACCAAAACACACAAAAAAGTTTTCTCTATTATCCCCATCTTCTAATATTTAAAGATTATTCTATAAAGAATTACTGCAGAAGTTTTTTATAGAATTTGATAATCATGCTATGTTCCTCTTAGTGTTGTGGATTATTTTCGTCAGTGCAAATAAAATCTTAAAAGACCATAAAATCTTCTTTTAATTTTTATAAGTTTATTTTTATCCTCACATACTAACATTTGTAAACTCTATACTAAAAATGAAATTACAAACTTTTACTTTAAAAGATCAAAACTTGTTTTTATGCAAGTTTTTATAGAATTAAAAATTTTATAATTTATATTGTAATGATTTGAGTTTAATTATAATTGTACCTTTAAAGAAAAAATTAGATTTTCTTCTATACAAATTTTTGTTGTGATGAACATAATAAAGCTTATTCCGCTGCAATGAATTCGAAACTTAGTTTAATTGTAGATGTGATTAAATTGAATTTCACATATCCCTGAAAATTCTTTTTACCAAAAAAAGAACGATCAGTAGTGGTATTGTTTTTGCTGGGAAAAGCTTGAAAAGAAGGGAAAAACAATGTCTAATGATAGCAAATGGTGAATGACTCATGAAATTGACAAAATTACAAAGCAAAGGGGTTTTTTTTATTTTTTTTTATTTTTTATGAACAAAATTACATTCCATAAGTTCACGAGAGTGTTTCAGCTCATCCTAAAGGGAGGGGCTCAAGTAAGTCATCAAATATTTGCCATTTTAGAAGCTATTTGGTTTATGGTTCATCGATCAATACCTTCAATCTTATCTTCGACTTCTGAATACAACTGCCTCAACTTCTCAATATTCTCCTCCGAAGTTTCCCAATAGCCACGTCCGTTGGCCTCCAAGAATGTTTGAATCAACTTCCTGAACGAGTTGGGATTGGTTTTCATCAGCCTATTCAACATGTTCTCATCTTGAATGAAAGTCGAATTAGCCTCTTCGTACACCCAGTTATCCACTTGCCCCGAAGTTGCACTCCACCCTACAGTATTTGTAAGGCGCTTCTCAATTTCGCGAACCCCTTCATATCCACTGGACATCATTCCTTCATACCATTTGGGGTTCAACAACTTGGTTCGTGCATCTAGTCGCACAGTTTCAGCCAGAGTTCGAACCTGTAGATTAGAGCAAAGTAGGATTAGTGAGACATGTACTAATAGTTGTGTAATCAGCTTAAAAATTGGCACGTCTCAAAGATGATCCTATAACATTTGGAGGAAAGATTCATGGTGCACACCTGGGCGTTTGCAGTGGTGGTATCTGCAATGTATGCACTCGGCTTCTTTCCATCCTTACGGAGGTTTTGTACTAAGTTGGTTGGATCCGAGTCGAAGTAGTGACTCACATCAGTGAGTGAAATTTCTGAGGAATCAAGATTTTGGAAAGTGGCCTCTGCTGTGCTTAGAGCCATCTCAAAGACTTTCCTTTTCTCAGTCATACCTGCACCTGGGGCATCACAGTCAAAAGCAAATGATTTCCGGCTCAGGTACATATCTTGGAGCTGTTTCTCATCATTCCATGAGGAGTTCTCAACGGCAAGGTTGACGTTCGAAGAGTACGATCCTGAAGCGTTTGAGAAGACCCTTGTTGCAGCTTCTCTAACCTCAACTCCCAAGGCTTTGGCTTGCTCTAAGGCGTGCTTACGCACATAGTTCTGCTCCACAGGTTCATCTAATTCAGCTACCATCTTCACTGCTCGATCAAGGAGGTTCATCTGTCAACCAAAAATAAGAAATAAGAACATGAAATGGTAAGAAAGGTGTAGGCAAATGTAAGAAAAACATGATCTTTATATACAAATTACCGAATGCATATCCAAAATGGCTTTAAAAAAACTAGGATTGGTACCTGATTAATGAATAAATCTCTGAAAACTCCAGAGCAGTTAACAACAACATCAATCCTGGGTCTGCCAAGCTCTTCAAGGCTGACCGGCTCAACTCTGTTGACTCGACCAAATGTATCAGCCACTGGCCTTACTCCTATCATCCACAAGACCTGAGCAAGTGATTCACCATAAGTTTTGATATTATCGGTTCCCCATAATACAAGTGCAACTGTCTCCGGATACTTTCCCCCGTTGTCAACCTTCTGTCTCTCAACTAACCTATCTACCACAACTTTTGCACTCTGCATTGCAGCTGTTGTTGGAATAGCTTGTGGATCCAATGCATGAATGTTCTTTCCTGTTGGCAACACTTTCGGGTTTCGAATAGGATCACCACCAGGCCCAGGTTCAACATATTTCCCCTCCAATGCTTGTTTCAGACTGCCTAACTCATTATCAGCAACAACCAGCTTTAAACACTCACCTAGGAACTCAAATAATACTCTAAGCTTTTCCCTATCTGCACGGTAAAATTTTGTGTTCGATAAATACTGAATCCACGGCTCGTTGATACCAAACCCAAGGATCGAGCTTAACTTATCAGCCACGTCAACAACTTGACCATTCTTGTTGGTTGTTTTCTGCACAAAGGCAGAAATTGCCCCACGTGAGGCCTCAGTAATTTGCCGCAGAAGCTCTACATCCTTCAAGATGCCTTTGTCACTTCCTCTGTACACATCCTCTATGTTTCTTCCAACAGTCTCAGCTAATATAGATGGCATTGATGAAATCCCATCTTCAGGTCGGTCTAATGCAGCAATATTCACCAATGTAGCAACTGCTTCCATAGCAGATGGAGGCTCACCAATAACATGAAGCCCACATGGTAACAGTCGGGACTCAATCTCCATGATCTTGGAATATACTTTTCCAACAACAAGATCCCGTTCTTTTGCTGAAATTTCCTCTCCCTCTTTGGGAAGCTCTACATCCTTGTCAAGATTGCATTGTCTAGCCGTGCTGATAATAGAGCTAACAATTTGTTGCCCACGACCTGAGTCTTTAAGGGACTGGTATGATGAGATAAGTTCACTCAGTTGCTTAAGTCCCTTGTAAAGCCCAGCGTTTTCAGCCGGAGGAGTCAGATAGCTAATTGTATTAGCATAACTACGACGCTTGGCTATGGTAGCTTCAGACGGGTTATTAGCAGCATAGTAGTAAACATTGGGAATATTCCCGATAAGACTATCAGGGTAACAAACATCACTCATTCCCACCTGCTTTCCAGGCATAAATTCGAGAGATCCATGAGTACCAAAATGAAGAACAGCATCAGCTTCAAAAATCTTCTCAACGAAGGAGTAGTATGCAGCAAACCCATGATGCGGGCTAGCTGATTTTGAGAAAAGTAACCGCATAGGATCGCCCTCATAACCAAAAGTAGGCTGGACTCCAATGAAGACATTGCCGTACTGCTTTCCATATACCAAAAGATTCTCTCCATCAGAATTCAAATTTCCAGGAGGTTTACCCCAGTTTTCTTCCAAAGCAGGAGCGTAGGGAGTAAGGTTCTGGTATTCACGGACGCTCATTTTATAAGCAACATTCAGATTAGGGCTGTTAAATTGTGCCTCCTTGTCGTGAATCACATCCTCAATTAAAGCTTCAGCAGTCTCTGGGAGGCCTTCGACATTGTAGCCATCTTTCTGAAGGTCTTTCAAAACCGAATAGATGGAAGCAAAAACATTGAGGTAGGCAGCTGTGCCAACATTCCCTTTGTCAGG
This sequence comes from Gossypium sturtianum, assembly GCA_025698515.1. Classification (NCBI taxonomy): domain Eukaryota; kingdom Viridiplantae; phylum Streptophyta; class Magnoliopsida; order Malvales; family Malvaceae; genus Gossypium; species Gossypium sturtianum. The sequence continues at coordinate 95,470,837 of CM046951.1, read as the reverse complement.
AGGGAAGCTGAAGACGGTGATTGCCAACTTCTTCTCAGTCTGCAGGGATCATACAAACACAATTAACATAACAATCTAACCAAGAAAGCCCATATGTGCTAGTCAACAGCAATATCCTACAACAGCATGTTGTCAAGATTTGCTAAGCTGTAGGTCATAGAATGTGAAGAATGAGGATAGGGTAGTTTATTGAACACAATTTAAACAATTATCAGTATGGAACACAATTTAAACAATTGGTTGATGAGTGATTGAAGATTTATAAACATATGTATAGTTTACTGAAGATCCCTTCTAGATTAAAAGCTGAAAAGTAGATTCAACTGCTAAGTGGTAGAATCGTAACGTAAACAATGTATCATTAGTCATTAAACATATATATACATGCTCTCTAGACTGAAAAAGCTAATTGCTGTTAATTTAAACTACTTTTTTGTTAATTACTTGGATCGAGGCTCTCATGGAAAACAGTAGAGGCCATCTAATGTGCATAGATTGGAAAGTTATATAGCGTTAAAACTTAAAAGCAAATACCTTTGATTTCCTTTTCAATTCAGCCCACTTGATGGCTCGAGTGCAAAGCTGCTCAACCCTCTTGTGAAGAGCATGGGATTTCCCTGGAATCAAAAGTCAAAAGGACCATTTTAATCAACTCTGAAAACAATTTTTACTTGAGCCAGAAAGCCCAAAAATTATACAAATGACAAATATAAGTGAAGCATGAGAGGAGACCACCAAAGATAAAGCAATAGACAAACCCCTCATTAGCTAAAAAACTAAGCACCTAAAATCAAACAAGTTCTGACAGGCAAATTTAGACATTAAATATGAAACTTGCTAAAATAGGTAACTTCACTTGCCTGTTCTAGGGTCACGACCGGCAAAAACGATGGGTTCCATGCCTCCATCAAGCTCTGGAAGGGCCACCTGGAGAGCTACTTGAATAGGATGCAGTCCCAAAGTACTGTTTAGCCATTCCTCGGTTGTTTGGAAAACCAAAGGCAGTGCAACAATGTAAGGAACATCAAGCTTCATCAGTGCCTCAACGGCCCTTGGATGGTCCTGCCTAGCGGGTCCACCAACGAGAGCAAAGCCTGTTAATGACACCGCCGAGTTCACCATTGGTTTCTTGGTAACCGGATCGATCAAGAACCTTTCAACTGGTCCAGAAAAATCAAGTCCACCGGCAAAAATTGGTATTACTTTGGCCCCTTTTGCCTCTAATTCCATGATGACTGCTACGTAGTGGCTCTCATCACCGGTAACAATGTGACTCCTTTGCAAAACCAATCCAATTACAGGTGCATCAGGCCCTCTAAGCTTCTCATTAACATCCCTCCTGGTACCATACCAATTCAAATACTCCTTCACGTCATCATACATGCAAGGAGCTAGTGGGTGCCAAATCCCACTGTCTAAGAACAAAACGGGATCCGAGTAATCAACTTTTGTCCCTTTGAGTGCAGGCACATACGAGCCAGATATCATTTTCAAGAAATTCTGTAGATTATCGGGTGAACCACCAAGCCAAAACTGGAGGCTCAATATGTAAAGCCTAGCATCTTGTGCCTTGTCACTGGGCAAGTATTTCAAAACCTTAGGCAATGTCCTTACTAGCTTTAACATACTATCAGCAAAACCTGCTCCTTGCTTCTTTCTTTTGAATAGCTGAAAAAATGGACTCTTCGATTGACCAAGCTGTGACATGCTGAAAGAGCCCAACTTGTTTAGCCTCATTACTTCAGGCATTGAAGGGAACACCAAAACAGCATCAAGCCTATCCCTCTCTTTCTCCACTGCAGTCTTCACTTTCAAGGCAAGCTCCTCAACGAAAATCAAAGACCCAATAAAGATATTCGCGTCTTCGAGATCTTTGCAGAAGGTTTTATAAGTATTTTCATCTCTAAGCTCCTCAACCAAGTACCCAACGACTTCAAATGAAGCAAAGTTGGAATTTTGGTTCAAGGACTGGACTGCACTTGAAAGGGAAGACTGGTACTGTGCTTCCAGGACAACATAGACAATTTTTACAGTGGGGAGATTGTTTTTGTTTTCTGGCACAATTCTACGAACTTCTGGTGTGGTTTGAGTGAAAAGGCCATTCCCAATTGCTGCACATTTTACTTTCAAGGAAGATTTTGAGTTGGGAAGGTTGTGGATTTTCTTGGGAAGAAATGAGTGAAGAAAGAAGTGTTTTTGGGAAAGAGAAGAAAGCTGGTCAGCCTTGGAAGCTGGCAGAGTAAACGGGGAAGAAACAAGAGAAGCCATTGTAGGTGACACAACTAAAACCAGAGCAGTCTGTTTCACAATTAACAAAGAAGAAGAAGAAGAAGAAGGAATACAGAACGAACAGACTCCTTAACTAAAAAAGATAAGAATTTCTCTGCTTCTCTCTTGGTTTTTGCTGCTTCAGCTTCTTCTTCTTTTTGGGAGCTGAAAGGCTTGCTGATTTTATATTTTCTGTGTGGACTGTGGAATTATGAGAAATTGAAAAGTTTTTTCTTTTAAGGTTAGTGGTGAGAGATACAAACACGTGGCAAAATGGGTTTTAAAGAGAGAATGCAATTGGAGCTCTTTCTGAGGTTGAGTTTGTTTTGGGCTTATTACAGAAAACAAAGAGAGAGGGAGGAAAGCTGAGTGTGGAACTTTATCTATCTATTGGGATTGTGATGATGGTGTTTACTGACATCTGATTGGCGGAGTTGGATTTCTAAAAGTGCTATGAGGGACACAACGAGATAATGAGAGCATAGGAACGGGATAGAGATATTCACAAAATGTGCACTTCATCATTACTTTGTAAAAGATTTTATTTTTGCTTTGGTGAGTTTGTGTTCCACAGCGAATAACAAAACTGATATTTTATCATTTTCGTGTGATGCTAACTGGACCAGGTTTCACTGGTTTTCACCAAGTCACAGTTCTACCGTATTTCTTGTCTTTTTCTCAACTTCCTTCATTGATGATATTAAAAGCTAGGATGCAACAGTGTTCCTTCAATAGTTATTACCCATCTTTGCTCCTCTATCAGTGCGGCAAATATATATTAAAATTAAAATATGCTGTAACTTTCTATACTAGATTTATTTTTTTCAACAATTTAATCTTTATTTTTTATATTTTAAAATTCAAAGTTTTAATAATTAAAATTCTTATTTTAAATTCATTGATTGATGTATTTTTTTTTTAAGTAAAATAAGTATTCAAATAAGAGTCATGTAAAAATAATGATGTTGCAATAAATCTGAATTTAATATTCTTTCTAACTCTAATATACTTTTCAAACATTTTTTTAACAACTTGTAGATTGAGCATTTAAAAAATAAAATTCATGTTCATTCATCATCTTATACAGAAAAGATATTAAAGAAATTCTATATAAATAAACCATATCTATTGAGTATTTTAATGGTTATAAGATCACTAGATATGAATAAAAATCCCATCCCTTTCGTTCTTGTGAAAATTACCAAGAGCTACTTGGTCCTAAAGTATCATATATTAGTGCTATAAGAGCATTAAAGTACCTTGAAAACAATACATAATATGATATAACATTTGTTATAAGTTTATTAGGAATATTTATCTCTTCTCCAACTCATAAATATTAAAATAGATAGATATCTCAAAGCCACAATTGGTATACGATTATTTTATTCAAACAATTCAAAGCGTTAATTAGTTGGCATTGCAAATGCCGGATATTTATCAAATCCACATAGAGGTCAATCTCAATTGAAATATTTATTCACAATCATATCATGACATTCAACAAAACAAACATTAACTATTGCCTCTTTATATCATGCATAAATAATTGCAATGCATAAGAGCAACTAAGAGTGTGTATAACTAAGGCTATTGACTCAATAAATTCAAAAGATATGTAATTTATCTCCACGAGAAAAGACAACAACTATCTTATACAAAAATAAAGTAAGATATATAACTCAAATAAAAAGATACATATTTCATGCTCTTAAGAAGGGTGAAATAAAAGTTTAAAAAATTCATTTTAGCGATAATGCAAAGCTAATATACAAAATTTAAATACATCAACTCAAAAATGTTAAGTCGCTTTGCTATTAAGGGGAGTCTAAGACATATCATAATCTTTTTCTTTAACCATGATTTTGTCACACTGGGAGTTAAAAAAAATATATTGTGGTAACAGTTTTTCCTAGACAAATTTTTCGTTCATGTATATCTAACGGGAAGTGTTGCAGATACAATCATAAAGTAGCTGTCCATACAAGTCCCGAAACTTCCGAAGAATAAAGCAGATGACATTCCAACTCCTGAATAGTTAAATAAAGGTTACGTTCAAGCTTATAAAAAAATTCAGAAAAGTCATATACCTTCCTTTGGTTTTACCGTAATTTTATATATAAAAAAACAAATGTATAATTGTTAAACCAAACCAAGCAAGTGCACCTGAGCTGAGCTGAGTGTTCTCTTAATAATTAAGGCCTTCTTAAACCCAACCGACCGTGGAATTCGTCCGATTAATACTACACAACAAAATCAGTTGCGCATTTTCTACATGGATCCATCTTTTGGTAAATGTTTGTTATGCTTTGCCGGACCCATCATTTAAGCTTACAATTTTATTCCTTTTAATATTCTGTGTATCCTCTCTTTTTAATATATGTATAAAAAATCATAACTAGAGAGACCAACCGTGACCCTGTTAAACCTGTGCATAAATGCAAAAGTCCCCATTGTCCAGATAATGAGTGGGAAGACCAGCAGACAAAAAGCTCAAGAACAACCATTAACAATGGCAAACAAAGAATTTTATTACAATCAAAGATAATATATATATATATACACACACATCAACAATATTGCTGTAAGTATGTTGTTTTCCGTCATTTTTGCAGGCTTGTGGCACACGACATATATAACAGTATTGGAAACATATTTGTACAGTAGCAGTTTTAAGTGCTCAAGACCATGCATCAAACATGCAAGTCCTAAGATTTTAGTTAAAAGTACCCACCATATCAAGGAATTTGAGAAAATAATTCCTCAAGATGTGCTTCACCAATTACAACTCCGTGCTTCTGACCAAAAACTGCACTTGTCAATTCCGGTGGTAGATCTGTTAGTACATCAGCAGCACGGATCTCCATGTACTCGTTTAAGTTGTGCACAGATCCATCTAGATACGCATATTTACAAGAAAGAGTTAAATAAAATCTAAAGCAAAATCCTAATACAAATTGCTTCAAATAATCATATTCATCCGATACCTTAATGAGGGGTATTAACCCTACATCAAAAACTTGACCAACAATCAACGGTGCAGTGTCAAACAACACTAGTAACTATGCATGAGAAAGGACAGTAGAGAACATGCAGTCAACAATGTAGAGTCACTAAACAAATTATATATTTTCGTACAATAATCTTTCAGTGGTTTGATTTTGGTATGAACCAAAGAACCTTGTCTAGCAGAAGTTTTGCAGCTCTCAATGCACTTTGTGCTCACAAAAGATTCTAGATCTGATGTCTTCAAACCTCTAAATTCTCAAGAGGTATTCTCAGTTTAAATATTTAATTTACTTTCCAGTCCCTAAGAATTTCTTCTGGTTCACTAAAAGAAGTTGAGAGTTTAAACAGTCTTTCCATTGCTCAACTAGCAGTCAATAACAAATAAAAGGGATTCACAAATACCAGAACAACAAGAGAAAAAAATGCAGATAAACAAGGAGCCTAAGGGCAAAAAACAAAGAAAAGTACAGCAGATGCAATGCCTCAACAAACTCTTCAAGATTCACCTTGGGTGACAAAACTGATTACTCTCAGACATATTAATCTTCTACAAGCTCTAAGACAGATAGATATTATGCGAAAGTTCTGAATCTTAAAATTCTACAGCATTAACCCACTGGAAATGGAGCAGATGAGTGATACTAATACTTTTGGTTTATAGTTGATAGCTTGTACCTTCAGCAACTATGGGTTCATATGGAGGAGGTTGAGCAGTCCAGTTCCCTTCAGAATCTTTCATGTGTCTTCTATCAGATGCAAAGTGACGAAGAAATAAAGGAGCATGCACTACCCGGAAAAACCTGATAATATATATATATATATATGAAGAGGGTAATAGAAAAAGGAAGTTGTTCAAGAACTACACGAATTCATGCTTAGACTGTAGACTACAGCATTAATCAACACACGAGGCATCAATTTTTTCAGTGCTTGTTTAACTTTAGAATTGACAAACTGGATCTCCAATGACATTGTAAACGTTCCAACATTATGCATTTGCAAGAAAAATGAAAAAAATTAATGCTTCACCAGAATGCTTCTATGGCTCCATGCAAGATGCTATACAATTCCATTACATGTTGAGATTGGATAGGACTATCAAGGACTTGCTTGTTTCTTACAACTAGAAGAGTTTCTAATTGCTGGAAACACACATGACATTACAATACAAAAGTAAAGATAATGAAAATGAAAAATAACTAGAGGCACAAAGGTAAAATTAGAGACATTGACATTCTTAAAATTAATGTTACATTTGAATTTTGACCTACAAACGGCTGGGGATGATTGACAACCTCCTTCAGCAGATGCCATATGTCTAAGGAAATTATACACTATAATAAATAATACTAAAGAGCTTCCTAAAATTGCATATGTCATATGAAATATGTTGCTTCAAATTCTTTCTTAGCACTCTGTCCTAGCACAGTAACATCAAATATTTTAAGATAACAATCAGTCACAGGAGGCTTTACAATAAAAAAAACAGATTTCACAGTTTCATCATCATATTATTTCTAGGTGAGAAGGGAAAAGGCGAAAACAATTACAGGTAACTCGATAGCTGTTCTACTCCAATGCAAACAATTAGTAAATACTGCCAGGTCAAAAACCAGTATTGAACAACAAAGGGTATTCTCTACAAACATTAGCAGCAAGAAACTAAAATTTACCTCACCTCTGAAACTCCGAAAAGAGCTGAAATGATGGCCGGATAGTTTCTGACACATAGGTAGCTAAAGCACAAGGAAATGGAAGACTTGAATCCAAGTCCCATACTAAATGAGTACCACCATCTTTCTTCCTCTAAAGAAGGCAAATAGAAGACCAAGCAACCATGAATTACAATAAGTGAACTTATGAAATGATCCTAGAGCTTGGGTGAAAGAAAACAATATTTACTAGATTAAATCACATCACATAAGATTCAGCTCTCACCTGAACACAAATTACATGGTAATCCCAGAGAATTACACCATCTGCCCTATGGCTAGCTTTTTGATGCCACAGTGGAATCTACAAAGTTTTTGTAGCAAATATCAGAACAACATTCCACCAAAACAGTAAAGAAGAAAATTCTTAAGAGTCTATCAAGATAGAAGTTATAACAAAAAAGCAGCACTTCATCATTCCCATCTCCTATATACATATGTCCCAATTCGCAAATGAAACAAACAATTATTCATTGGCAAAGCTCAAACACAAAATGCATTGTTCACAGGTTGTTCAATAACCACACACTACCTAATTAGAATCCCATTATTTCAAAGGAAAGAAAAACATTTTAACATGTTATAATGTAAAATTTCGAGCTTTCCAAAAAAGAAAGGAAAATCCCAATTCACAAAAATGCACTATTTACAGGAATACACATTACAGGTAGTTCACTAGTCACTAGAGTATAAAAGATGGATTCTCCATCATTCTTCAGAAAAGCAAAGGACTTGGAACTTTTAACATGCAATACTGCAAAATTCAAGTTTTTTGTAAAGGAAAAAGAAAAACCCAATATCCGAATTGGATGATGAGTTCCAAAGGACGAAAAAGCTAAGAAAAGGGAAAACCCAAAAAAGAAATGGAAAAATATACGTGCCTGTTTATTTTCATTGGAAATGAAAACGACGAAAAGATCAGATCCTTGAGCATCTGCTATCTCGGATGAACAAAGTTTCTTGCAAAGAAAATAGACGTTCTCCTCGCTGGAAACACACCCAATTGATATTTCAGGGATAAATCAAATAATAATAAAAGAGTTGGTAATGAAAGCAAGATATAAAAACCAGTAAAAGGGAGTATGATTGAAGAGAGAAGCGTCCAAGTTGTTTGGCTGCAACTGCAATTCCGAAGTCGTCATTCTGACTCTCCTATGCTACAAAATTTTCAGTATTTATTTAATAAAAGGAAGTCAAAAGTTGGCCTTCTTTCGCTATGCCTATAAAAAGGGAAAATATCATATTTGGCCCTTTTACTTTATCAAATCTTTTAATATGATATTTTTACTTCTAAAATGTTAATTTTGATATTTGAATTTTAATTCGTTGCTAATATGCTATCTTCCTACCAATAGGGGTGTTTAAATTTCAATTAAAACCGAATTAACTGAACAAATCAATTTTGATCGGTTAACCGATCTAATTCGGTCGGAGATCGGTTAAAAAATTTTTGAAATTTTGGTTAATGGTTAATTCAGTTTAAAATTAAATAATCAACTGAATTAACCGAACTTAATAAATAATATTATATATTATATATTATATGTATTAGACTATTATTAATTCGGATAATTCGGTCAAATGAACATAATTATTTTTTATATGTTTTATACTTGTTTTAATAAAAAAAATAAAACATATAAATTTCGGTTAATTCAATTAATCGACCGAATTAACTGAAATATTTCGGTTCGATTACTTTTTTGAAAAAATTTTGATTCGGTTAACAGTTAAAGGATTAAAAAGTTTGATTAATTCAATTAATACTAGTACGGTTCAGTTAACCATTTGAACACCCCTATCTACGAGTGGTAAAATTTGACATCACCTAAGACATGGACTAATCTTATGATACCATAAGGTACTTTTTGTCGGAAAAAACAAACAGTCAAGAGACTTAAAAAACTGTATCTCTTGAATGCTTTGGTTTTTGTTGAAGTTTTTGGTATTTATTCAAGAGAGAAAAGAAAAAGAAAAAGAAAATTGTGTTTAGTAAGAAGGGAGAAAACAAAGAAAAAGAAGAACAAAGATTTGTGTTTTAAATTTTAAATTTTAAAAATTAAGTTCGAGTTTATAATGTTAGGTTGTAATTATTTGTATGTAATTATTTTTTTAATAGGAGCTACTAATTTTTTAAAATAGAATCTATTTTTTAAAATTTATTTTACAAATATTTTATTGAAGATGAATAACTAATTTTTTATATATATTTATTTTAATGGAGTAATTTTACAAATAGTAGTTGGTTTTATATTTGAATCTCGTCAGCAATTAGGAATGGGTTTAATAAGAATGTAAAAGTCGATATGAAACAAAAGATTAATGCAAAAATAGCTCGATGTTGTGGGAGGGGATGTCCAGACTATTCTACAAATTTTCAATTTCATCAAATCCTATCAAACGTATCGAGATAGAACTTGTAGATGATGAAGACGTGAAGACAATAATTGCACTTTATTGCTCGACTAGGAACGTTAACGTTGAACCAGTTCAACTATTTGTTGAGTTAGCCGATGTAGAGTCCGTTCTAAATGTCACTCCATTAGATCAACAATATGAAGTTGAAGACCTATGTACGGAGGTTCCAAGAGCATTTATTGATTTTAATTTATTTGATTTTAATTTTTCATTAAAAATAAAATCTATTAATTTCAAACCAAAACTCTCTTCCATTCCATTAGATTCTCACATTCTCAATTTTTGTTATTAACCAAAATATAAAAAAATCATAAATTAAAATAATTTCTCTCTAATTTAATTAAAAATAATTAAAAACAAGCTGCAATAACCCAAGAAAGAATCATTCAATATAATTCAAATCAATAATACAAGTCAAATCCTCTCATAATTAAACCTTTTGTGGGTTGTTCGGGTTAGATTGTAAATGCACATTTTATTAAGGATAATATTGGATAATAATGTAAATTAGCCAATACCAATACAAAAGGATAATAAGATTGTCCGGCACTTTTACCATTGAGCTTCAATTAAAAAAAAATTACCAAAAAATATTGATAAATCCTTAAATATTTTGGTAAAAGATAAATTTTGATAAAGTCTTAAAAATATTGATAAATTCTTAGATATTTAGATATTTTGGTAAAAGTTATTTTAATATTGTTTACTGAAGCTCAGTAGCTCACCCTAGAATTTCTCTAATGTTGTTACGTTTAGGATATTGAGTTTTGTGAAATGAAATACCCTTCTTTCTTCTTCTTTCTCTTCTCCCTTGAATCTTCTTGTTATTGCTTTTTCTCTTATTTCCTTTTCTTCTTTTTTATTATCTATAAATTCTATTTCAAACATATTGGTTCATAACAATTTATATCAAAGCCATCTAATTTTGGCTATGATTGATTGTGGGATGATGTTATCAAAAGATGTAGCTGCTCAGCTAATTGCGTGTTTGGAGTAAACGATCGACAATTTTTTTAAAGTGGTAATGATGTAATATACAAAATGATCTTGAGAACTTTCACACAAAAGCAACTTTGGTGCTCAATCAAATGCTTGTGAGAATGGATGAGATAGTTTGTAATCTAAAGGTTAGTGATACATTCAACACGAATACCCAACTTTATATGGAATCAAAACCATCATTATCAAGTTATGATGGGTTGCCTTCATCAACCAAACCCATCTTTGATTTCATCTCACCAAACAAAAAAGAGACATTAGTTAAGCAATCGGGTATAAATTCTTCAACTTTACATGTGTAATCTTGTGTTGCCAAATATGTTTCTTAGGTTCCATATGAGGGAATCTCTATTGGATTTTATTTGTTTATGTTAGAGCTAAATTTGAAAATGATTATTCAAGAATGGAGATATATGTGAATGAACTTGTTAAAGTTTATGACCCTTACGAGTTTATGCTTGCGATAATGGAAAAATGTGATGCGATCATGGCCAAGGACTCAACCAAAACATCTAGTGGTCCAATTGAGCTGCTAATGGGGCCAATCACTCGTGCTCGAGCCAAGAGGTTCAAGGAAGCTATTTCGAGTCTCATTGATCAAGTTTGGGGAGAAGCTATTGCGGGACTCATTGATCGAGCTTGGGCATGCACTCCATGCGTCCCATGCAATTTGTTCCAAGCCAAGCTTTAGTTTTCAGATTATTGATTTCGGCTGCTGGAATAAAGTTTTTAATACAATTCTAGTTATTTTAGTTATTATAGTTTGAGTCTTTAATTATGTTATAATTTGAACAACATTCATATGAGTTTTAATTATGTCATAATCTGAACATCATTAATATGTGTCTTTTATTAAAGTCTTATTATGTCCTATTTTGCACAGCATTAATATATGTCTTAGTTCGGTCTTAATTCATACCTTATAATTGTGTGTCTAAAATTCCTACAAATTAAATTGTCTCTTAATATTGCATTTAACTGAGTTTTAAAATATGTCTTTCAGGCTGTTTATATTGGCTGCTGATCATTCATGCATAATTGAATATTCAATAGACCGTATTTATGGAGAAACATGCACTAGGATGTTCATGCATATGGGAGCTGCTGATTACATTCTCCCAAGCAACTTTTCGTGAAAGGCTATGGCATCAAGTGTTTTCACACTTGACTAATCGGTTGGTTGCTATGTTCACACCAAAGGGACCGTCCAAATTTTGATGTTCACATTTGAAGACTTTTCATGCGCCACAAGCAGCATTAAAGAACTAGATGCTAATTCGGTGTCCCAAGGTGGCATCAACTCATGTTCACACGTTCATAACCGATCAGCTCCTTGCACATTTAGCTCACTTTCAAAGTCCAATGAATTGACTGTTTGTGAATTGCAAATGACAAGGTTGTTGGCGTCTTCCACACCTAGAAGTCTTCAAGGGATTTGTTGGACAATTCAATAGACATTCAGCTCAATTAATCTGATTGTAACATGTATATTCGGCTGGTCTTTGTACAGCCTATAAATACTAGGCTTGAAACATGTAGAAAGAACTTTTGATGAATTTTATAACTATTGTGAGTGTTCAACTCTCTTTGTTTTTTCTTGACTCAAATTGACTTATCAATTACATATTGTGGTGTCAATCTAATTCATTTTGAACTTATCACTTCTTCGAAGTGTGGCGCTCGACCTATATCGATTGGTTCCTATCTCATTACAGACAGTGGGTCACGGTACAAGTTATCATCTCCATTTCCACCTTAAGAGCTAACATAAGAATTGGGTCAATATTCCCTTTAATATTGGATCGTTCTTCAACCTTAAGCCCACACTTAATTCGTACATTTTCCTACCAACCAAGCACAACCCCTTTGCTAAAACCAACCACTTCTATTTTTTCAACATTACCAAGAACTCAATTCGATACTTCTTAATTTTTGATCGGGAACTCTTGCGTCTCGAATCATCAAACGAATACGAGATCACATTATTTGGTATCAGAGCATGTTAAAATTAAGTAAGTATCAACGTTCTATCACTTATGGGGTTGGAACTAAAAAAATAAAAAAAATTCGAACAAAAAAATATATTCAGCATCTTTGCAAAATTCAAGTTTGAAAGTACTAGAGGGAGTTTCAAAATTTGATTTTAAAAAAAGGAAGCTAGCTTGGAAGTTCTCTGTTGCCCGATTCAACTTTATTTCCTTCGCCTATATCGAACTCGGCCACACTTCAATTAACTTTGTTTCTTTCTTTTAGCCTACCCTATACTCGACATCAACTCCTACATCTACATCATTTTTGAAGCTGATTCCACAAGGTTGCTACTAAGTCTAAGGTAGTCACTTACAAACTTAGAGAGACGAGCAAAAGTGGTAAAAGTCAAGAGTGTGTGAGAGCATTAGAGAGGGTAAAAGCCAAAAATTGAGTGAAACACAAGCGGAGTGAATTTTTTTTCTTTTGAGAGAATTAGTGAGGTTTGTGGTGTGAAAACTCCATGTCTCAAAGCCCCGAAAGAAACGTTGTTTATGGCGGTGGTGTGCGTCCCGTAAGAAACGTTACTGGTGGTGATGGTATGCCCAACTTAGCATACCAAGCCCTCATACGAGAAATGTACTGAATGTTACAGCGACGATTGGAGTCAATGCAAGAGCAATTGGACCAATTAAAAGAATGAGCCCAACGTGAACAAACTCTTTAAAATCCAAGGAGAGAGCGAGGCCGTCCTAGGTTAAATCAAGATGATTTCTACGAGCCTAGTGACATGGAAAGTGATTAAGCCTCAATTCGTAGCGAGAGGCGACGAGGTCAAAGAAACCGAGGACTGAGGGAGCGAAACCAAGTAGATGATGACCTTAAAAACATTAAGATGACGATTCCTCCATTCTAAGGGAAAACCGATCCTGAAGCTTATTTGGAGTGGAAGAAAAAAATCGAACTAGTCTTCGAGTGTCACAACTACTCATAAAGCAAAAAGGTTAAGCTTGCCACCATAGAATTTTTCGATTATGCCATCATTTGGTGGGACCAGCTTACTATGAGCCGGAGAAGAAGTGGTGAACGAACCGTGTCTACATGGGCTGAAATGAAGGCTATCATGAGGAAGAGATTCATTACCGCCCATTACCATCGTGAGTTGTACCAAAAGTTGCAAAATCTCACCCAAAGAAATCGGAGCGTGGAAAATTACTACAAAGAGATGGAGATAGCCAAAATTTGAACCGACGTTGAGGAGGATCGAAAGGCTACCATGGCAAGATTCCTTGCTGGTCTAAACTGAGACATTGCCAATGTGGTGAAATTACAACATTACATTGAAATTGTTGATATGGTTCATATGGATATCAAAGTGGAGAAGCAATTGAAGCGAAAAGGAGCCATCCGAACCTTTCCTAACTCCACTTCTACATCAAAGTGGGGACAATGAGTCAATAAGAAAGATGCCCCCTTTCAAACTAAGGAAACCGTTGGAGCCACAAAGCCTAACAAGCCGAGTAGAGAATCAAGCAAAGGCAAAAATGAGGCTGTACCTAATCGTACCCGAGACATCAAGTGCTTCAAATGCCTTGGGAGGGGCCACATCGCTAGCCAATGTCCCAATTGAAGCGTAATGGTAGTAAGGGCCAATGGCGAGATTGAATCCGAAGAAGAAAAAGAAGATGAGCCCGAAGCATTCACCGAAGAGGAGGAAGAATTAGAGTATGTCGTGAAAGGGGAAATTCTTGTTATTAAGCGAAGTTTGAGCCTCTAAAGCACAAAAAATGAGCAGTAATGAGAAAACATTTTCCACACTCAATTCCATGTCCAAGGCAAGGTGTGTAGCATGATAATCGATGGAGGTAGCTGCACGAATGTTGCTAGCAGCATGTTGGTGGAAAAACTTGGTCTAGCAACCACCAAACATCCGCATCCTTACAAGTTGCAATGGCTCAATGATGAAGGAGAACTCAAAGTCACCAAGCAAGCTGTTGTTGTATTTTCCATTGGTAAGTATAGTGATGAAGTTGTGTGTGATGTGGTGTCGATGCATGCTAGTCATTTACTATTGGAGAGGCCATGGCAGTTCGACCGTCGAGTCATACATGATGGTTACATTAATAGATACACCTTCAAACATCTTGGGAAAAATGTAACTTTGGCGCCACTTACCCTTAAACAAGTGCATGAAGATCAGCTTAAATTGAAAAAATCTATTAAAAAATTGAGAGCAAAAGATCAAGAGGGAAAAAGTGAGCAAGAAAAAGAAAAGAAATCAGAAAAAAAGGAAGGAAAGAATGAGGTAAAAATGAGAGAGAAAAATAAAGAGAGTAAGTTAAAAACCCGAGAGGAAAAAGAAAGAAAAATAGAAAATGAGACTGGAAAATTAAGTGTCTATGCAAAAGAAAGGGAATTTTGAAAGTCTTGGTTATTGAAACAGCCCGTGCTTGTACTCATGTACAAGGAAAGTTTATTTGGCACTAACGAACTAGATGACCCTCTCCCTCATTCTATTGTGACTTTGTTGCAGGAATTTGAAGATGTGTTTTCGGAGGACATTCTAAGTGGTCTACTGCCTATTTGAGGAATCAAACATCAAATCGATTTTATGCCCGGAACCACAATTCCATATCGTCCAGCCTATCGAAGTAACCTCGAAAAAACTAAGGAATTACAAAGGCAAGTGACCGAATTGTTGGAAAGGGGTACGTTCGAGAGAGCCTAAGTCCATGAGCCGTGCTCGTGCTCTTGGTGCCTAAAAAGGATGGCTCTTGGCGCATGTGTGTGGACTGTCGAGCAATCAACAAAATCACCGTCAAATATCGACATCCGATTCCGCGTTTAGATGATATGTTGGATGAGTTAAGTGGAGCTCAACTTTTCTCCAAGATAAACCTCAAGAGTGGTTATCATCAGATCCGAATGAGAGAAGGAGATGAGTGGAAAACAATATTCAAAACCAAACATGGTTTGTACGAGTGGTTGGTTATGCCTTTCGGCTTAAATAACGCACCGAGTACTTTTATGCGTTTAATGAATCATGTTCTTCGTTCTTTTATTGGTAAATTATGTATGGTTTATTTTGATGACATATTGATTTACAGATTCGTGGTTAGTTCGGAAGGTCTTAAAGTTGACCAAGAGAAAGTAAAGGCAATTCAAGAGTGGCCACGTCCTACAAGCATTAGTCAAGTAAGAAGTTTCCATGGCTTAGCTAGTTTCTATAGAAGGTTTATTCCTAATTTTAGTACTTTGGCTGCTCCTTTGACGGGAATTATCAAGAAAAACTCTAATTTTCAATGGAGTGAGGAACAAGAGAAGTCCTTCACGTTGATTAAAGATTGTTTGACAAATGCTCATTTACTATCCTTACCTGATTTTAACAAAACTTTCGAGATTGAATGTGATGCTTTAGGAATAGGTATTAGAGCTGTGTTGACTCAAAATGGGCGTCCCATAGCCTATTTCAGCGAGAAACTAAATGGTGCCACCCTCAACTTTCTAATGTATGACAAGGAATTGTATGTATTGATCCGAGAGTTGGAGACATGGCAACGCTACCTATGGCCCAAGGAGTTTGTCATTCACACCGATCACGAGGCTTTGAAACACCTCAATGGGCAAAACAAACTAAACAAGAGACATGCCAAGTGGGTGGAGTTTCTTGAATCGTTCCCTTATGTGATCAAGTATAAGAAAGGTAAAGAGAATATTGTAGCCGATGCATTGTCGAGAAGGTACACACTTCTTAATAATTTAGATTATAAATTACTTGGTTTTGCGTATCTAAAAGAGCTTTATGAAACTGATGTTGATTTTGGTGAAGTGTATAAGGCTTGTGAAAAAGGGGCCTTTGATAAGTTTTATAAGCATGACGGATATCTATTTCGAGAAGGTAAGTTGTGTATACCTCAAGGATCCGTCCGGAAAGTACTTGTGAAAGAGGCGCATAGTGGAGGCCTCATGGGACACTTTGGAGTGACCAAGACATTGGCCATATTCCACGAGCACTTCTTTTGGCCAAAGATGAGACGTGATGTGGAGAGAGTGTGCGATCGATGTATTTCTTGCAATAAGGCCAAATCACGCATAAAACCCCATGGATTGTATACGCCCCTACCTATTCCCGAAGAGCCTTGGGTTGATATTTCCATGGACTTTGTCCTAGGGCTTCCTAGAACTAAGAGTGGAAAGGACTTAATCTTTGTAGCTGTTGACTGATTTTTTGAAATGGCTCATTTTATTGCTTGCCATAAAACTGATGATGCTTTAAATATAGCAAATCTGTTTTTCAGGGAAGTAGTGCGATTACATGGAGTTCCAAGGACTATTGTGTCGGACTGAGATGCTAAGTTCATTAGCTATTTTTAGAGAACTTTGTGGGGCAAGCTTGGCACAAAGTTATTATTTTCTACAACATGCCACCCACAAACGGATGGTCAAACCGAAGTGGTAAACCGAGTCCTATCAACCTTGTTGAGAGTGATCATTAGGAAGAACTTAAAGTCATGGGAAGAATGCTTGCCGCACATTGAATTTGGCTACAATCGATCTGTTCACTCGGCCATCAAGCATTCTCCATTTGAAGTTGTTTACAGGTTTAATCCTTTAACCCCTCTAGATCTAATTCCCTTACCTGCTAACCAACTTGTGCATGTAGATGGCAAACGGAAGGCTGAGTACGTGAAGCAACTACATCAAAAAGCGAGGGAAATATAGAAAAGATAATCGAGCAGTATGCACACAAAGCAAACAAGGGACGCAAACGAGTAGTCTTCGAACTCGAAGATTGGGTCTGGATTCATATGCGAAAGGATAGGTTCCCCGTGCAAAGACGGTCCAAGTTGCTACCTCGAGGCGATGGTCTTTTACAAGTGTTGGAAAGGATAAATGACAACTCATACAAGCTAGACCTTCCAGGTGAGTATAACGTTAGTGATAGCTTTAATATGTCTGATCTTTCTCCTTACGATGTAGGTGACGATTTGGGGACAAATTGCTTCGAAAAGGGAGGGGATGATGCGATCATGGCCAAGGACTCAACCAAAATATCTAATGATCCAATTGAGCTGCTAATGGGGCCAATCACTCGTGCTCGAGCCAAGAGGTTCAAGGAAGCTATTTCGGGTCTCATTGATCAAGTTTGGGGAGAAGCTGTTGCGGGACTCATTGATCGAGCTTGGGCATGCACTCCATGCGTCCCATGCAATTTGCTCCAAGCCAAGCTTTAGTTTTCAGATTATTGATTTCGGTTGCTGGAATAAAGTTTTTAATACAATTCTAGTTATTTTAGTTATTATAGTTTGAATCTTTAATTATGTCATAATTTGAACAACATTCATATGAGTTTTAATTATGTCATAATCTGAACATCATTAATATGTGTCTTTTATTAAAGTCTTATTATGTCCTATTTTGCACAGCATTAATATATGTCTTAATTCGGTCTTAATTCATACATTATAATTGTGTGCCTAAAATTCCTACAAATTAAACTGTGTCTTGATATTGCATTTAACTGAGTTTTAAAATATGTCTTTCAGGCTGTTCACATTGGTTGTTGATCATTCATGCATAATTGAAGATTCAATGGACCGTATTTATGGAGAAACATGTACTAGGATGTTCATGCATATGGGAGCTGCTGATTACATTCTCCCAAGTAACTTTTCGTGAAAGGCTATGGCATCAAGTGTTTTCACACTTGACTAATCGGTTGGTTGCTATGTTCACACCAAAGGAACCGTCCAAATTTTGTTGTTCACATTTAAAGACTTTTCATGCGCCCCAAGCAGCATTAAAGAACTAGATGCTCATTCGGTGTCCCAAGGTGGCATCAACTCATGTTCACACGTTCATAACCAATCAGCTCCTTGCACATTCAGCTCACTTTCAAAGTCCAATGAATTTATTGTTTGTGAATTGCAAATGACAAGGCTATTGGCGTCTTCCACACATAGAAGTCTTCAAGGGATTTGTTGGACAATTCAATAGACATTTAACTCAATTAATCTGATTGTAACATGTCTATTTGGCTTGTCTTTGTACAGCCTATAAATACTAGGCTTGAAACATGTAGAAAGAACTTTTGATGAATTTTATAACTATTGTGAGTGTTCAACTCTCTTTGTTTTTTTTCTTGACTCAAATTGACTTATCAAGTACATATTGTGGCGTCAATCTGATTCCTTTTAAACTTATCACTTCTTCGAAGTGTGGCGTTCGACCTATACTGATTGGTTCCTATCTCATTATAGACAGTGGGTCACGGTACAAGTTATCATCTCCATTTCCACCTTAAGAGCTAACATAAGAATTGGGTCAATATTCCCTTTAATATTGGATCGTTCTTCAGCCTTAAGCCCACACTTAATTCGTACATTTTCCTACCAACCAAACACAACCCCTTTGCTAAAACCAACCACTTCTGTTTTTTCAACCTTACCAAGAACTCAATTTGATACTTCTTAATTTTTGATCGGGAACTCTTGCGTCTCGAATCATCAAACGAATGCGAGATCGCATCAAAATGTAATGGTCTTATGCAAATTGTTTGAATTAATAAAATAGTCACTTTTTGGACTTCAATGATAGAAGACAATATGTGCATTATACAAATATTATGGGTTGGTATGGATTTCAAGCAATGGTTGGAAATGCGAATTTGTTTTGGTTGTAGAGTTAGAACAATTTTTTGACAACTAAAGGCATGTCCTTTGAAAATTAGAAGGTTGAATTGAATATGGATCAAGTCATAGGAAGAGAGGCTACAAGTTGTGATTG
This sequence comes from Gossypium sturtianum, assembly GCA_025698515.1. NCBI lineage: Eukaryota > Viridiplantae > Streptophyta > Magnoliopsida > Malvales > Malvaceae > Gossypium > Gossypium sturtianum. The sequence goes on along the minus strand of CM046951.1, from coordinate 95,451,677 downwards.
TTCGCAAGGGTTTCTTGGTTTTAATGTTTCAATGGAGACATTGGGTCAGGTCTTAGTTCTTTCTAGAGCTGATCATGGGCCAGGCCGAGCCGGGCCCAAGCAAAATTCTAGGTTCGTTTTCTAGGTCCGAGCCCAGCCCGGCCCAAAATAAAATTGCTAAGCTCGACTCGGCCCGACCCATATTAAATTTTTTAACTTATTTTATTAAATAAAAAAATTTTAAAATATAATAAATCAAATACATTTAAAAACATAAAAACAAATATTAAAACAAGAAACAAATAAAAAATGATACTAAAACAATTCTTAAAACAATACACAAATTGAAAGTGAAAGTGAAATTAGAAAAGTAAAGTTAAAAATTTAAAATGATTAAAAATAAAATAAAATATTTATTATATAATTCGTGCCAGGCCCGGCCGGGCCAAAAAATCTTGCCCGAGGCCCGGCCTGGTTTTTAAACGGACCTCGTTTTTTTTTCAAGCCCATTTTTTGGGCCTATATTTTTGCCCGAACCATCCCATTTTTCGGGCTGGCCTTCGGGCCTGGCCGGGTGGCCCGGCCCATGATTAGGTCTAGTTCTTTCATTTTGAGTGTTTATCTTTCAATTATGGAAAGAAATTTGAGTTTGGTTTAATTGTGCACCCATCTCCTTAAGTTTTCATTTTTTGTTGTCTAGTCTAGCAATAATGTTCTATTATTTCACTCATTGTTGAAGCACACTATTATGGCTATTCTTTTTGAAGATGAAGACTACCAATGGTTGCTACTAGATGTACAAATCACTAGCCATGCATTACAACCCTCAACTTTGATGGTTAAAATATCAAAGTTTCATCCACTTGAAATAACAAGTAATGTTGAACTTGATATAGGGGAAATTACTGACCCTACTATGGAACCGTTTAGTGATTTGATCAAGACAAAAAAAATTTGAAGAGATATCAAATGGTCGACCTTCAAGATCAAGTAAGAAGGATAAATTTAAGCAAACATTAATTGTTGGAACATTTAGGGAGAACAAATTGGTTACGATCCAATGGGATAGTGCAAGCGGAGTTACTCTTATTGGAACAAGGTTTACAATTTATGGTGTAACAATATTTGTTGGATCATTCTTTCATGACTTAAAAGATTATGAAGATCAAAATGATCTAATCCTTGAGGACAATGATTCTTTGTACTATGGTGTTAGGTTTTTTTTTTTGTGCACTTAATGTAGTAATTTCATCGTATTTGATAAATTACTTATGTGGTCAAATTAACTATTCATGGAAATAAACAAATGTCAATCATTATCTCTATATTAGAATTGTCCTTGGTTTTTGCACATAAAAAATGTACAAGTAAATATCGTCTAATTAATTATCTAAAATTTAATTAATATTAAGTTGCATTATATATTTGAATTACAATGCGAGAAGACAATTTAGATTACTTGTGTCTATATTAACAGGTAATCTAAATTGTTCATAGTCTGCAAGAATCAAATTTGAGCCAATGATTCAAATATTAAAGGACTATTATGTCATCTATAAGTCTAATTGGAAAGATAGCTTGTATTAGCTATCAAAGCTAGATTGACTCTAAAAAATAAAGACATAAATGTGATTGTCTAGACTAACAATACATTGGACAAGACACAAGTTAAGTTTATCCTAGATAAGTTTATGGATTTATTCACTAGTGATGTTTATGGAAGTGAATAACCATCCATGTTGACTCATGTGCTTTGATATATTGAAAACCTATGCTAGTGAGCCGAAAATTGGCATGTTAGGTATGTAACTTATGCATGATATGATTTCACTTACAATACTGGAATCATAGCTCTATAAAAGAGTAAATGGTATCCTCTCATTGGCATTTTATGAATTATGGAAATGGAACATGGTCAATGGTATTTGCTTTGGACAAATGATTTTACCATTACTAGCACAAGTAATGACCATTTTCATTGCGGAAGATACAATTGTTATCATGAGATAAAATGGATTGAATCAAGTGAGTGAATCTAACCTAAAGTGATCATGGATATCCACATATGATGAGGTTATTGGACTAAAGCTTTCAATAAGTAGCCTTCGTAATGTTATATAATGGGGACTTCAATCATGATATTTTTGGTGGATTGACTCCATGACTAGATAACAATTTAATTTATAGATGAGTAGTACATGTTATTCTAAACTTAACTATGTATGTTCAATCAATCACTCCAGTAGCATTTAATACGAACAATTGTAAAGAACAATAAATGATTGAACAAGGATAAATTGTTTACTAAATTTACTCATATGAGTAATAGTTGTTTTCTCGTTTAATGATTAGATTGATCTAGAGTTAATTTGGTCACTTTGGGTATTAATTTAATTGAATTAAATGATGAATTCGATGTGAAGCTAAATTAGGAGATCATATTACCTAATTATTTAGAATTGAACGAAATATAATAATTAAATTTTATGACTTTCAAAAACTAAACAAATCTTTAAAGTATAAAAATTAAATCATTGATCTTTTTTTTTAAAGGGAAATTCATTAATTCATTCTATGAATGAGACCATACAATTCAGAGGGGAAATAGCAAACACTTGTTGTAGGATGTGAAAGACAAGCTCCATCAACACGACAAAGGCTTAGTCTCATCATCAATAAAACATTATGGCACGTTGACAATTGGCTCTGTCACAACTCAAGCACGACATATCTGAAGTGATTACAAGTACTTAATACAATAAGGAAATCAACCTCGGATGGTCCAAAGCAACGGCCAAAAATTGACAAAAGAACCAACATCCACCAAATTGGAGAGGACTGTGACAAAATCACCCCTAAAACCACTTGTATAAGCAATACTGAAAAAATGTACTACAATAGCACGTAAAAAACTTGTAAAAGTGAAGACTTATTAAATAATAAAAACAAACAAAAATATATATAATTTAAGACAACACGAGTCCAAACCGACTCGTGAAATCATTTATTATTTAGAAATACTCTAGCCACCAATTTTTCAAAAGAAACTATTGGTGGCCGGTGGAATTTCAGCGATGACAGACACCGTCATTTGTCCATCACAACTTGTGAAGACCATAAAAATACCCACAAAATAAATTTACAAACTAAAAAGAGAAAAGACACATGGATTGAATAAGGAGAAAAAAGAAAAAGAGGGTTGGTGGGAGGGAGAAAAAGGTGGGTGATAGCCAACCTAAACTCATGACCTTAAGTTTATTCGAACTTATAACCTCCAAACTATTGGAACTATAATAATAATAACTAAGTTAATATTTACTTGACTCATTTCATTATTTAAATAAGACATAAAGATAAATTTAGTCCTTAATATGTACTCATTTTGTCATTTTGGCCCTTATTCTTTTTTTGGGGGGCTCAACAGCCTTTAAAATTTAGTTAAAATGCTTGTTTGTTGATGGAAAAACTAATTGAACTGTTAAAATTTTAATGACATTCGCATGATAACTCACGTAGCATTTTATATATGCTTCACTGCTAACATAGATAAATTTTCTAAAAGTTTTTATGAAATTTTTGAAATTTGTTTATTTTTAAAATATTTTTATTAATTTGTATGAAATATACGTGGACTGTCATACTAGTGGCCACGTCAATGTCGTTAAATATTTTAACAATTCAGTTCATTTTTCCATCCAAAAACAAATAATTAAATTAAATTTTAAAAGTTGAGGATGAAAATAGCATTAAAAAAAATAAAAGTGAAATTGACAAAATGAGAATACCTTTAAATAATATTTAATAGGAATTGAAGAATGAGTGGAGCCGAATTAATAAAATTTGTATCAAAGATTCAACCCATATGGGCTAACAAAACCCAGTCCAAGCATTCAGTGTAAACGGCCTTTCCATAGGCTGCTCCACGATAGAGCCTCGGTCGGCTGCCCCAGGCCCCCGGCCCCGCAGAAACATACTATACTTATCAGGACAGGGAAGGAAAGGCTTCCCGAATTCAACAACTCCACGGCCCGCTCATGGAAGAACCTGAACACCCCACCGCCTCCAAATCTCCACCATCGTCACCGCCGCAACGCCGCCAACTATGCTCTCATTGTGACCGGCCACTTCCAGTCTGCCTCTGCTACGCCCTCCCCGCCACCCCTCTCCCAACCAAAACCAAAATCCTCATCATCCGCCACCCTCACGAGTCCCGGCACAAGCTCAACACAACCCCACTCATCTCCAAAACCCTCCTCAATGCCACCACCGTCTCTTCCCGCCGCCTCCTCCCTCAACACCTTCCTAACCAATCCCCACCCGCCATCTACCTCTTCCCTCCTTCCCCTACCGCACCCGCCGTCACTCTATCCCAACTCAAATCCTCTAACCTCCTCAATTACGAAACTACTCCTCTCCTCTTAATTGTTTTCGATGCCACGTGGAAACATGCCAAGGAGATGGTGAGTGCCAGTGAAGGGGTTTTGAAGGGTCTCGCTTTAAGGGTTTGTTTGGACGGAGTGGATGAGAATGTGACGGGTGGGAGTATCTATGATAATGAATTGGTTTTAAGGAAAGAGCCCTTTGGTGGATGTGTTAGTACTCTGGAAGCTGTTGCTAGGTGCTTGGGAGTCATTGAGCCTAATGGAGATGAGGTTCAAGGAGTTTTGATTGGGGTCTTGAGGGAGATGGTGAGATTGCAAGCTGGTTTTTTGAAGCCTCTGAAACCTAGGCCCAAGATGCTGAAGAAGAGCAAGCATAAAGAAGAGGACAATGATCAGCTTGGTCAGTTGATTTCTTTTCTTATTCAATTTCTTTGAATTTTGATTCAGATTTTTGAGTTTGCTATTTCTAATTTTATTTATTTTTATTTATGTTGGAGTTTTTATTATATTTCACATATTTTCTGTTTTTTATTCAAAATATGATTCTTTTGCTTAGATTTTTTAGCGATATTTGGGGATAAAAAGGGATGTATTAATGTAGTCAAAATTTATTAATTTCTTAGGGATCTTGCTTGTATTATCCAATGAAGCTCGCTTTGGATAGCTCATAGCTGGTTCATTGTGGCTGATATTGAATGATGATAAACTCTACTTATACTAGCCAGTTGATTATTCATTTGAATTTTTGTTGAGATGATGGTAACTTGTATTTTTATGTTGTTGATTCACTAACAATGTATGTTTACACTAGTGCATAAGTTCTTGTACTAGGAGGCAACTGCTCATTAAATACTATGTCGACCAGGGATAGCAACATGCTTATAGATATAAAGTTTTGGAAGCCATCCTTAATGCTTGCTCAAATCTTGTAAGTTCTAACTGGATTAATGACAAACTTCGATTTATACTGAAACTTGCTCTTGCTCTTGCTCATATAAGAAATAAAAGAAACGTGAATTTAATGTCACTGGTATGTAGGTATTGTATGTTAATATTTCACTGGAATGGATAACTAGCAATATGTTAATATTGTATGTAGGTATTGTATGTAGGTATTTAATGTCACTTGTATGCTTCTGAACTTTGATAGCAATATGTTGTTTTGGACAATGTCTTGGAATATATTCCTGTTATTAACTTTGTGAATATTTTGATTACCAGGCTAAGGTTTTCTGAAGGCAAAATGAATGCTTACACTGATGAATGAGACTTTTTGGAGTCACTAGATTAGTAGATCAGACTTCAACTTGTTTTGGCCTACAACTTGCTCTTGAGGTCGTATCAAGGTACGGTTTGTTGGCACCACTGGTATTTTGGTCTCATGAATGTTTATTGAAAACCTTCAACTGACAGTGACAATAATGGGGGTTGGGGAACCGACATGGCATGCGACAATATCACATTGAATGAGCAGCTTTTATTACACATCTCTGAGGAAATGGTTGTGGGTGTCTGCGTTGTGTTCAAATAGCTCTATAGACTATAGTTGCTATGTTTTCCATTCTCCCAACCAAGAAGAAACCCTCAAATAAGCAAAGAATAATAACAAAGCTTTGGTTTGCTATTTATTTGTACTTGATAGGGTTCTTGACTTTTCTAAACTTGTTTCAACCTTTTCTCTGTATTAGGGATAGAAAATTGTCTTATTAGGTTTGCTTGGTAGGAAGGATTGAAAATTTTCAAGAAGAAATAAGTATTTTATAGAGTTGAAAAATGAGAGGAATTAAAATGAAACTTTTGAAATGATTTGTTTTTATGTTGTGTTTTCCCTCACTTTGACAGCATTCTAATTGTTGTTGTTGACATTTGAGATTGAGCAAAGCTTTCACGTTTTAAAAAAGAAAAAAAAAATCCCATCGGCAGTGAGGAATGTAGAGAGGTTTGGTTAAGGGTGGGTTTGGATGGGCGATTGAGTGCGGTGCGGTGCGTTTAGCTTATTTTTTGTCTCACGTTACAGTATCGCTACAGTATCTAATCTCACCGTCACCGCTGTTTTTACACTAACCGTAAGTAAACGCACCGCTTATCTAAACCCACTCTAAGTAAATTGGGGACCATAATTGCCATCGGAAACGTGTTGAAGACGGTTGATTGATTCACATGACCTCTCATTTTACAACCTCAACATAACCCAATTTTTCTTCATGAAAATTTCTTTAATTTTTTCGAAATTTATTTAGTTTTTCTTCAAAATGACTCCTCTTGATTCTAAAACTCCTTATCCTTATTTCCATTGGACAACCCCAACACAAAACCAAACCCATTTATAGAATCATAAAACCCCTGAACTCACATGCCCCATTCAAACCTAAACTTGAAAATCTCGCATCAACCATGTCTTCTTCTTCCTTGGTACTCTCGTAAATCTCACTACAAATCACTAGAGAAGGATCAATTTGTATTCCATGGCCGTCACCGCCTCAAGCACTTAAGGAGCTAGAAGTCACAATAACATCAAACAGGGACGATCTTTGATGCTTTATATGCTTGCTCTGCTTGATAATCAATATTAGAAAATTATTAAGGCAGGTAACCTAACAAAGTAATTGACTAATAGCTATGGAAAACATATTTTTGTTTTATTTTTAATTTAATTTAATTTTTGTAATTAAAAATTAATTTAAAAATGATATTTTGTTTCATTTATTTAATACAATTTTTTATTTTTTAAAAAAAATCTATTTTTATTTATATATTATTATAATTTTAGATTTTTTAATTTTTTAAAAAATTGAATTATGGTATCATCACTGTAATGTGTTACTGTCTGAAAGTGCCACGTATTAAAATTACAAAATAAAAATTTAGGTACTAATTTAGAAAAAAAATTTATAAGTACCAGAGAAAATAATAAATTTAAGGGCTAAATTAATATTTAAACCTAAAACAAACCCATCCTCAAAAAGCTACATAAGAATCGACAGCAATGAAGTTTCCATATTTTATCTTTTTCTTTATCCGTGGCTCCTAAAATTGGGCTTCCATCCTTGGAAAAGTGCGGTACTCACCTGGAATTGCATCTCTCCTACCATTTTCATCATTTGTTGATTTAACAACTTGTGTAAATGATCAACTTCCTATGTTGGTTTGAGTTGTATATTGGATTCATTCATCATTGTTGTGTAAAGTTTGACGGGTTGAATAAAGTGAATAAATGTTTAAGGGAGTCTGTCCTTAGAGTCGCGATACATTCCTATTGACATCACGATATCAGCCTTCCAACATCGCAACGTTAATTCCCTGTCATTGAATTTGTTATATTGCAACATTAGAGTCGCAACGCCAAGCCCTTGCCATTGATGTCGCAATGTATGACCTTCATGCTCGCGACGTCAACTTGGTAAAATTTGAAAACTTTACAGTTTAATCTTTAAATGGTTTCGAGTAATGAAAGAACTTTCATAAGCTCATATAAACCACGTATGAAAATATATGATATGTTATAATGATGTAATGAATTTATTAGTTGGGATAAAATATTGAATCGATTGAAGTTGTGATTATAGTTACTTTGGTAATAAATATAATATCTCGTAACCCGAATATGACGATCGGGTCGAATATGGGAGGTTAGAATCTAATAAGTTGGTTAGCTAACCTATTATAAAACATTTGTATTTGTAACAAGTCTGGGAAACCATGATAGGGACACTTTCTAAATAGGTCTTTAGAGCACTCCCTAGCCTCGTACAACTTCTCCAATTCGTGTTGCACAAAGCTAGTATTTTTTTATGTTATCTCCACTCAACCATTAACTCCCGTTAAGGGTGTAACCACAAGCTAATGTACCGTACCAGTTTTTCTTTTCTTTTCTTTTCATGTGTTTTTTTTTCCTTTCTATTTTTTTCTCCCTTTCATTGTTTCTCTTCTTCTCCCTTAGCCCTAGTCTTAGCCTCTCTGACTTTACCACTGTAAAAAACCATCAACCCCCAATTTCTGATCAGAACTCACCAAATCATTGCTATTTCCCCTTCTCCTTCTATCAGTTTTGATTTCCAAGAAGCCAACCGAAAAAGTATGAAAATAAAACTAACTTCGAACCTTTCTCAACCTTGACCGCCGCTATTGGTCATTAGATCAGACAGAATCCGAAAAAAACTTCTCTCCACCAAGACCAATGCTTCTACCGTTAGGATCCTTGATTGGAGCTTCAAATCTTCGAAAAATTGACAAGCTAAGGAAATATGGGTTCTTATATATATATATATATAGTGAATTGTGGGGGTTTATCGGTATAGGTTTAGGCTTCTAATAGTTGGTGTAGGTGAGTGTGACAATGATGAGTGGTGGCTGATATGGAAGATCAGTGATCTGTGAGGTCTTGAGATGGTGATGAGTGATGGTGAGTAGAGTGAAAGTCATAAAAGGGACTATAGGCTTTTGTTTAGATGTTTCTGAATGGCGGTTCAACGTCGGAGATGGTAGAGTTAGCAATGACGACTAGGGTTTCGAATGGAAGAAAATGGAGAAGAAAAGAAAAAGAAAAGATTTTATATTTAGTGTTTTAAAAAATTAAGAAAAATATTGCTAACGATGACATCAACTTAACGTTACACTCTTGATTAAGTGAAAATAATATAATAAATGGATTATGTAGTAATATTTTAAGGTTGATGATTAAAACAATGTTTTACATAAAACCTTTATATTATCAAGTCAAAAGATGAAAGTATGAAACGACCGTACCCTGTTCTTCTTCTACTTCCATATGGCTAAGCAATTACGCATTCAAAGTCAACAAAGCTTGCATGCCTTGTAAATGTGACTGAACACATCATCCAAATATTTCTCTTACTCCTATGATTCTGTTCTTCTTACACACTACAACTTCCTTTCCTTTTCGGCCAAAGCAGAAGCGCAGAGATACACATGTGTGCCTCTCTCTTCCTAAATCTTTCTTGAAACGGGGTTTTGTTCTGAACTAGCCAACCGCACTCATTATACCAAGCAAGCTCCTTTTTCCCTATATCTCTCTTTCTGTTTTTGGGTTGAGTATCACTACACGCTACAAGGTTAAGCCCAGCACAGAAAAGCTGATTGCACAAAAGCATATACATAAAGTACGCTTTTCTAAGAGAAAGAAAGAAATATTGGGAGAAATGGTGCATCATCATCGTTATAATCTGTTGAAAAAGGGTGGAGATGAAGAGGCCGGGACACTTGTTTTTCTTTATCACAGGAGAAGAAGGCCTAATCTTTTATCCGTTCTCTTTCTTTCTCTTCTCTCTTGTACCGTCATATTGGCTCCTCACTTGTTTAGCGCTTCTTCTTCTTTGTCTCATCTCTGTAAGCTCTTCTCTTTACTGGGTTTTGCTTATTTTTACTCTGTTTCTGCGTTTTTTTATTTCACTTCCATGGTTTTTGCAGGCTCCTTCGGTGTTCAAAATGAAGGCTTCGTTGGTAATATTGATGTAAATGCTCCACTCTGTTCCTCCATACCTAATGGTTAGTAGTGTTTCTTTCATTTTTTGTGCTTGATTTTTGCATCTTCTTGGATTTTAATCAAACAGTCGAATCTGGTTGCCTTTAATTGATTTATTTTTCTTTAATCTCTTGATTATTAATTGATCCATTTTTAAAGCAATGATATCCTTTTCTCAGAATCCACAAATGTTATTTTGAAACTTTTCTCATTTGGGCGAAATACAGGTAGAATCTGCTGTGACAGAAGCCATTTTCGTTCAGATATATGTTTTATGAAGGGTGACGTAAGAACACACTCTCCCTCCTCTTCAGTATTTCTTTATTCATCAAAAAGCAACAACGGATTCATTAGTTATGTTTCGAGTATGATTGATGATGGAGAACAAGAGGAACATGATGAACTTCAACATGAAAAGATCAAACCGTATACCCGAAAATGGGAAACAAGTATAATGGATACCATTGATGAATTGGACCTTATCTCAAAGAGAGCAAATTTGGGTGTTCACCATCCTTGTGATGTGATGCATAATGTTCCCGCAGTTATCTTCTCGACCGGAGGCTATACCGGCAACCTTTACCATGAGTTCAACGATGGGATTTTGCCTTTGTACATCACTTCACAGCATTTCAACAAGAAGGTTGTGTTTTTTATTCTTGATTATCGTAATTGGTGGGTGATGAAGTATGGTGACATCATTTCGCATCTCTCAAATCATCCCGTAATAGACTTTATCGGAGACAACAGGACGCACTGCTTTACTGAGGCAATCATCGGTCTAAGGATACATGATGAGCTCACTGTGGACTCTTCATTGATGAGAAGCAATGAGAGTATTGTTGATTTTCGAAACCTTTTGGATAGAGCATACTGGCCTAGAATTAGAGGTTTGATTCAGGAAGAGGAACAAGAAACAGTAGATAAGAAAATGTCCATAAGCCCAACATCAGGATCTGTATTTGATTATCAAGCAAGGAAACCAAAGTTGGTGATCTTGTCTCGAAATGGTTCTAGAGCTATAATGAATGAGAACAGTTTAGTGAAAACATCCGAGGAAATGGGGTTTCAAGTTCAAGTCCTGAGGCCTGAACGAACGACAGAGTTAGCAAAGATTTATCGATCACTTAATTCAAGTGATGTCATGATTGGCGTCCATGGTGCAGCCATGACTCATTTTCTGTTCATGAAACCAGGCTCTGTTTTGATTCAAGTTATTCCCCTAGGAACGGAATGGGCAGCCGAGACGTACTATGGGGAGCCTGCAAGGAAGCTGGGTTTGAAGTATATTGGGTATAAAATCATGGGTAGAGAGAGCTCGTTGTTTGATGAATATGATAAAGATGATCCTGTTTTGAGAAACCCTTCGAGTTTTACCAAAAAGGGATGGGAATACACAAAGAAGATCTATCTTGAGGATCAAACTGTGAGATTAGACCTCAGAAGATTTGGGAAGCGGTTGGCTCGTGCTTATTACTGTATTACTGGAATCCATCCGCAATCTTCTTTCTCGAGTGACAGTAATTTTGATCATGGAACATAGTTGATTATCAATAAAAGACTGGCAAGCATAACGTCATATTCTGTAAACCTTTGTTGTAGAAAATCAAACTTTAAATTGGCATGTTTATTTCGTTAGGGATTGCTAGTGTTGCATTTCATATCCTGTATTTGGGTCTTCCCCATGGCACATGGCATCCGTTTGGTGTAACATGGAGGATATTTTTCCTCCTCTTTTGTGTGAAATTTTGCTTCTCAAAAAAGAAAAGAAGATGAGGAGTGGAGGGTCAGTAAAGGTAAAAGCCAAATTAGTAGTCAAATGACATCGGGAAGGGAAACTCAAACTGGCCCTACTTCAACTATGGTCTCTGTGTCATTTTATCTTTTTGAAAATTGTTGCATCAAAACTACCGGGAATTATGGGGCCAAGCTCTAAAATTATCAATTTGGAAATTCTTTTCCGAAAGGAAATTGTTGTTATTCTAAATTTTAAAGTAACACGAGAGGTTCTTTTACTTAGTGAGGAGTCAAATTTAAAGTGCCCACAATTATCTCCCATGTTCATGCTAGCTAAACTAAAACATAATAAGCCATCTTTTTGGTATTCTTCAATAATAATAGTTTTTGCGCCATTTGGGAAGTGGGAATAAGGTTTTGGGGAAATGAAAAGAGAAAGGCAAGTAAAGTATGAGGTAATGGAAATGAAGCGAAAGTAAAGGTTCTTGAGAAATGTAAAAAGAATGACATTTTTTGGTAATGGAAATGTAACGACACTCAAGTTTAGGATAAAAGGAAATTTAAACTAGATTTTAGACTTCAATAATTTACTCCAATAATTGGTGGATTTGGTGCAAAAGCACTGAATTTTTATTTAAGGAAATATCCTTATTTTTTTAAAATTATACAAATGGTCACTTAATTATACCCATTTTAATATTTTGGCCATCTAACATTAATTTTTTTTTTAATTTAGGCATTAACATTTGAATTTGTTCCTGTTTTGGTCACTCACCGTTAAATTGATGATAACACATTTAGTCATCAATACTTACATATTCTATCATTTTGATCCTAATTCTAAATAATTCAATAAATTTAACACTTCACATTTACAAATTCTATCAATTTGATTCTCAAACTTTTTAATCAAAGCTTTCAACCTTTAAAATAGAGACATTCTTCAAACTAATTCATATTTTATAAGGAAATGTTTTGATTTACACATTCTACCAATTTAGACTTTCCATGGTATGCTCAAAGGGGTGCAAGTTACAAAAACTTGCCAAATGATGAAAATTAGGAGAGGGTTGAGGAAGTTTGTTCATTCTTGACACTTTTTAATGAAGTTACCAACATTATCTCATGTAACAATTTCGATATATTAAGTTTTATGTTAACTTTTAGAGTTTTTGGTTATGTTATTTAATTTAAATAAGTATTTCTTTCATAAATATTAGGGTTTGAATTTGTTTCTTCTTTTAACTTTGAAGTATCAAATAATTGTTGAATGAGAAATCTTTGAGTGAAAAAATTTGGATATCTAGAATTTAAATATGTAAAATATTTTAAAAAATATTTTTATTAATAAAAATGAATATCTAGAATGAATCTAAACAAATGATTATCCAAATTCAGATGAAACAAGACAAATGGATATCTAGATTCATTTTAGTTAGTGCAAAATTATAAAAATATATATAATTTATAAAAATATTAATAATTATTTAAATATGTAAAAGTTAAAAAGAAAATTTTGGTTTAGTGTTTAGTTAGTGCAGAACACTTGGTTCAGTGTTTTTGTGTTTTACGAAAGCTTGTAAAAAATTCAACAAAAATCATGACAGAATTCAAAATGAATAGGGTGCCATTGTAGATAGAGGTGAGAGAAAGATAAAGGAAAATAAAAACAAAAGTATAACGTATATATAAGGAATTTAATTATTAATATTTTTATAAATTATAATTTTTTTATTTTTAAATATTTTCATAGATTTTTTAAAATTTGCTGATGTGAATACACTTAATTTTTTAAAATTTTGCTAAACAGTGCCGATCGATCAATTGATGATTTTCATTAATGGAATGGCCTAGTTGATTTTTTTGGAGTCATTATAAGATAATTTTTTTCTTAAGGGCTTAATTGTGTTTTTTTTTTTTACTAACGGGCATTTTTTTTATCCTTAAGCCTATATTTATTCTATTTAGTTTATATTTTTAATTAAATTTATCTTTAATTAACTCGTTAAATAAACTGAGTCTAAGGGCTCATTTTATGAAAATTGATTTTTAGAAAATATATTGATTTTTTGAAGAAAAAAAGATATTTTTTAATGTTTGAATGATTCTGTATAAAATATTTTTCATTATTTGATAAATTTTCTTAAAGTCATTTTTCAAAAATTGTTTTCTATAAAACAAATATAATACTAACGAGAATTCTTTTTCATAATTGATGTAGAGAAAGAAATTTGATTATTAATTAATTAATTAATTAAATTAATAAACAATTTTGATTTGAAATGGTGTATTCTATAATAATATTAAAAACTAAAATTTAAGTAATATGTATGAATTTTATAACATAACTAAAAAAATAATCAAATGCGACTAGAATCATATGATTCATAAAAGTAAAACGCAACAACAATGTTGGTGTGCAAATGGTATGAAAAATATAAAACTCATTATATAAGAAAAAGTAAATGGAATGAAAAATATGAAAATGGCATTTATATAAACTTTGAAACTATGGAAATCTCAGATTTGAGATCTGAAAAAAGATAAACAATGGCATAAAAAACAAAGCTAAAAAGGCATGAACAATGAAAAAGGAATTACTAAATTTTGAAGCAAAAAATGAAAAGCAGGCTCTTTTTTCCTTATGTTGGGTCTAAAAACACGGGGAAGTTGTTGTAATATGTGTACATTGTTTTTATCAAAATGCTATGCTTTAATATGGAGAGTTGGCCTTATTGCATATATTTATCGTTTTAATGCTATTACAATTATAGGGTAAATTTTATCTAAGGTCACTCTAAAATTGAGTTTGTCTTATTTTGATCACTCTAATTTTTTTTCTTCAATTTAATCACTCTAATTAAGATGATTGTTCGAACTAATTACTATCGTTAAAAATTCTGTTAATCCATTAATGAATTGCTGATGCGGCACATTTGCTAATTGAATTACGACACGTGACACCTTTTTTTTTGACTTTTGACTAAAACTTAGGGACCTTTCTATAATTATTCCAAAATATTTTTTTTTTTTCTCTTCGTTGGTCGTCATTAAACCTCTCCTTCACGTTATCCATCGTCAAGGGAACCAGTTGGTTGCAACGATGACGGCGCCGGCAAGGATCCTCCGCAGATCGCCAATACCCGCCCGTGAGGAAAGAAGCACCGCCGCCGAGTGACAACAAGAGGACGTCGACGCCGTCTTTGATGGCGCATTCCTTACCAGCTAGAAAGTCGAATCCAAAGCAACCCGTTTCCCAACAACCATATTATATAATTTATGTATGGAAAGGCATGTTGGATGCTTAATAAAATGCAATGAAAATAAATCTTATTTGTAGAACGGAATTCCCTATTACAAGATGATTCATTGATTTCTGTATCTTGTAATTTTCTTTGAAGTTCCTTTTATTGTAGATACGATAATAGATAGATTTTTTTTCTGCTCAGGAGTTCTGTTCTCTACAACAAAGCATCCAAAAACTAAGAATTTAATGGTGATTTTATCTCTTGAAAGTGATACGATTTTGTTAATCTCAGTACTCACTGCTAAATGTTTTTCAATTGCAGCCAAAAGATTTTTGGATGAAGATGCCTACTAAAGGATAATGGTTTTTGCTCTGCCCAGGGGGATCGGTCTTGCGGACCGAGGAGACTTCTACTGGTTTGTAATGTTTCTATGTTCTCTTGTTCTATATCTTAAAATAGCTTTGCCCAATTGATGCTTCTTGTTTTCCCTTTTCAGTTGGTTAAATACAACAATGATAGAGAACTAGAGATGTACATGAGTTGAGTAGGGCTCAACCAAAATTTTAGGTTTGGCCCAATTTAAAAAATGGGCTTAAAATTTTGTCCAGACCCAAGCCAGATAAAAATGCTAAAATTCGAGTTCGATCTGGCCTGCCCGTATTAATTTTTTATATGATTTTTTATAAAATATATAATATATCAAAAATACTAAAAATATTAAAATAAATGTTTCCCAACAAATTGAAAATAAATTAAAAAAATAATATATATACTTAAATAACACTAAGATAAGTGCAACTTAACAAGCAAATGTCTCTAAAATAATAACAAAATTAACAATAAAACAAAACTTACACAATATCCAAACAATAACAACAAAATAGTAACAACATAATAGTGAAATGGTAGCAAAATAGTGAAAAAAAAACACCAACAAAACTGCAAAAAAAAATTGCATATTCGGGCCGGGTCAGGCTTAGGCAGAAAAAGCCTTACTCGAGGCCCAACATATTCTTTAAACGGGCCTTTTTTTTTTGCCCAAATCCATTTTTCGGGAAGGCCTTCGGTACAGGTTGATAGCCTGGCCCATGGATAGGTCTATAGAGAACAGAGCAATACTAGAAGCCTCTTATATGGAACGCGCCATCGAAGACGACATCAACGTCCTCTCGTTGTCACTTGGCAGCCTCATGGGCAGCTATTAGCGCTTTGTGAAGGATCCTCACCAACACCGTCATTATTGCCACCAATTGGTTTCTCTGGCGGTGAATAACGTGAAGGAGAGGTTTGAACTTTGAAGATGACAGAGAGAAGAGAAAGAAAGAAAAAAATTGGAATAATTACTTAGAGATCCCTAAGTTTTAGTCAAAAGTAAAAAAAGTATCACGAGTCATCATTCAATTGGCTAATGCGCCACATTAGCAATTCGTTAATAGATTAACAGAATTTTTAACGACAGTGACTAGTTCAAACAATTATCTTAATTAAAGTAACTAAATTGAGAAAAAAAATTTAAAATGACCAACATAGAATAAGCCTTATTTTAGAGTAACATTACAATATATTAATTTTTAAAAGACCATATTATATTTTCAAAATTAATATATATGTAATATTTTTTAAAAGTTTGGTGTGGTATTTTTTATATTTTTAAAATTAATATATATGTAATGCATTATACAAAACAACAAATAAATGAATAAAACAACAAAAACAATTCGTATAAGGCCAAAATGAAATGCAGAGATGAAATTGAATGTAATGAGAATTGGATTAGGGACTAAATTGAATATATCAAAACCATCAGAGATTAAATCAAATTAAAATCGTAAAATTGAACAACTTCTCATGTGCTGAATTAAACAAGTTAGACAAAAAAGAATTATGAAATAAAATTTAAAGTTATAACTTCAAAAATTTTAAATTTGTACAATTTTTTAATATTTTATTTTATTACACTTTAAAAACTTTTTACTACTTGAAAACAAGTTTTAAAAAATCCATGATGATTGAAGAATATTCAATTTAATTAGAAATATTTACGGATGATACTAATGATTATAATTTTTTTTAAAATAATATCAATTAATTTGAAACAGTTATTATGAAGATGACACTTTAACCTTGAGATTATCTATTTTTTTTTAATATTTATCATTATTAATTATTTAATCTAAATATTTATATTTCACAACATTGGAGTAATATATTTAAAATATTACAAATTTATATCTATATAATATATAAAACGGAATCCTTAGAGAGCCTTATGGAATAAATAGGGGTCAATTTGGTATGCTAACTTCAATTTAAGGGTAAAATAAGAAAAGATTCCACCATTTCATTGATTTGGACTAAATAACAAATTAGTGAATCTCTTTCTTTTTGTCACTGGAGTTTTCAATCAAATTCTTCGTAATACTTATAATGATCAATTTTCCAAATATCCCATTTGTTTTTAGATGCTTGTAGCATTAGGTTGGATAAACCCCCATTTATTGCTTTTTTTCCACCAATAACGCCTATCCGTTCAACTCGTTCTAAAAAGTAGGATTTTGCATAATAAGTTTTTTATATTAAAAAATTCCTAGTAAAAAATAATCACAGAAATCCAAATATTTATCTATCTATCGTAATGTAGATCGGTCGTCACTCATTCGATACGAAAATAAGTATGCATCATTCTCATATTGGTGATAACTTTGAATAGATCACATACTAATTCTCTTTCTCTAAAAATATAGAAAAAGGGAATCGGTGCACCAATATCTATCATAAACCGTCCAAGCCATAATAGATGAGAAGCTATACGACCTAACTCCAACATAATTACTATGATATAGCTGAACCTTTTAAGGACTTGAATATTCCCTAATTTTTCTAGTTCATGTACAATTATTGTTTTTGTGAATATATAATATTTTCAACTCCCAAATAAAGTTATTGGAGTAAAAAGTTTAAGATAATTTATTTGAATTTAATATTATATCTAATTTATCTATTTTAATACTAAATATATCTAAAATATTCATAATAATTAATGTTTAAAATAGTAACTCCAAACATTCTCCTCTCACAAACATTAAATAAAAATATTTCCTATTAGAACTCATCTATATAAATTATTTCTTTGCACCAAAGGTGAAGGTTAGGGAGAGTCAAAATTAAATTATAATTTTTATGATAGTATAAATTTAATTTCATAATTTTAATAATTTATATTTTTTAATTGTTAAAAAATTAAATTAATTTTTTATTATCTTTAAGAGGGCAAAGCATAATTTTATTTTTATTAATTTAAAATTTTAAAAATTTTAAAGAGATAAAATGAAAAAATTTCATTTTAACGTCTATGTAGAACTTGGTAACAGACAAAGATACAACATCAAGGAGACCTACAACTAAATCTTCATCTGAACCAGTAGATTTCCGCAATGTAGATCCTACGTTTGTAATGTAATTTTTTAAAAAAGGTTACTGTAATTAGTTTTTTTTTTATATCATAATTTATGATTTTTGGATATTATTTAGTTAAAACTTAGTTTTAGTTAATATATTAAAAAAGCCCTTAAACTATTATCTTGGTTTAAACAAGCTCTTATACTATTTTTTGTAGTTAAGTAAGCTCTTAACCTATAATTTTTATTTATAAAAGCTTTTGATTTTAATATTAAAGTAAAAATATTTTGAATTTTTAAATTAATTTTCATTTTATGTTGATGAGAATTTAATTATAATAATTTATTAAATAAAAATAAAATAATATTTTTTGAAAGTAAAATAAAATAAAATTCTAAAATTTCTTTAAAGTGTTTCTATTGCATCAACAAGAAATTAAGATAAAGATCTTGGAATTCAAAATAACTTTACTTTAATATTAAAATTAATGGGTTTTATGGGTAAATATTATAAAATAAGGGTTTATTTAACTATAAAAATAATTTAAGGGTTTATTTAAACAAAATATAGTATTTTAAGGGTTTGTTTACTATATTAACACTAAGTTTTTTAATAACAGTTTTCCAATAATCAGGAGACTTTTTACAAGGTAGAGCTAGAAAATGAATGTTAAAAAATATAATCCTTTTGATATTAATTATTCTAGTTAGGTAAAAAATAATAATATTTAAAATTTATTAAATTTTTTTAATTATTTGGGAGTAGACCTGTTAATGGGTCGGGTTAGGAAGACCCGCCCAAAAAGTGGGAGAGTTTGGGTAAAATTATAGGCCCGATGTAAAATTATAAGTCCGAAAAATAGACTTTGACAAAAAAATAAGGTCCGTTTAAAAGCCAGGTTGGGCCTCAGGTAAGGCTTTTTTGGCCCAAGCCTAGCCCAACCCTAATATGAAAAAAACTGTTGTTTTTTACTATTTTTTTTTACTGTTTTCTTGCTATTTTCTTCTTTTTTTTTTCACCATTTTGCTACGATTTCACTATTATGTTGCTACTATTTTGTTATTATTGTATAACTCTTGTTTTATTGTTAATTTTGTTACTACTTTAGATGCATTTACTTGTTAAGTTGCACCTATCTTAGTGTTATTTAAGCATACATATTTTTAAAATTTTATTTTTAATTTGTTGGGAAACATTTATTTTAATGTTTTTAGTATTTTTATGTATTATATATATTTTGAAATAATATAAAAGATAATTAATACGGCTGGGCTGAACTTGGGAAAAAATTTAAATCCATTTTTCGGATCAGACCGAGCTCAGGCCTAGCACGCGGGCCTAAAATTTTGGTTGGGCCCGACCTGACCATGAACACATCTATTTGGGAGAATGCGCATTAATATAAAAAAATGATACAATTAGATTTTTTTAGACTAACAAAATTAATAACATATGATAACAAATTCAATTCTATAGTGATTCATATGAAGAACAATCTATGCAAAATCGGAAGAGTTGAGAATCTGCAATGTGATAACAAATCCAATTGTATAGAGATTGATATGATAAATGTAACGATCCGATAGTCAGGGGTGACGAAAGATGTAGTTTTGAGACTCTGTTGTAAGTACCCAATTTTTGCCCGGGCTTTAAAATAAACCAAAAATAAAATAAAGTCCAGATTTTTAACTGTCCATTTACAAAAACCACTAGCCCAATGCCTATTACAGACCCAATACCCGTAACCCAACTACAACAGACCCTAACCCAACCTAAACTAATACCCAATAGTTCTTAGCCCAAAACACCCGTGGCCCAAAAGGCCCAATGACTAAACAACATTCAGAAACCTAGGGTTTCTGATTAACCCTAGGCGCCGCAGCAAGTAAGCAGCCCCTCCTCATGCCGCGATCGCGCGCAATTGAATTGACGCACGGACAAAGACTCATCCACCGCGGATCTCCGCTCCTTCGACCTGCACAAAAAAGGAAGCAACATCAGCAAGAATGGCAACAATAGGATTTTCCTTTTTTATTTTCATTTTTTCAAGGCTATAAAAGCCGATTATCTGTAAATCGAAAGGGGACATATACAATACAATAAAAAAATCAAAGAAAGAACAAGGTTTCTTTTTTTTTTTCTTTCTATTCTTCATTTCCCGAATCTACTCTTTATTTATTTTTTTATTTTTAGTTTTTTTTGTAAGGGTTTAAAACATATTAAATAAAAAAGAGAGGAAAATCTTACATTTTTCAAAATTTCGGCCACCGTACACAGTGGCCGGCGACGACGGCAGACGACGGTCGAAACTCCACCGGAGGTAGGCCGGAAATCGCCCAGCAGACGGTTCGGAGAGTCTTTCTTTTTTTTGAGAAAAACAGAATGAAAATGATTTCTTTTCAGAAACATTAGCCTTTTATACGAATTGAAAACGACGTCGTTTTGGCCTGGGGCTTTAAACCCAAAAACGGCACCGTTTCATGGCTCTGACCCACGCGACCCGACCCGCCATCAGAGGATCCGGTGTTTTCTTTAAATGGGTTAATTTCCTCTTTATTCCTTTCGCTATTTTAATTTTTTTAATTATGTATGATTTAAATTTTTATTTTTATTAAATTAACCCTCGAATTTGTATTTTGTTTCAATTGAATCCTCGGCCAGTTTAAAGGCTAAAATCAGAACGGCGCCGTTTTGAAAAGAAGCTAATTGCCCAATAAATCCCTGTGGATTAAGGCGTGTTTTGATTTAGTCATTTTAATCTGTTTTAATTGCTATTTAACCCCTGTTTTCTTTGTTTTATTTTATTTTTATCCTTTTATTTTATTTTATTATTTTACATTGTATTTAATTATTTTATCATATTAAATGTTTTATATTATTTTCCTATATTTATTAATTTATTAATAGTGTAAAATTCACATATATATATTTTATATATATTATCTTTATATATATTTTATTATTATTATATATTATTTTACTTGGTTTAATAATTTATCTATTACTTTATAATTTATGTATTATTTATTATATTATATTTTTAATTTGTATATTATATAGTATTATATTATATTATGTATTATTTTTAAAACTTTGTTTTGTATAAAGTCTATTATATTATATAATCTATTTCATTTATATTATTTATATAAATTTTATAATTAGTATATTATGTACGCATGTGCTTTTATTATATTATTTATTAATTGTTTTTATAATCCTTATATATTATTATTAGTTATTTTATATTATTTTATTATATATTATTGATTTTTATTAATTATTATATATATATTTATATTCTTTAGATCGTTTATTATTGTTTAGCATAGTTCATTATATATTTATGTTATATTATTCTTTTATTATTCATTGTTAGTATAATTTGTAATTATATAAAATTGTTATTAAATATGTAGATTGTATATTCAAACCATTGTTTTATAAAATACCCTTTTTAATACATTTTTAATAATTTTAAAAAATAGGGTGATATGTGATATTTGGGGACTTCGAGAAGAATCGTGCCCTAACTCACTGGGTTTCGATTTTTCTCGTAGAACTTAAGGTATTAGATATCCCTTCTCTTTTAAAACCGAAACTTACACATTTCAAATCAAAAACTTATTCTTGGGAATTCAAAACTTTGTGCCCTAACTCACTGGATATGACGTTATGTTATCTCAAGATAAGAATTTTAGAAAATAAGGCAATGTTTTCTTATTTAGAAATTCGGGAAATAGTGCCCTAACGTGCTGGGTTGCGATTTTCTGTTTGGCTAAATGACTAAATATCCTTTTAACAAGTTTTGTAAATCATGAGATGATTTTGATTACGAAGGTTCTAAAATATCGTGTCCTAACGTGCTGGATGTGATGTTTATATTCCTTCGGAACAAAGAAATCTCAAATTTTAACTCAAATTTCTCGAAGTTTTTTAAGAAATCATATTTTTAAATACTTTTAAATTTCAAACATTTGGACATGATTTTATCGATTATGTACCAATTTTTGGGCGTTATGAGGGTGCTAACCATTCCTCGTACGTAACCGACTCCCGAACCCGTTTTTCTCATTTTTCGTAGACCAAAAGCAAATGTTTTAAAATAAAAACGTTTTACAAGGTGATCCAATCACACCTAAGTAAAAAGGGATTGGTGGCGACTCCGATTTTCGTTTTTTTTAAGTCGATCCCAATCATTTTTTAAAGCCGATTTTAAAATGGTTTCGACAGCTTGGCGACTCCAGTGGGGACATAAGAGAGTCAAGCCGTAAAATTGATAATTTCATGTCCTTTTGTCTGAATTTAAAATTCTGGTTTTTTTTTTAAAAAAACATGATCCTTTTATTGCATATGGTTCTAAATATATCTCTCTGCATTGCACTGCATGACCGTCGTGGTCGCACCCTTAAGTGGGAGTGAGAAACTATACTTTCGTGAGGTTTTCACCTCCGCAGGGGCTAGTGGACTGCTTCCGGGATACATCCGTACCTATGTCTTCGTGAGGTTTTCACCTCCACATAGCCATAGGGAAATGTATTCCCCTGAACTGAACTCGATCCATATGAGCCTATAATGGGTGAGGATCGAGGAATCTGCTGGTTCGGGTACCTCAACTTTAGAACTAAACCGCATATAGTGAACCTTAAGAACCCACCTTAGGTAGAACTATGTCAAACCCTAGTGATCATCTAGATAGGTATTCTATGTTATTTATTTTTCCTTGTGCTAACGTATTTTATTTTGTTTTGATTGCACTGCATTCACATCATAGAAAAGAGGTGTTGATTTCAAATTCGATTGCTAAATAGAAAAGTTGGTCATAAGAAAATGGATTTTTTGATAAAGTGGATTATAATACGGTCGTCCGAATATAGTCCAAGTGAATACAACGAGAGAAGACTAATAGTCCGTGAAGGAATACAAGACCTTATCACCCAAGGATTCAAGTTGACGAAGACTATTCGAGAATTACCACATCTCGGCTTTCTTAAAGAGGCTAACAAGTGAACAGAAGTCGCGGTCCAAATCAAGCAAAAGGAGCTAGAGGAGGCATCTATTAGAAGTTTGCAAGATTTGACTTTTGCAAAGAAGGGGATTGATGTTCTCACTTGGACTATGAAGACAAGGCCGTGTATGCGATCCGTTTTGTGTAAAGAAATTTATTTTCTAGTAAAGTTTTTCTAATGTAACTGAATTCAGAGTCAATGCCTCTCTCTCTTGCATCATTTGCATTAGACTTTTACAAAAGGACCTTAATTAGGTAAAAATACTTCAGTTAACATGGAGCAAAGGTTGGAGAAAATAGAACAAATGCAAATACAGATGCAGGGGCAATTGACTGAAATTCAACAAGAAATGCGGTAATTGAAGGAGGAGACAAGAAAGTTGCGACTCTTTTAAGAAATAAAAAATGAAGAGGGAATCAGAGAACGAAGTTTCCAAGCCCTTACGTACTTGGGAATGTTTTGAATAATGGGACCGTGGAAGAGATCCTGTATTTTTAGAGTGATCTAGAGTAATATTCAAAACATGCTTATTGCCTTAAGCCTAGAGGCAATAAGAACCCTTTGTGAAATAAGCTTGTGTCTGCAAATTTTATTTCAATAAAATGCATTTTCTTAAGTGAATATTTTTCATTTTTCATACTTGTACATTTTTTTTTACCAATATTCTTTCATTCTTTCTTCGTGACCATACTATCCAAATAATCATCCTTAGAATCATTTATTCTTTGGATTTGTTTGCCTTCGTACCTAGGTACCCAGATATCAATGACATGAGCGACGTTGTTACTAACTCCCTTTTTGAACGAGATATGGGTCTAGGGGATCTCAGGACTTTGAAGATGACAGAGATTGTGACATATCTTCTGACTTGTTAAGAATTGTTTAACAAGATGAAAAACAGACCTTACTCAACAAAGGTTCAACGGATATTATGAGCCTAGAAAATAGGTGAAGATCGAAGCCTAACTCACCACAAAAATAAGGCAAGACATCATTGAGTTATTTTCAAGAATTCAAAGATGTTTTGCACAATTATATCAAGACATGCCTAGGCTACTAAGACGCAGGCTAAACATAGAAAGGGATGGTATCAGTTATGCCGTATTAAAGGAGACAAGATTCATGTGCCTTCTCCAGTTCTTCACCAATTTTCCATATGTGGGGCATGGATGTGATGGGGCTAATCTCGTCAAAAGCAAACCAATATTGATTCATTGTCGTAGTCGTCATTTACTTCACTAAGAGGGTGGAAGTAGCTTCATATGCCAATGTTACAAGGTCGAAGTCATCAAATTCAAAAAAAGAGAGAGAGAGAGAGAGAGAAGAATAAATGAAAGGATCAGATGCCAGCAAAGAATGACATAAAAGATCATGTTCAATAATGCATAACTGTACAAAGTCAAAGTTTACAGTTTGTCTAAAGATCAGGCAGTATATCACAATACAGCAAAAGTTGTCAAAAAAAAACAAAAAAAAACAAAAAAAAAACTATGAAAGGTGACTAAGACTTGTAAGGATTGGCATAAGAAGCTACCATTTACCCTCTGTCTTATTGAACGTCGGCCGAAACCTTCACTGAGGCAACATCTTACCCATTGGTTTATGGAATTGAAACATTTTGCCAATTGAACCTAGTTGAAGAAAAGATTAAAGTTATCCATCACGATCAGATGATGCAAGCTTGTGATAAAGAGGTTCATCCTAGAGAATTCCACAAGGGAACCTGATGTTGAAAAGGAATAAAACAATTTTAGAAGAAAGCAGATGCCAAAGAAGACCTGTTCTAGAGGAGCATTGATATTGACTGAGATGGATGCCAAAGACTTGTCCAATCCGCAGAATTCAGGTTCGATCAAGAAGGATTTTACCTGAAAAGGGAAGGGCCAATGTGAAAACCCGCAAAGGGCGCCTTGAGCTCAAATTTATTCAAAAAAAATTTTTAAAAAAAAAGAAGAAGGAAAAAGAAAAGAAAAAGGAGAGGCCAAGGCGAAAACCCGCAAAGGGCGCTTTGAGACCAAAGGGGTTTTGAGTCAAAAACCTGAAAAAGGGCGGCTCAAATTTTGATCAAAGATAGGACATGTGGTCTCGATATGCCTGAATTTAAAATGAGGAAGTATGCTACGTCTTGGGGCATTGACAAAGAACTCCGGATCCCCTAAACACATATTGAGTTTAAAATGGTCCTCAAGAAGTTTGAACAAGAGAAGCTCAGGCTGCGATATCTGGGGCACCTAGCTTGTATTTTACCCATTTTTGAATTTGTTATGCACCCCAATCAATTTTCTTGGTTATCTTTTATAACTTATTTGTTTTGAGCTATGCTATTGATTAATTTATTTCTTGTCCATTGATCTTTTTCAAGCATTTTATATTGAAATAATGATTATTGGACTAATACTTTCATAAAAGGAGTTTCGCATATTACTCTAGAAGCTTCTAAATAATATGAGGAATCTGAAGCATGACTATTGTTCAGAACTCACCAAGCCTAAGGGCTGGAAACATTGAAGAATGATTATCTCTTCAGATTTTTATTGGATAAGACAATTTCGTTGGTGATACCATATCGGAAAATGACGAACAGGGTCAATCCAAGTGTAAATGGGATTATTGTCGGGATACCCTGCATTCATACAACTGATTATTACACTCAGGGGATAGTATAACAAATCAAATTGATTGAAAGTGATACAAGTTCTGTACCTCTGAGTGGTAACAGAAAGATGCAAGGAACCAAATGTTATTCCCGTAAGTTGCGAAGTGGGAGGTATAAATTTTTATGTCCTAAGGTTTAAGGAAAGGGACTCTGGAATTACAGCGGGGCAAGCTTGCTGAGCAGAATGATTGTTTCTTTGGGTTTTTGTCCAAGATACCAGCTGAACGAGAAAGCATGGTAGCGCATCAGTGATAGAACCTTGATGAACTATGAGCAATGACAACTCATAGGGATCATTCTCTCATTTCCAATTAGGAGCATTTGATTTATGCCGATCATTGTGTCCTAATCGTTTTTCAAAAAAAAAAATCATTTTCATGACATCCTGCATTCATGCAAATGTCATCCCTAATATCATTTAGTTAGGAGCATTAGATTCATTCCGATCATGCGTCCTAATCATCATTCTTATGACATTCTGCATTCATCCATAAAACATTTGAGTATACAGGACATGTCCCTCAGAGGACGATGTAGCAAAATTGAAAACATATGATAACAAAT
This sequence comes from Gossypium sturtianum, assembly GCA_025698515.1. NCBI lineage: Eukaryota > Viridiplantae > Streptophyta > Magnoliopsida > Malvales > Malvaceae > Gossypium > Gossypium sturtianum. The sequence goes on along the minus strand of CM046951.1, from coordinate 95,425,221 downwards.
CCAATTCTATAGTGATTCATATGAAGAACAATCTATGCAAAATTGGAAGAGTTGGAAATCTGCAATGTGATAACAAATCCAATTGTATAGAGATTGATATGATAAATGTAACGATCCGATAGTCAGGGGTGACGAAAGATGTAGTTTTGAGACTCTGTTTTAAGTACCCAATTTTGCCCGGGCTTTAAAATAAACCAAAAATAAAATAAAGTCCAGATTTTTAACTGTCCATTTACAAAAATCACTAGCCCAATGCCTATTACAGACCCAATACCCGTAACCCAACTACAACAGACCCTAACCCAACCTAAACTAATACCCAACAGTTCTTAGCCCAAAACACTCGTGGCCCAAAAGGCCAAATGACTAAACAACTTTCAGAAACTTAGGGTTTCTGATTAACCCTAGGCGCCGCAGCAAGTAAGCAGCCCCTCCTCACGCCGCCAGTCGCGCCGCAATTGGCGCACGGACAGCGTCCAGTCACCGCCGGGATCTCCGCTCCTTCGACCTGCACAAAAAAGGAAGCAACGGCAGCAAGAATGGCAACAATAGGATTTTCCTTTTTTATTTTCGTTTTTTCAAGGCTATAAAACCGATTATCTGTAAATCGAAAGGGGACATATACAATACAATAAAAAAATCAAAGAAAGAACAAGGTTTCTTTTTTTTTTTTCTTTTTATTCTTCATTTCCCGAATCTACTCTTTATTTATTTTTTTTATTTTTAGTTTTTTTTATAAGGGTTTAAAACATATTAAAGAAAAAAGAGAGGAAAATCTTACATTTTTCAAAATTTCGGCCACCGTACACGGTGGCCGGCGACGACGGCAGACGGCGGTCGGAACTCCACCGGAGGTAGGCCGGAAATCGCCCAGCAGACGGTTCGGAGAGTCTTTCTTTTTTTTTTTTGGGAAAAACAGAATGAAAATGATTTCTTTTCAGAAACATTAGCCTTTTATACGAATTGAAAACGACGTCGTTTTGGCCTGGGGCTTTAAGCCCAAAAACGGCACCGTTTCATGGCTCTGACCCGCGCGACCCGACCCGCCATCAGAGGATCCGCGTGTTTTCTTTAAATGGGTTAATTTCCTCTTTAGTCCTTTCGCTATTTTAATTTTTTTAATTATGTATGATTTAAATTTAAATTTTTATTAAATTAACCCTCGAATTTGTATTTTGTTTCAATTGAATCCTCGGCCAGTTTAAAGGCTAAAATCGAAACGGCGCCGTTTTGAAAAGAAGCTAATTGCCCAATAAATCCCTGTGGATTAAGGCGTGTTTTGATTTAGTCCTTTTAATCTGTTTTAATTGCTATTTAACCCATGTTTTCTTTGTTTTATTTTATTTTTATCCTTTTATTTTATTTTATTATTTTACATTGTATTTAATTATTTTATCATATTAAATGTTTTATATTATTTTCCTATATTTATTAATTTATTAATAGTGTAAAATTCACATATATATATTTTATATATATTATCTTTATATATTTTTATTATTATTATATATTATTTTACTTGGTTTAATAATTTATATAAATTTTATAATTAGTATATTATGTACCTATATGCTTTTATTATATTATTTATTAATTGTTTTTATAATCCTTATATATTATTATTAGTTATTTTATATTATTTTATTATATATTATTGATTTTTATTAATTATTATATATATATTTATATTCTTTAGATCGTATATTATTGTTTAGCATAGTTCATTATATATTTATGTTATATTATTCTTTATTATTCATTGTTAGTATAATTTGTAATTATATAAAATTGTTATTAAATATGTAGATTGTATATTCAAACCATTGTTTTATAAAATACCCTTTTTAATGCATTTTTAATAATTTTAAAAAATAGGGTGATATGCGATATTTGGGGACTTCAAGAAGAATCGTGCCCTAACTCACTGGGTTTCGATTTTTCTCGTAGAACTTAAGGTATTAGATATCCATTCTCTTTAAAACCGAAACTTACACATTTCAAATCAAAAACTTATTATTGGGAATTCAAAACTTTGTGCCCTAACTCACTGGACATGACGTTATGTTATCTCAAGATAAGAATTTTAGAAAATAAGGCAATGTTTTCTTATTTAGAAATTCGGGAAATAGTGCCCTAACGTGCTGGGTTGCGATTTTCCGTTTGGCTAAATAACTAAATATCCTTTTAACAAGTTTTGTAAATCATGAGATGATTTTGATTACGAAGGTTCTAAAATATCGTGTCCTAACGTGCTGGATGTGATGTTTATATTCCTTCGGAACAAAGAAATCTCAAATTTTAACTCAAATTTCTCGAAGTTTTTTAAGAAATCATATTTTTAAATACTTTTAAATTTTAAACATTTGGACATGATTTTATCGATTTGGTACCAATTTTTGGGCGTTATGAGGGTGCTAATCCTTCCTCGTACGTAACCGACTCCCGAACCCGTTTTTCTCGTTTTTCGTAGACCAAAATCAAATGTTTTAAAATAAAAACGTTTTACAAGGTGATCCAATCACACCTAAGTAAAAAGGGATTGGTGGCGACTCCGATTTTCGTTTTTTTTAAAGTCGATCCCAATCATTTTTTAAAACCGATTTTAAAATGGTTTCGATATCTGTTTTCGTAAACTGGACTCGTAAATATTTACGGAGTTATATTTGAGGCGAATTAAATTTTAGATAAGTAAATTTCATGAAATTAGGAATTATTAACATACGGGATTAAACTGTGAAAAGATTAAAAGTTGAATTATAGATTGAATTAAATAAAAGGGACTAAGGTAACAATTATACCATAAATTAAATGGTTGAGTCCGTTCATGGTTTAATGATATATGCATGTGTATATTATATACATGTTATATTTATAAGTTAACTAAAATAATAATAATAATAGATAATGGTAATAAACAACCAAAACCATTTCTTTCTTTTATTTTTACATGCAAAACCGAATTGAGAAAGAAAGGAAGGAAGAAAACGCACGAGACATAAGGGTTTTAGGCATTCAAGCTTTAATTGGTTAGTTAATTTAATCCATATTCTTATAAATTTTATGTTTTTAGAATCTCGATATTTAGAACTAACCGACCCATGTTATAATTTTTAGTATTGTTTAAGATTTTGGAGGTTGCCATTGTTGAGTAGTTAAATCATTAATTGTTTATTTGATAGATTTTAAAGTTAGAAGTGAAAAAAGACTAAATAGTGAAATTAATTTTTATTTCGAGCAATAGGGACTAAATTGTGAAAAATTCAAGATTGAGGGGTAGAATTAAAATTAGGGAGCTAAATTTAGGTTGGAATGAAATTAGTATAAAAATTGGAGGTTAAAAGTGAAGATTCAATTAGTCTTGGTTTAGGGACTAAATTAAAGATTAAGCAAAATGTAGTATAAAATTTGAAATTTAATGAAAATTTAGTTGTGTATTATTGATATATTTTAATTATTTTATTCCGTAACGAATGTTGTTCCAAAATCCTCGAGTAAGAAGGGAAAAGATAAGGTCGATGTCAAGTAGCTCGGAATATACGGTTTGTATTTCTATAATCCGAAACAAATTATAAATTATTGCATATTGATTTGTTTGCATGTGGTAAGTATTTGAGGTGAACATTCTTGTATTTTGGGTTGAGTTGAATCAATTGATTATTAGAATGAATTAATTATGAATATTAAGAAATGTAGTGTTTTTATGAATATTGAATGGAATATGTGTATTGAAAAAAGTTGGTTGCTATCAAATTGAATATATGTTTATATGTGAGAATGTACATATATGAAATTGAGACATTGGTTGTTTTGAAAAGTGAAATGAAACCCTATTAACTGTTTCGGGCTAAGTCGAATATAGATGGCATGCCATAAGATAGGAAGAGTTCAGGGATTTCTTCGACTTCGAGTCGATAAGGCACTGGGTGCTAATTTGCTTCAGTTTAACCGATGAGACACTAGATGTCAACTTATTATAGCGCTGAGCGCAATTATTGCTTCAAATTTATTTGATGAGGCATTGGGTGCCAAACTGGTGTGTTGGTTGGATCCGTGTATCTGTTCGAGTCTGAGTCGTTTTAATAGGGGATATTAAATGATAAATTTGATGTATTTAATATTGAAATGATAAGGATGAAAAATGGAAAATGAGATGTGAATTGAAATATAAAATGGTGAAATTGGTTATGAACATTGAATGAATTATGAGAAATGAGTTGAATTATCAAATGCCATGTGAAATGTTATTGCTATGTGTTAGAATTTGTGAAAACTATTGGATGAGGACAATGAATGAATAAACTATCATTATTGACTTGATATATATATAGTACATAACATTACTTATTTGCATTTTTACATTTTGATCATTTATATCAAGTTTTAAATTTTCGGATTATAGAAATACCACTGAGTTATAATTAGTGTACGGTTTTGTTTCCTGTGTGCAGGTTAGGTATTTTTCAACTTATCGCCAATTCAGCATCCATCAACGATCCCAGACTCAAGTGTGGTGATGTTTTATTTTGTAACGACATGTACCTAGGAGGTCTTTTGAATGATAATTGTTATATAATGCGATGATTTTAGGAGTCCTATGTGTAATGGTATTTTTGTGTTCATAAAGTTGAGGCTTAATCTATGTTTTGGTATGTTAGTCAAGCTTAATGTTTTGCACGTGTTTTAGTTTTAAGCTTGGTAGCCTAAATAGCTAAAACATTAGTTCAATTATGGTCATTTGGTATGAATGAATGTTTGAATGGTTGATGTCTTATTGATATGTTTGGAAATATAAAAATGTGGTACCAATAAGGGTACATTGGTTAGACACTTAATATGGATGTTTTGGCATGTTTTAAGCATGTTTAATTGTGTTTTGAATAGGTTAAATGGCTGGGAATTGGGTTTCTTAGTGTCCAAGTAAGCATGATTTTGTAAACTTGAGTTTTAAGGTGCATTTAGGTACACACGGTTTGTCACACGACCATGTGACACACATGGCCTGGCCACATGGCTATGTATCTTGTGAATTTTAGTGCATGTTTCACACGGTCTGACACTAGGGCTTGCGACACGGCCGTGTGACCCAAGTCAGTGTGTTAACGGGCAGAGGTACGGGCTGGGATACGGCCGTGTGTCTCAATTCAGTGAGTTACACGGGTAGAGACACGGGCTGGGACACGACCGTGTGTCCCAGCTTCGAAAGCCACACAGCCTGGGGCATATCACACGGCCGTGTGATCCCTGTTTCTAAAATTTTTGAAAATTTCCCCAAACCCTTTTGAATTATTTCAAATTAATCCTTGTTTGTTTTCTAATTATTTTTAGGGTCCCGTAAACTCGTATTAAGGACTGTAAGAATATTTTTACGCTAATTTTAAATGAAGTAGCAAACCTTAACTAGGTGAAGTAGGTCATTCTACTAATATCATCGGATGTAGATAGCCAGAGTATAATCCAATACTCTGATGCTAATAATTGGAATAGTCTTGTTAGGTAACCAACTTCTAGCTTTCAAGAGAGGATAAATAATGATCAGAATGTAAATAGTGGAAGACTAAGTTTAGCATTGCATATCATATCTAATTACTCAATTGTAAAAGATAATAATAATATGAAAGTATTAGATTAGCATGTTCTGTTCTCTGTATAATATGAATGTTAATAGTTAGTTTGCACCTTTGATTATGTTGAAATTAAATGTTCTGATCAGTTAGTAATGCCCGTGACTCTAATCCGACGAAGGAGGTGAGTTAGGGGTGTTACAATAACTTAGGGCCCGTTCTCTGTTGCGTTTAAAATGAACTTTTTCACTGAAAAGTGATTTTCCTTGAAAAGCATTAAAGAACAGACAACAGTGGAGGAAAATTTTTAGCTTATTTGAAGTACTTTTTCACATACGTAAAAGCAGAAATTTTTAGCTTTTTCAGCCCAGAAGTGCTTTTGGGGCTGGTATTTTACTTGATTAACCTCACTATTTCTTCTTCCACAAATAGACGTTAGGAAGACTTTTTTTTTCCTTTTTCTCTTTTGTCTGAACTTAGCTTTTTCCTCTGATTCTTTGTTCCTCTTCTCTACCGGTAAGTTTATCTTTTTCTTCTCTTCTTCTCTTTAATTGTTCACTAATCTTTCTTCTACAATTTCTTCTACAATTCCACCGGTGAGCTTCTTAAACTTCATTTTCTATTTGCATGTTCACTGATCTTTCTTCTGCAATTTCAGGGACTTACCTCTGGTTCTTTGTTCCTCTTCTCCACCGGTGAGTTTATATTTTTTCTTCTCTTCTTTTCCTCTTTAATTGTTCACTGATCTTGGTAGTTAGGGCTAGGAGACTGGCCAAACCCCTTTTAAAAGTCATATAAGATCTGATTTTACCTGCGATAAACACATGAATCATAAGTGTGGCTATCCTTGTGCTAGAGTTTTTAATAAAATGCATATGTTACTCGCATATGGAAGATTGGAAATAAAATACCAGTGATCTTTGGTCTTTCAGCCAATCCTTTGTTTGCTTATTATTGCATCTACATTCACATGAGGACTTCTATTCAGTATTAAAGATTTGCAATTTTTATATTGTTGAAAAAAACACTTTTTATAGATGATAATTTGAGTTAAGTCCCTGGTCCCTAGCCCATCACTTGGGAAAATTTTATACAGAAGCTCATAGAAAAGATTCGTTAGCAGTAGAGCCTACATCAGCTAGAATGGTGCAGTGAGTTGTAATCGAGATTTCCTTGTTTCTAGCTTTGATTCCCTGGCCCAGTTTCATAACTATCACCTCAAAGTCTAATAATATGCAGATATGTCATTGAATGAGATATCATGGCTTTGCATGTTCACCATTAGATGAATTTAGAAAAGCTTGGAATCAGATGGTGACACCCCAAGTTATAATTTCTTAACCAACTCTTAATTCAAAAATTGGTGCAGCCCTGAGTGCCTCAGGCTGTGATATTTTTCTTACATAAATAGCACTCGGCTACTGAGTTTTCCTACCCTTAACAGGAATGAAACCATCAGAGTTTAAAAGACACTGCAGTCTATGCAACATGGATTCCAATATCATGATTTTGAATATAATGAATACTATCAAATCATAAATATCAACTGTAATAACCCAATTTGTCCTGGCAAAAAAATTAAATATAAAGTCCAGTTACAAAAAAATAACAGTCCATAAATTAAATATTAGATCAAAGCGATTGTTTAAATGAATTTTCCACCAAATACTGGCAGGTAGGGGTGAGCGTTCGATCGAATCGAATCGAATAAAAAAATTTCGAGTTAATCGAGTTGACGAATCATATTTTATCATCCTAATTTGATTTGAAATTTTCTTGAATCGAGTCGAGTGAGATGGAATTCGAATCTAATCGAATCGAATATATTTGTTCGAGTTAAATTTTAAAAAATAATTTTGAGTCCTTGTAACCATTGTCACCCATCGTAATAAAATTTGTCCACCTTAACCAAATTTTTTATTAATTTTCATCACCAAATAATTTATTTATTAATCTTTTATATACGGGTTAGCTTCTTTGCTTGCTTAGTTGTTTCAATTATCTTCAGATTCTTGTCACTATGTATTTTGGAATTAAAAAATATATTAAATGTAAAAATGTGATTTTTTAATAAAAGTTATTTTAAAGACAAAATGTGAAATTGATACCAATATAAAATTTTAACACGAATATTTTATGGCATAATTAATAATTCAATTTTAATATAAATATTCAATATGACTAAACAATTCAATAATATAAATAATATAAAATGTGAAATTTAATTTAATAATATAAATAGTAGATATAAATAAAATTATTACTATTTATGTTTAGTGATTTTTTTGGATAATTTTGATTTTTATTTGAGAGTAAAGGGTGAGAAGTAAAAGTTTAGGGAAAAATAAAAAGTTTTGGAGAATAAAAGTTTGAGGAAAATAAATAGGGGAGTAAAATTTTGAAGGAAAATATTAAAAAAATTGGAGGAGATGGGTTTGGGGTAGATGGGAGGTGAGATCACGAAGGAGTAAAAGTTTTAGGGGAAAAGTGGGAGGGAGTAAAAATTTTGGGGAAAAATAAAAAAGTTTTGAGGGTTTTGGGGAGTAAAATTTTGAGAAAAAGTAAATGGGAGAGTAAAATTTTGGTGGGAAATGGATTTTGGGTAGATTGGGGGGTTGGGATGGGAGGGAGTAAAAGTTTTGGAGGGAAAGTGGGTAGAAGTAAAAGTTTTGAGGGAAAAGTAAAAATGTTTGGAAGTTTGGGGTAAAAATGTAAAATATTATAGTTTGATATTCGAATTATTCGAGTTATTCGAATTCGAAAACTCAATTCGATTCGAACTCGAAATTCGAAAAAAAATCGAGTTGACTCGAATAACTCGATTCGTTTAACTCGAAATTCGATTTTTTTTCGATTTTTTCGAGTCGAATCGAGTTTTGCTCACCCCTACTGGCAGGTAAACCTGATGTGAGCAATGCAGGATACGCAATTCCTGGTCAGCTAAACAATGAAGGTGTGAAAATAGTTGAAAATGAAGAGGCAATAAATACTGAAACAGAGTTGTTTATCAATGCAAAAAAGATTATTGACCAGAGTTCTGAAGGAGAATTTAGGGCAAATGATGTTTATGATCCAATTTCAGAAAGTATAGACAGTGAAACACATGAGAAACATTTATGTGAAGCTTTCTATGGGGAAAGAACTGGTCCTGTTTCACCAGAAGAAAAGCGCAACGATATATTGAATAGTGCTTCTAAAGGTGATTTTTATCACAATGTTAATGCATTAGGATTTTCCATTTTTTTTTGTTAGAATACATCTACACTTTCTTGCTAATCATGATTATTTTGTCAAAAGCCGACTTTTTGGAGGCTAGGATGTGCTAGGGAAAAAATTTATTTGCTAAAGAGATTGAATTTATCATTTGCTGCATCGAATAACAAAATGGTGCTATGAGAAAAGATGAAAAACCCACTCATGAAAAGATTAAGGGTCTGCATGAGCAAATGGGCAACTTTTCTTTGTTGACCTGAAAGATACAGCTCACATGATGTTATTTCATGTAAACATATATTGACAATTGTAAGAAATATCTTTTTCATATAAACCTTGTTCTCTCTTGTAGGGAAGAATCACTCTTATGTCAAGGTTTGGCATTGATTGATGATTTGCAGTATATACTATCAAAGCATAAAGCGATAGCTTCAGGAACTTATCAAGCAGACAAATCTAAGCCTAAAGCTGCAAGAGAACTTGTGAATAGGGGCAACAGCAAACAGTCTGAGGGAAGGTAATTATGCTTCTTTGAACTGGACTATTATATCCTGAGATCTGGTGATGAAAATTCAAAATTATTGGTCTTTTGTGTTATACGAAATGATAGAATATTTCTAAGAGCAATAATGCCTATTATGCATGTCTTCTTGTCCTAAGCATTACCCTGGAACTTAGTTACAAGTTTCTTAGCCACTCTCTGCGGTAATAAGTTTTTATTTTACAAATATTTTGATTTTAAAGGATGTTTGAATGGATGAGATTTTTGCTCTGGCAAAATATACATCATTATGCCGTCATATATATAGTAGCTAGGTGGCAGAGTAGGTGAGAACTATTAACACATGCTTATTATTAATATGTTTGTTTGTTTTCCTTTGCGTTCATCATGTGTTTTGTTTCATGCTCATCATCTGGTAGGCCACTTCAAAACTGTTGTAGAGGAATTAGGAAGGTCAAGGCCTAGTGATTGTAGGTGCGATCAAAATGGTTGTAAAATAAGTAATACAACTTTTGCTACTTTGATAAAAAATGTAAAATTTTGTAATTTCCAACTAGAAAGTGGTGAAATGGAGAAGACTTGAAAATCACGTAATTTTGAATTTGTTTGCATTGCAACACACAAAGAATGATTGCAGTTTTATATATTATACTATTAGTTTTGCTTTTTTAACCATTAAAAAGAATAAATATAAAAGAGAGCATCGAGAAATTCATGGCTACTGTCGAGTGAGTGAGGGAGAAATATATATAAAAAAGACAAAAAATACTAAATAAAAATGTTTATGTTTCATGCAATCACATTGTCTAATATGATCTGTTTTACTCTTCATTTAATTAAAATTTATTGTAATTATTGAAATGCCTAAGAATTATAAAAATAAAAATCCTAGCTTTAGATGCTGCCCCCTTCTTTACTCTATCTCCTCTCTCTCACTTTGTTATATAGTTAGAACCAAAACGACAGTTACAGTAGCGACACCAACCACATCTACACATATTTCCATCTCTTTTTTTTTCTTGTTCATTATAGTTTAGATGCTTTCTTCCCTTTGTTTGCTTTCTGGCATTTGATATAATAAATATTTGATTATGGCATTGTGAATTTAAAAAGATAAAAATATGAATCTGTGACATTTGATACACATGTAAACAAATATACTTATGTGACATTTGATTTTCTTGATTGCTTTACTGGCTGAAACGAATCTGTTTGTATACACAATAAATGAGTACTTCGGCGATTGAAGTTAGTGGTGAAAAATTGAAATCAATGTGGGATAAGAGGTTGACAGAAATATTTTGTGATATTTGTATTAAAGAGATATTGAAAGACAATAGGCCTGGTACTCATTTCACAAAAGATGGATGGTTGAAAATAATGACCAACTTTGAGAAAGAAACGGGTAAGGGTTTTTCACAAAGACAACTTAAAAATAGGTGGGATGCCCTAAAAAAAGAATGGAAAGCTTGGAAGAAACTTAAAGGCGAAGATACTGGTCTAGGATGGAATCCTATAAAAAGAACCGTTGATGCATCGGATGATTGGTGGGAGAGTAGGCTAAAGGTACATTAATAATTCTGAATATTTTTGTTTTTTTTTCTTTTCTACGAGGTTATTGATAATTACTGTTATTAAACTATCATTTTATATGTAGGTTGTGCCTGAAGCTCAAAAATTTAAAACATCGGGCATTGATCTTGAATTCGAAGGGAAGTTGGACCAAATGTTCATGGGGATAGTTGCAACAGGTGATAAAGCATGGGCACCTTCTTCTGGTACACTCCGTAGTGATTTTTTTGAGGATGTTAATAATGAAATACCTGAAGAGAATGAAGAAGAGAATGTGAGAAACGATGTTCGCATTTTAAATGATGTTCATATTTCAAATGATGTTCACATTTCAAATGATGTTCAAATTGATGGAAACGGGCAAAAAAGAAAAAACCCTGAGATATCAAGTTCACATTTTAAAACTTGAAGAAAGAAATCCTCAAAGAAAATTGGAGGGGCTGCAAGATTGTCCAGTCAAATAGAAAAATTATGCAATGCAGCTGACAATATGAGTCAAGCCACAGCTAGTTTGACTCCTGTTATGGATCCATATGGTATTCCGTAAGCGATCAAAGTGCTCGACAACATGTCGGAAGAAGTTCCAGAAGCTAGTCCGCTATACTTTTTCGCACTTAGATTATTGCTCAATAAGGACAAGCGAATTATGTTTTCATCAATTAATCCCAAGATTAAAGCTTTGTGGCTTAAGACGGAAATGGAGGATAGTTGAAAATTTTCTGATCTTCTAGTGTTTAGAGATATCTATTATGTGACTAAAAAAAATGCTAAACTAGTTTTATCAATAGTTATTTATGTTTTGTTTTTGGATATTGAATTTATGTTTTATCAATGGATGTTTATGTTTGATTTTTGGATATTGAATTTATGTTCTACTTATTTATGTGTAATCTACTTTTATTAATAGCTGTTTATATTTGGTCTTTGGATATTGAATTTATGTTCTACTTATTTATACTAAATTAGTTTTATCAATAGTTGTTTATATATGATTTTGGATGTTCAATTTTTTTCACAGGTGATGAGTATAGTTGAGAATTACAGCGGTGATGAAAGTGATGATGAACGGGAAAAGAAAGAGATTTTACAACGCGTGGAATGTTTTAACCGATTATTTGTTGTTGCATCTTCTTCCGTGCAATTATATCACGAGAAGTATATATTGAAGCAACCATGCATGAATTCAAAATAGTCAGCTGAGACATGGATCCGAGAGATCCTTGACGGTCACGAATCACGTTGTATGATTAATTTTAGGATGTCTAAAATGGTATTCACAAGTTTGTTGAGAGTTTTGGAGACAAGATACAACTTGCAAACTTCAAGAAACATATCTTCTAGTGAAGTGTTGGGAAATTTTTTATACATCTTGGGCACCGGTGCAAAAGTTTCCCAATGTCGAGAAAGATTTCAAAGGTCTAGATCAACAATAAGTCGATACTTTGCAATTGTGCTTGAGAAAGTTTCAAGGATGGCCACTGATCTAATTGCACCCGAAGATCCTTTTTTTAGCTCAATACCCGAACAAATACGTAATGATTCTAGATATATGCCGCATTTTAAGGTTAAAATTTAATTTTATCTTATTATATTTTCAATATTTTTGGTCGACTAAAAATATGCACGAGACTAATATGATTATTTGTTCAGGATTGCATAGGTGCAATTGATGGTACTCATATTGCCGCTATTCTTCCACCAAATGAACAAATTCCCTATATTGGAAGAAAATGTATCCCTACTCAAAATGTTATGGCAGTATGTGATTTTAATATGTGTTTCACCTTTGTCATGGCTGGATGGGAAGGATCGGCACATGACACTAGAATATTTCTTGATGCAATTCGAGATCCAAAATACAAATTTCCGTACCCACCAAATGGTTAGATATTTTATTTATATGTGATTTTTTAAAAAATAAAGTATAAGTTCTTTAATTGATAATTTTATTAAAAAATTATTGAACTAATTGTTTGTTATATTATGACATGTAGGAAAATATTATCTTGTTGATTCTGGATATCCTCAAATGAAAGGTTATCTTGGACCATATAGAGTCGTGATATCATTTACTCGACTTTCGTAGAGGTAGACCAATGATCTCGTAAAGAAGAGATATTCAATCATTCACATTCATCATTACGTAGTGTGATTGAACGAACTTTTGGTGTTTTGAAAAAAAAATGGGCCATTTTAAGGGATATGCCAAGTTATAGTTTTGAGAAGCAAACGATGATCGTTGTTGCTACAATGACGATACACAATTTTATCCGAAAACATGTCGGTCGAAATGATGCACGATTTTATGGAATACGAAGATATTAATCTGGGCATATGAGAATACTATTGATTCGTAAAATGCGCATGGTCGAGAAAGTGATGATGATGACGACGACGATGATGGTGGTGATGATGACGGTGAATCAAGCAATTTAAGTGGTTTTGAAATGGAATTAACAAGATATGCTATATCTTCTAGTTTAATGAATTCACTTTAAATTGTAAATGCTATTGTAAAATTTTTAGAATTTATATTTGGTATATAAATATTATCCCTTTTTGAAACTTTAATCCAAATATATGTAATATTTTCATTTGTTACGTTTATGTTTTCTATGTTATGTTAATATCTAATATGAGTTTTACAAATGTGTTAAAAGCATTAAAAATAAAAAAAATAATTTTTAAAATAATACAATTGTGTCAATATCTAATTACAAATATTTAATTATTATATTTAAATATTTAAATATAGTTTATATATTCTAATTAAATTTAATAAATAATTAATATTAATTACTTAGAAATATTTAAAATTAATATTATTTATTAAAATATTAACAATAAATTATAATAAATTATTTTTTATATTTTTGCTAAAATATCATAATATTAACTAATTTGAACATTATTTAAATACATATTTGTTACTTTATAATATCATGTCTAAAATAGACATTTTACTTCTCAAAAGCACTTTTTGACAGCAATACCAAACACTTAAATTTTTCAAAATCACTTCTCAAAAGCACTTCTTCACAGCACTTCTCAAAAGCACTTCTCAAAAGTATTACCAAACTGGTCCTTAGTAACTAAATGTCTCTAAAATAGTAGTAAAATTAATAATAAAATAAGAGTTATACAATATTCAAACAATAACAACAAAACAGTAGCAATACGACAATAAAACAACAACAAATAGTAGCAGGAAATTTTTTTTAGCCAAATTTGAGTCGAGTCCGGGCAAAAAATTATTACTCGAGGCCTGACCCATTTAAAAGACGGGCCTTATTTTTTGTCCAAACTTATTTTTCGGGTCTATATTTTTGCCCAAAACCCTCTCGCTTTTCAGATAGGCCTTTGAGCCTAGGTAGGTGGCCAAACCCATGATCAGATATATTTCTTAATTGAAATATGCTATATTATTCAAGAATAATTTAGTTTTTTTCTATTTAAAAAAATAAAAATATGCATAATATAAGGTTTAAACCCAAACTAATTATTGTATTAGTAAAACATTTAATTTATAACATAATTAAAATTTTGTTTTTGTATTTTTATACATTTCAATTTTTATTATCCACACTTTATTATCTCCATCAATAGTATATAGTAATGTTTTTATTGAGTTGGTATCACAAGTTAACTCAAGACCAACTCAAAATTGATGACAACATATGATAGACAATTTTAATTTAATTTTTTCATTTTAATATCATACATATTTCTTATGGTATCATTAATTAGTTTCAAATAATATATTTTATAATTTATTATATGTTATTTTTAAATATATATTTATATTCTAAATATATGGATTTCGACGTGAGATAGTATGAATATATATTGTTTTTGTGAGATAATATATATATATATATATTTAAGAAATAGATATTCACGGGTGAGAAACTAGTAACAAAAAAAATTCTCCTATTTAACTTTCCCGTTGTTCTCCTCATTTCGAAGAAAACCTTTTCCTGGGAACCCAGTCAAAGAAAAAAGAAATAAAACTAAACCGAAAATAAAATCCTATAATCTCACAAATTAAAATATTATAATAGAAAAAAAATTTTAACCTAACAAACTTTTCCATTTAATCTTTGAATCCATTAGCAAATCGAGCAAAATCAGGGAACTATAAAAGAAAAAGGTGCTCCGGGAATGGGGGACGTGTATTGTTCGGACTGCAAGCGGCAGACGGAGGTGGTTTTCGATCACTCGGCGGGAGATACGGTGTGTTCGGAGTGCGGGTTAGTTTTAGAGTCACACTCGATCGATGAGACGTCGGAGTGGAGAACCTTCGCAAACGAGTCGGGTGATAACGATCCCGTCCGTGTAGGTGGTCCCACCAACCCGCTTTTGGCGGATGGCGGTTTATCTACTGTTATTGCTAAGCCTAACGGTGCTTCTGGTGAGTTCCTCTCGTCTTCGTTGGGTCGGTGGCAGAACCGTGGGTCGAATCCGGATCGGGGGTTGATTGTCGCTTTCAAGACTATTGCTACCATGTCTGATAGGTATTTGATTTTTATTGTTGGCTTTTTGGAATTTGCTTTTGGTTGGTATTATGGTGTCTGTTTGGATGGTCAGACTTTGTAAGTAAATAATGCGGAAAAAATGTGTGTTAGGGTTATGGATCTTGGGTGAAATTTTTTGGGTTTTGTTTGATTGAGGTGAATGTGTTAGGTGAGTTTGTCTTGTCCAATGCTTCTAGAGACAAATTGATGGAAATGCTAGAGATTTTGAGGGATTTCCATTTTTTTCCCGATGTGGGTTGGCAGGTGGAAAGGAGATGCTTCAGTTGTCGGTGAAAACAAATTATGACGGAAATATTGTTACTTTATCGTAATGGAGAAAATTGTGGATCAAAGTTTGAGGGCCGACTATAGGAAATTTACAATTGATTGTCATTGTAATAGTTGTAAAGTGTTATACTTTTGAATTGTGTTTTCCTTAATCAGAATAAGACTGGCATCTAATTGTTTGAATTAGACAAATATGCTGTTCTCTGTTGTATCTGGCTTAATGTGATCCAACTGAATATTAAAATGGTGATCCGGCTGTACAATCTAGCTGAGTATTAATATTGCATTTTTTTTAAAGCATTGATGTTTCGATATGTGTGATTACTTTACGAATAGTTTTAGTACTTGCTTCAGTTACCATCATGTTTTCTTTAGGTTTAAAGATTTGCATAATTATTCACTTTCCCTCTCCTTTCTTCATGAAGTGAAGTTTTATGCTTGAGAGATAGTGATATACTATAATATGTCGCTTATTTGGATGAGTTTTATGTTGCAGGTTGGGTCTCGTTGCAACCATCAAGGTATGCTACCCATTTCCTTGTAATATAATTTGAATCTTATATGGTGTTTCACTCTATTACTATGGACTGGTGACATGCACATATGCATAGGCTGGGTCTATTCCGTTATTTTAGTATGTCGTGTATATATATTATTCATACTGGTTGGCATTGCTGCCATAGACCAAAAAAAGGGTTTATCATGTACTAGACCATATCATGTTGGCAACAATACTAAATTAAAACGAAGTTAAAAGTGCAGCATGAGAGGCTTTATAAGAATGACTTGTTTGAAATAGAATGTCTCTACAGACAGATTTCTGATAAATTAGCCAGCTTGGGACAAGGTTCTCATGATCTCTAGTCTTGTGCATATGCTGAAAGCCTAAAATACATTCAAGCATTACCGTAACTGCTGATCTCCCTTTGGCCAATCTTGTGCATGAGCAGAAAATAATTACAAATATAGAGCACCAATCTTGTGCACGAGTTGAAACTATGAAATGCATATAAAAGTTACCATAGCAGCTGAAACTTCCTTTTGGAGTCCTGGTTTATGCATGAACAAAAATAGGTTATGAATTTAAACCACCAGTTCTATGCATGACTAAAAGAAGCTTCCCTGCTCTTAGTGACCTCACCATCAGGAAAAATAATAATGTTAGGGTTGATGGCTGGGAAAGAAAGCACTTGTTTATTACACAAAACTGTTTGGTAAGTGTGTTTGATTTAACAGACTTCTAAGATGTATTTAGATCTTGTCATTAATGAGGAAAAGTTACAGGGGAAGCATGCACCATTCTTTTATTTATTTATTATTTTACATATTATTTTACTATCTTTATAACGATAATAATACTGTAACCAAAGGAAGTTGCTGCATAGAACACCAGGATAGAATGCGCTATAAACTTTGAAATATTTGAGTAACAATGACAGAGGGACAGACATCCTGGTGATATTTCTTTACTATGCCTTTCCTTCAAGTGACTGAACAATGAGCATTTAACAACACTTAGAAAATGAATGAGTGTTCAGTTATCATTTGAAAATTTCCATTTTTTTGCAATTAGTTGTATGTAAATCTTTTAGAGAAAGGAAAATAATATGTTACGAATAAACTCTGCTATCTTTAAAGGCTTCTTAATTTTTAAGTTAGCTTTTAATTTTTGAAAACTAGCTGCAGTTCAGTTATAATTTTTTTCCATCTGGCCACTGAAATTTTCTTGTAACCACCATCCCTAGTAATCTCCTTTTCAGATATTGTTTTCTAATGACCACCATAAAAAATTGAGCATTTTTATGCTTCTAAAAGAAAATGATTTTATATTTGAAGTGATTGCCAAAGTTAGATTGAGAGGTTTCCTATTAATGAAAAGAATCTTTGTGCATGACATTTTAAATTTTAGTTTCATGACCTTTTTATTCTTTATTCTTTCTTTTTTTTTTTTTATCAATTTTGATGTGCATGTAATTTATGGGGGTTTTCCATTGACTGAAGGATCGAGCCAATGAGATATATAAGAAGGTGGAAGATCAGAAGTCTAGCAGAGGAAGAAATCAAGATGCATTGTTGGCTGCTTGCCTATACATTGCTTGTAGACAAGAGGACAAGCCTCGCACTGTCAAGGGTACAGCCTAAGATTCTTTTAAAATCTGGATTCTTCGTGATTTATCTTTCTTAATGTGTATTTGCTTCCCTGAACCTTGCATTTCAATTAGAAATTTGCTCTGTTGCCAATGGAGCCACAAAGAAAGAAATTGGCCGAGCAAAAGAATACATAGTGAAACAACTGGGATTGGAGACTGGCCAGTCTGTGGAGATGGGAACCATACATGCCGGTGACTTCATGGTGAGTTCCCTTTATTGCTTAAGGGAAAAAAAAATCTATAACAGTGCTTTTAGTAAACAATTGTGTTGTTTTCTTTATGCTCGGTAGGGTGTAGTTCCATTGTTAAATACTGTACTATTCATTTACCGTTTATGGTTGCCACTGACATTAATTTCTTTAATTATCAGAGGCGTTTTTGTTCCAATCTTGGTATGAATAATCAAGCAGTTAAAGCTGCCCAGGAATCAGTTCAGAAGTCTGAGGAGTTTGATATAAGGTAGTTTTTATTCTGTCTTCATAATGACAATGTCAGCCTAAACTGAAACTTCTGTTTAAGCCTTTTCCTAATGACAATGTCAGAAGTCTGAGGATGTTAATAAGGATGTTGAGAATCAGGAGTCAAGATTGTTGACTATTGACTATTGAGACATTTGATCTCTCATGTATATCTTCTTTAATTTTTTTTCACATATATTAGTTTCTGTATGTATTTGCTAATAATTTAAATAACTTTGCAGGCGAAGCCCGATATCAATTGCTGCTGCTGTTATTTATATCATAACACAGCTGTCTGATGATAAGAAGCCTCTTAGAGGTTTGATATTTCCCACCTTATTAAGTAGAAATAAAGATGTTTCACCAACGACTTTTATGTGCCTAATTTCCTTCTTGATATGGTTCGAAATACTGCAGTTTAGGTTCTAGTATTGATATGGTTCGAAATATTGCCAATGTTGTTAGAATGAGATTGAACCGACCGGTTGAACTGGAATCTGGAGGTCCAACCAGTTAAACTGGTGACATATAACCGGAAAAAGGTCAATCGTTTTAAAAACTGAAAATCATGAACCAAAAAAACAAATAAAAACAGATTTTTTTTTTTTTTTGTCAAAAAATTTTGGATTATGTTTTGGTTCATTTTTAATTTTGATTTTTTTTGTAAATATTTTTTTCTTAATTTTAAGTTTTTTGAATTTTTTAATGAACTTTCTAATTATTAATAATTTATTCTTTTTAATTTTTTAAAGTGGTTGAACCGGGAACCAGAGTCAACCTGGTTTGACCTTCAGTTCGGTTCAGTTCTTGTCGCATTAGTGTGCACCTTATGGAATGTGTTTGTCTAATAAAAATAAGAAAGCACAAGGAGTGTATGCAAAATGTGAGCTGCTACTATCATTCTATTAAAAATGTTCACTTTTAATAGTAAAATGTGCTGGATGCAGATATTTCACTTGCTACAGGAGTTGCAGAAGGGACAATCCGAAATTCGTACAAGGATCTTTATCCCCATCTGGCAAAGATAATACCAAGTTGGTATGCCAAGGAAGAAGATCTCAAGAATCTATGTAGTCCTTGAAGTTAAGAACAGACAATAATGAGAATACACAACACACACACAAAAAAAGGGCCCTCAAATTGGCTGAGTTCTTGGAAAGTTCCAAGAATGTTCTTTTTTTTTTCTTTCTCAGTTTTCCTACTTGACTTTACCCTTACAAGTAGAGACAGAATGGTAAGGGAGGTAATGTGGAAAAGATAGTCTAAGTTTTTTTTTTTTTTTTTGGTACTTACTAAGTTATTTACCGATAAATTTTAGTTAACGTTTGAACTTGCAGCAAATTTTTTGAGGGAGTCTTGATATGATAGGAGTGCAATTTATACTTGGATGTTTTAACCATGGCTTTGTAGACGCTAGTTTCTGGATATCACCTCTTGGCATGTAGTGCTCTTTGGCAGCGGTTGTTGACGACGTTGCCTAGTAGCAGCACTCCGTGCCCAAGCAGCTACCAGACGAGCTGCACTGAATAGTTTTAGTACTTCTTTCCTTAAGCACTTAAGCATCCGAACGCTAACATGTGACGAACTTAAAATGCATCTAGAGAAGATTAAAAAGCTATGAGAAGACCTGAACTAATCTTAGAAAGTAGGTAGAATTCTAAGGTTTATGACCTTTCTTTGGGACGTAGGTGCTGTCTCTTTCCGTTGGACAAATAGTGATCGTAGCACTCTTTTTTATAAAAAATTTGGGCAACTCCAATATAACCTTCACTATGTCAATTATATTCCTGACTCGTTTTTACTTCATGTGAATGTTACTTTTCTCTCTTTCACCATCCATAAACCCCCCGTTAACTTTGTTGCCGCTCTTTATAACTTCTCTGGGAGGACTAGAATAGATAATCATTTTAGGGGAAATAAGCTTCTTCCATAATCACTACAACCATTGTAATCTTCACCGTCGCCTTCATCATAATCATCTATCATCGCACTTTTCTTTTAGGGTTTATCTTGATTTCATTTTCACTATTTTCTCCTGACACTTCGTTTTACTATTTTATAGGTTTAAAAAAACTAGATTGGGTTGGTTAGTTGATCGAAAATTAACATAATATCTAGTTTAGTATATTATGTAAAATCGAATATTTTCTGAATTTAATGGGAAAAAATTGGAAAAGTTAGTAGAAAGTTCATTAAAAGTGCATTGATAATTTAACACAATTTAATATGAATAAAGATGAGACTATATTTAACCTGTCATAGATATTTTTATAATTAATATGATTTAACTATCTAAATTTGTTTTATGGAATTTATTAAATGGTGTAACTGGTTAAAGATGATTATTATGATTTTCACATTAAGCTTGATATCACTTTTTTAATAGTGATTAATGCTCGTTTAAATTGTATTGAAAAAGGTAAGTGATTTGTACCATCTTTTTCTCTTCACCGAATTTCTAAAATTTCGAAAAGAAGAGAATTTTAATAATTATCGCTAGGTGGATATGGTAGAGGATGGAGCAAAATGGTTTGACATTTCCATCCAAGTCTTTCCCTTAAATCATTCAACCTATATTTTCGAACCTTTCTTTATCTTAAATTCATTTTCTCGCACATGAATCCATGGTGAGGATTTTGCTACAGCAATGGTGTTTCGGTGGCACCATAGATCTCGTCATTACCCGCTCTTGAGTATAGATACTCCCCCTGTTGCGTTCGCAACATTTGGTGCATTGAGAGTCCAATTCAAGATGCTTCCACCTAAGAGAATGTCAAGTAACTCTCAGGGAAAAGATAGGAGAACTCAACACTGGAGAAATTCTTTACCCTATGCACTTACGTACTAGAGTACATCTAGATATCCCTAAGGGAGTCCTCAGTATTGGAGACCTTATGGAGGCACTAACCTATCACCTTCAGCGCTAAAGATTACGGGGATATCCAAAGACTCGACGTGATCCTATTGTCATCATCGCTACTATCTATAACCTTACCTTTACAAAAATATTGTTCAACGTGAAAAGCTCCAACGACATCCTTTCCCTTTGCACCATCTTCTAAATGAGCATTACGTTGCTAGATTATCACCACTATTTCTGCCTTTGGTGGGAATAGGGAACGTTGAGATATGCTTCCTTGGAAGTCTGGTTCTTGTCCTCACGTTGGGGACATATCCTCAAACAACTACCACCATGGTAAATTACTTAGTAGTAGATATTGCGTCGTCATACAAAGCCATTCTCGAATGAACTATCTAGAATGCAATGGGAGCCATAAAATCTGTCCCACACCTCGAGGTGAAGTTTCCCACACTGCGCGAGATATGATAAACCTAAGGAAACCAACAACTAGCCCAAGAATGCGAGAACGTGAGAGAAAGGGGACAATTTGCTATAAAGAGAATCAAAATGCGAAAAGAGAAGGAAAAAGGTGTGAGTTGCAACTATTGAAGAATTAGAAGAGATCCATCTTGACCCAAGAACCTCAACAAGACTGTTTGCATAGGGACTTAGACTAGTTATGGTCGAGAAAGCAAAACTAAACTTTTTGCTAGAAAATCAAGACGCCTTCACTTAGTTGCAGAAATGCCAGGAATCGCCGCAAAAGTAATCGTGCGTCATCTAGGCGTAGACCCCTCTTTTAAGCCGGTCCAACAAAACAAAAGACTCTTTTCCATGGAAACAAGGCTCGCAATAGACGAGGTGGTTCATAAGCTCCTAGAAGATGGATTTATCTAGAAGGTACAATACCTACAATAGCTAACCAACGTTGTAATCGTTAAGAAACCTAATGGCAAGCGGAAGATGCCCTTAGATTTCATTGAATTAAACAAAGCCTGCCCAGAAGACAACTTTCCCCTTTTTAGCATCAACAAACTAGTAGATGACAGCACTGGGCAAGGATTGTTAAGCTTTATGGATGCCTATTCGAGATATAATCAAATTTGAATGTAATCTTGACAATGAGAAAAAGACTTCGTTTATCACCGAAAGGGGAACACATTGCTAAAAGGTTTTGTCCTTCCGCCTGAAGAACACTAGAGAAAAATACCAAAGGTTGATCAACAAAGTTTCGAGAAACAAATAGGGAGGAAGCTGGAAGCCTATGTAGACAACGTGCAAGTCAAGAGCCTCGACTCTAGCGGCCATATATATGATCTTGAGGAATCTTGAGGTATCCTCATGGCGGTTCTTAGGGTTTATGGTCACACAACGAAGAATTAAGGTTAACCCTGAAATGATCGAAGCCATCCTCCAAATGGCAAGCCCACAAACGGTTAAGGACATACAACTTCTGATGGGAAGAACACTACACCAAAACAGACTTTTAGCGGCGTTTTTAGTGGCGTTTCAAAGAAAAACGCCGCAAATATTATACATTAGCGGCGTTTGAAGGAAAACGCCGCCAAAAAATGAGCAATAGCGGCGTTTATTTATCAAACGCCGCTAAAAATGAGAAATAGCGGCGTTTATTTACAAAACGCCGCTAAAGGTGTGAGTATTAGCGGCGCTTTAGGAAAAACGCCGCCAAAAGTCTGGGCATTAGCGGCGCTTTAGGAAAAACGCCGCCAAAAGTCTGGGCATTAGCGGCGCTTTTGGGAAAACGCCGCTAAAGGTCTGGAAATTAGCGGCGCTTTTGGACAAACGCCGCTAAAAGTCTTGGCATTAGCGGCGCTTTTGTGAAAACGCCGCTAAAAGTCTAGGTATTAGTGGCGCTTTATGTAAAACGCCGCTAAAAGTCCTGGGCATTAGCGGCGCTTTCAGAAAAACGCCGCTATAAGTCTGGGCATTAGCGGCGCTTCTGCGAAAGCGCCGCTAAAAGTCTGGCCATTAGCGGCGCTTTTGGAAAAATGCCGCTAAAAGTCCGGGAATTAGCGGCGCTTTTGGAAAAACGCCGCTACAAGTCCGGGAATTAGCGGCGCTTTTGTAAAAACACCGCTAAAAGTCCGGGCATTAGCGGCGCTTTTGGAAAAACGCCGCTAAAAGTCTGGCCATTAGCGGCACTTTTGGAAAAACGCCGCTAAAAGTCTTTCCATTAGCGGCGCTTTTGGAAAAACGCCGCTAAATGTCTGGGCATTAGCGGCGCTTTTTGAGAAACGCCGCAAATAATTTTAAAGTTTTTTTTGGATATATATGACTAATTGTTTTTAAATTTATATATTAAATAATTTCTTATATGATAACATTAATTTTAATACATTAAAATTATGATTCTAGTTTAAATTATTTAAGAGAAAAATATTTGTTAAAAATGAAAAAAAATATTAAATAATTTCTTATATAATCGTAAAAGAGATAGTATTAATTTTAAAATATTAAATATTAATTTTCATGATTATTTAGGGGTTATGGTTTAACATATATAGTTTAGGGTGTAAGATTTAGGAGTTACTGTTTTAATGTTTAGGGATTATAGTTTATGATTTGCGGTTTAAGGTTGTCCTAAGGTTTTATGGATTAAAAGTTAGGGTTAATGGGTTTAAAGGTAAATGGTTAAGGGTTTGGGGTTTGAGGTTTAGAGGGAAGTTAATGGTTAATAGGTTAGGGTTTTAGGTTTATAGTTATGGGTTTAGGGTTAGGGGTTTAGGGGGGAAATGATTAATGTGTCAGGTTTTTTGGGTTTAGGGTTTATGATTTAAGTGTAGAATTTTAAGGTTTAGGGTTTAATTTACATTTAGTGTTTAATTTTTTGCCTTAGTGTTAAAGGTTTAGCATTTAGTGTGTAAGGTGTGGGTCGTAAGGTTTAGGGGTTAATGTTTATATATAGTTTAGGGTTTTAGTTGTTTAGAGTTTTTGATTTAAGGTTTAGTATTTATGCTTTTAGGGTTTATATGTCTATAAGGGTTTATGATTTAAGATTTTGTGGTTTATGGTATTTTAAGGTTTAGAGTTTATAAAGGTTTATAGTTTAGGGTTTTGGGGTTTATAATATTTTAGAGTTTAGATTTTGGGGTTACGTAGTTTAAGGTTTATAGGTTTTAGGGGTTTAGGGGCCGACTTAGGGTCTGGATTTAAACAAACTAGTGTTGTACATTCTGATCCATCATTCAAGTGGCCATCATGTATTATTTTTGAAAACTCATGCAGTACTCTTTCATCCTCTTCGATCTATTATTATTTATCTAATTTTTATAGTAATTAATTAATATAAAATTTATTTTTAATTTACTTTTTAAAATATTCAAAAAATTAATGACAGGTAGAAAAATTTAGAACCAATAACATTAAAAAATAAATGTTAAAAATGAAAAAAATAAAATACTATTATTTAAAATACTTTTTAATTTTTTTTGGGTATATGAGTAATTGTTTTTTAATTTATATATTAAATAAC
Organism: Gossypium sturtianum; assembly: GCA_025698515.1. Lineage (NCBI taxonomy): Eukaryota > Viridiplantae > Streptophyta > Magnoliopsida > Malvales > Malvaceae > Gossypium > Gossypium sturtianum. The sequence continues at coordinate 95,400,628 of CM046951.1, read as the reverse complement.
TTTAAATTTTAAAAATTTCAAAATTTATCCAATTCTTTTAAATATTACTTAAACTTTAAAATAAAGAAAAAATTTGATTGAATCTTTAAAAATATATTAGTATCAAGAATATTAGCGGCGTTTTTAATTAAAAACGCCGCAAAAGGTAAGCAATAGCGGCGCTTTTCAAAAAACGCCGCAAATAATCATTTTATTTTAGTTAAAAATGGCGCCGTATTGATAGCGTTTGTCAAAAATTGCTTAAGGCTTTCTGTTCCCCCATTTTTTGATTTCCCGAAATCCCTAACTCTCATCTCTTTGCTCTTCCTATTCTCATCTCCGTTTTCAACTTGTTTTCTGCCAAAAAAATATCCTGAGACTCATGATTTTCTGCCAACTTGTTTTCTGCCAAAAAATATCCCGAAATCTATATTTTTACCCAAACTAATTTTTTGCTTTATTCCCCCGTGAAAGCCGAATATCCCTTTCCCTTTTCCTTTAGTCGTTCACGGCAAAGTTTTATCGCCTATTTCCATCGACTTTTCAGTTTTCACTTTGCTCATCCTACGCCACTAGGTCCACCACCTCTTCCCTTTGGATTCTTATCTTGATTTGGGCTTTCCCTTTTTTTGGTAAGTTTTTTATTCTTTTTTTTTGGCTTTTTTTGTTTGTTTTGGGTTTGAATCTAAATTCGTATAATTAATGGGAAGAGCGCTGGATATGCAGTCTTGAATTTACGAGAAAAGGGGTTTCTCCCGTGAACTTTGCATTATTTCTCAGAACAACTCGTGAGTTTTTAATTAAGAATTCAATCTAGTTTTCTAAATTTGTTTTTCCTTTTCAACTTTATATTTTACTTCATTTTCTTTTTCTATATGTTGGGTATATCTTTGTTTGTTGAATTCTTGCCTCTGTTATTTATGTTCTTTGTTTGCTTCAAGTCTTTCTGGTTTTGTTTTAAATTCGACTCTTCCTTTTTTTTTTTTTGGTACTACAACACTTGCTCTTGTTGTATCGTTTGATTTTTATGATTTGGTGAAAATCGAAAAAGGGTGTCTTGTTTGCATATTTGATATGCTTCAAAGTGAATTGAACATGACGGCTTGTACTTATCGACTTTACCCCCTTCCCTTTACCCTACCACTTGCTTGCCACCTTGCCTCCTCTGTTGTTTTGCTTTCCTTCGCCATTGATTACATTTACAGACTTCAAGGCAACAAAGAAAGTAGACAAAAGAAAAGACCCTCCAAAAGGAGAAAACTAAAGAAATCAAATGTTTTAAGCTGTGACAATGGCGGCACCTACGCTTTCACACACACAACCACAAAGATTCTCCAATGTACAAAGGCAACCGCACACTTATACCATACGTGTGGCATCATCCTATGCTTTATAAGCGATTAAGCTTAAGCTTAATCTCTTTCAGCTTTTTCTACTTACATATTGTCTATTGGTATGAAGCAAGAGCCAAAATCTGAGTGATTGGGAGCGATGGATTTTTAAAATAAAAATATATATAAGAAAAAGGAGAATGTGATTGTTTATGTCTTTGTGGACCATCCTGTTTCTCCCCTCAATGAATGTCATACCAGTGTCTAAAAATCTAAATTCTCAAAGCATATATGACCCCACCTAATCAATAATATGCCTTTGCCAATTTGCTATAATGCATCATTGCATGTGCAGTAAGATTCAAACAATCAGACAAATTCTTGTGCACTAAGACCAATAAATAATAATAATAAACTTATAAAAACATACACATAATAGATTAGTAGAATTTAGAGCTCCTTTTTGAAATTCGATGCCTTTTACTAGTGAATTCTCTATCTCATAACAAAGATCATGATCAAGGTACAACTTTGAACTGAGATTTAAGATTCCCTCTATAGATGTCTTCCCCTACAATACCATATATTGCATGTTTTTACTATTTCTACCTTCTCGAGTGTTGCTGATTTTGGAGAATTAGAGTGTAGAAGTGAATTAGGATATTGTTGCTTTTACCGAAAGAAGTTTGAATTTTCTAAAATTAAGCTCATGTATTGGAAGTTGGAACATGTATGGAATTTTGGCAGTCAAATATGTAGTTAAGTCTTTCTGGTTTTGTTTTAAATACTGACTCTTCCTTTTTTTTTTTGGTACTACAACACTTGTTCTTGCTGTATCGTTTGATTTTTTTATGATTTGGTGAAAACTGAAAAACTGTGTCTTGTTTGCATATTTGATATGCTTCAAAGCTGAATTGAATTGATTTTGGAGAATTAGAGTGTAGAAGTGAATTAGGATATTGTTGCTTTTACCGAAAGAAGTTTGAATTTTCTAAAATTAAGCTCATGTATTGGAAGTTGGAACATGTATGAAATTTTGGCAGTCAAATATGTAGTTAAGAGAGGTTCATGCTCCCCAATTCTTTGTAGTGCATGCCATGCATAATGTTATACACTTATACTGTGTTGGAGCAAAGATAGCCTATACAATGGGGATGCTTAATCAATCATCCGAACTTTGTGTTCTTTTATTATGTTGTTGTATTATGCTTAATCAATAGCTTTTGTTAATTCATATGTTGTTTGTATTTCAGTTACTGCTTCCTACTGCTCCTGCAACTGTCGGATTGGATTTGCTGGTAAGATTTTACGGTTCGTTTTAGTTCAAAATTCGATCAATAACATTATATCATGATGAATTTGACCAAATTGTTTGTCCAAATTGCGGTTTTTATCCCGCTTGGTTGGTATATATGTTGTTTTGTTCTATTGCTGTCCAAAAAAAAAAAAATTCAAAGTATATAGGTTTGAAAACCTAAGGGGTTGCCTTATATCTCAACGTAGAAGATATAACGGATCCTCCCGGTGTGTAACAATGCCACGTATGATGAATCTTAAAGAAATTCTGTCTAAATTGTCATTTACTATTGTTGTTTATTATTAATAATGTTTGAACAACCTCCAAATTGCTATCTAATCATGCCGCTTAGATTTTTACAAGCTCCGTGTATTATTTCTTAAAATTTAAGGTACGATGCGATATAAAAAATAACATAAACAAAATATAAAAGTTCATTTTTTTAAGAATACTTAGATTTATATGGCTTTTTGGTTTATTACTAATTACTAATTTTTATATTAATAATGAGCGATTTTAATATTTAATATTTTCAATGTTTTCCAAAATGGTAATAATATTTTGTTATCAGTATAATAATATTGATCATTATTTAAATATGTTTTATTATTAAAAATAAATTATTTTTAGAAGAAGTAATTTAAAAACTTTTTAAATTTAAAAACTTATAAATATTTTGTTATCAATATAATAATATAGATCACTATTTAAATATGTTTTAATATAGAAAATAAATTCTTTTTTTTAAAAGAAGTAAGTTAAAAACTTTTTAAATTTAACAACATCACAACTTTTTAAAAGAAGTAACTCAACTGATTCTCGATTTGAAATTTTAATTTAACTGACATAATACATAATACATAACTTACATAAAATTATTTAACTTACATAATACATAACTTACATAGCTTTCGTCAAATTATTTAACTTACATAATTCATAACTTACATAACTTACTTGTATAGATTAAAGAAAAAAGATTCAAAGTATATAGGCTGGAAACCTGACGGGTTGCCTTATATCTCACTGTTAGATATAATGGATCCTCCCTAGGTGTAACAATGCCACGTATGATGAATCTTAAAGAATACATAACTCAACTGATTCTCGATTTGAAATTTTAATTTAACTGACATAATACATAATACATAACTTACATAAAATTATTTAACTTACATAATACATAACTTACATAGCTTTCGTCAAATTATTTAACTTACATAATTCATAACTTACATAACTTACTTGTATAGATTAAAGAAAAAAGATTCAAAGTATATAAATTTGGAAACTGACGGGTTGCCTTATATCTCATCATTAGAGATATAATGGATCATCCCTAGGTGTAACAATGCCACGTATGACGAATCTTAAAGAATACATAACTCAGTTATATATGTGATCATATTAGTACTTACATAAATTATAAATTAACAATTTAGCCCTGTAATTTATTGTCAACTTTAGACTTCGACAACTACGAAATGGATAGGAGTTGGATGAAATTGTCAAGGGTAAGCAATGGCTATAGAAATGGAGTAGAAACTTTTCTCGAATTTCGCATTTCAAAATGCAAGCCAAGAGAATATGATTCTTTGTCCGTGTAAGTGTTGCAATATTAATCGGCATTATCGTGAAGTGGTCTCTGAACATCTAGTTGTTGATGGCTTTGTCCGGGGTACAAAATATGGTTTTTCATGGAGAGTGTACATCTACTGGAGCATCTTCATCGATGAATCCGGGTATCCTCATAGTGCTTTCAATCGGAATGTTAGAGACGATAACATGGAAAACATGTTGCGGGATGCTTTTAATATGCTGCGTGATGGTGGTTTCGGGTCATTTCCACCGGACTTGGGTGCAACCGATGATCATAATTTTGGTGGAAATACTTTCACCGAAGGGGAAGAAGTGTAACGGATGAACAACCAAATGAAGAAGCGGCGAGGTTCTACACGTTGCTTGGTGAAATGAATGAAGAATCGTATAAGGGATCAAAATTTTCTAAACCGTCATTCGTATTCGTCTTTTCACTTGAAATGTTTGGGGGTGGACCAAAACTCGTTGACAATCTTTGTTAGAGTTTCTGCAAGAAATGTTCCGTTTGCAAAAATCCTCAATCTTCCAAAGACATGAAGAAATTGATAAAGGATTTGGGCATTGGCTACAACAAATTTCACAGTTGCCCAAATGACTGTATGTTGTATTGGGGCGACCGCATAAACCAACAGTGCTGTCATGTATGCAGCCAATCCCGTTGGATTAATAGAAATACAAAGGACGGTAATGAGGATGAACACGATACACAGTCAAAGAAGCAGCCAGTTAAGATTTTGCGGTATTTTCCGCTAATACCAAGGCTTCAACGACTTTTCATGTCGTCAAAGACAGCCGAATCAATGACGTGGCACCGTGATGGACGAACAGATGATGGGTTGTTAAGGCATCCTGCAGATTCTTTAGCTTGGAAATCTTTTGATTCCAAATTTCCAAGCTTTGCGAGCGATCCTCGGAGTGTGAGGCTTGGGCTAGCATCCGATGGATTTAACCCTTATAAACTCATGAGCACAATGTACGATGATTGGCTTTGTGGTGCTTGTTCCCTACAATTTGCCTCCATGGGTTTGCATGAAACAATCTTCTTTTATCTTGTCTATGATTATACCGGAGAGAAAGTAGTAGGGAATGATATTGACGTCTATTTGCGACCACTTGTTGACGAGTTAAAACAACTATGGGCTGGTGTTGGACATCTGATGCAATGAGAAAAGAGAACTTTAATTTACGTGCGGCTTTAATGTGGACTATTAACGACTTCCGGCTTATGCTAATTTATCCGGTTGGAGTACCAAGGGACGTTATGCTTGTCCGTGTTGTCTTTGCTTGATGTTTCGCAATGGTTATATAATGGGAAGAAGTTTTCTTACATGGGGCATCGTCGGTGGTTACCGGGAAAATCATACATTTAGATTTCAGAGTGCTCGGTTTGATGGTAATGAAGAGTTCGAAACAGCTCCTTCGCAGACCAATTGGATCCAAAATATTCTTAATGTTGAAAGATATGAATTTCATTTATGGGAAGATGAATCAACCGCCAACCCGCAAAGAAATAGAAGATCTAGGGATGAATCGATGATGAATCGATGAAGAGGATGATCCTCATGAGGCGGACTTGTGGAAAAAAGAAGTATTTTTTCGAGTTGCCTTATTGAAAGCATCGATTTTCGCCATAATCTTGATGTCATGCACATAGAGAAAAATGTCTGCGAGAACATCATTGGGACTATTTTGAATGTTGATGGAAAATCGAAAGATAATCTTGAGTCGACTTGATTTAGTCCACATGGGAATTCGGCGTGAGCTTCATCCCCGAGAACTTCCGAATATGAAATATCGGTTGCACTTTGCTATTTTTCAATGTCGAAGACGGAGAAAAGAAGTGTTTTGTACGGTGTTGAAGGATATAAAGGTCCCGGATGCGTATGCATCAAATATATCGCGATGTGTGAGTCTTAAGGATCGAAGACTATATGGCTTAAAATCGCATGACTATCACATCTTGATGCAAGACTTACTACCAGTTGCTATGCGGTGTTGTATGTCGAAAAAGGTGACGGCTCCTGTAATTGAACTGTCAAATATAATGAAAGGCATTTGTGGTAAAGTTTTGAATGTTCAAGAACTTGAGAGACTACAAGATCGAGCATTGACTTTATGCAATCGGAAAGATCTTCCGCCTTTATTCTTCACTATTATGGTGCACTTGTTAATTCATCTCCGCGTGAAGCACTTCTTGGTGGACCCGTTTTCTATCGATGGATGTATCCCATTGAAAGGTCTTACTTTACTTGCAAAAAAGTCTGGGCATTCACTCAATGCCTTTAGTTGCAACTTTTGATAATGTTGTATACCGTGTTTAGGTTCTTTTCCAAATTGAAGTCATCTTTGCCGCAATAAACGTTATCGGAAGGATCAATTGCCGAGGGCTACTTGGCGAGAGGAATGTATGACTTTCTGTTCGAGTATTTGGAAGATGTCGAAACAAGAATGAGCAGACCAAGTAGAAATGCTTGGGCTCACGAGATCATAATTTGGCGAAACTTATTTATTTCAAAGTTTCGGAGAACCGATCGGCAAAGTCGAAATTGCAGAATTAGACGATAGATCGTGGGTCCAAGCACATCGATACATTCTTTTTCATCACGATTCAATGGAACCATTTCGGATGTAAGTTCTAGAATTTGATAAATACTCATCAATTATAATTTGTTTGTTTTTCTAACAAAGTAAAACCTTTTTACCTGGGATAGTGAGTACAAACAAATATTGAGAGCTCGTTCACGATCCCGAAGGTTAAATCGATGAGAAATTAATAAGTTGTTCACAGAATCATTCCATGAATGGTTAAGCCAAATGGTATGCAATTTAAGTTTTCGTTGTCAAGTCATAATGTTTTCTCATAACATTCATAATTACTCGATTTACTTTCCATCAATAGGTTTGGAGTCGAATGAAGTAAATGACGACGTTAAATGGCTTTCACAAGGTCCAAACAGAATAGTTAAAAGATATAATGGCTTCCTCATTAACGGATCTGATTTCATACAAGGTATCGCGAGAGATTGAGAGAACCCAAAATTGCGAAATTGTTGTTAATTCTTCGATTACAAGTTATGCTAGTGCTAGGGACGATCCATCCGGTAGGGAATCGGGTATTACGGACTTATTATCGACATCATTGAGTTGGATTATTACGGCAAATGCAAAGTTGTCTTATTTAGGTGATTGGGCTGATGTGAATACGGCTCGCGGAATTAAAAACGATCAATATGGCTTTACAATGGTGAATTTCTCTCGATTGATTCACACCGAGAGAACAAGCGATGGACGAGCCGTATGTGTTTTCTTCTCAAGTTAAACAAGTTTTTACTCAGAAGATCCAAGCGATGAGGGTTGATACGTTGTACTTGAAACACCCTAGAGACTTGTTCGACATTGGCGATGGAAGTAGAGATGACATAGTCGAAAGATCGAAACTTTTCCTTTTCCGAACAAGACTTAACGAAAATATCCCTAGTACTAGTCAACAATTTCAATGGGTTCAAATCGGGATGTGGACGAAGATATTTACGAAATATGATGTAGTAAGATTTAACGATTTATTATTTATATGTAATATTATAATTTTCATGTTGGTCATGTTATATAATTTAACTATTTTAAATGTCCTATTATTGTTGTTATTTGTTACTAATATTTTGAACTATTTTATGTGTATTGCAGAAAAAATGCCTAGAAAACGATTACGAGGTTTAAATATTAGAAATTATACTCCAAATCCGAAGACGTAAATAGTGGACGGAGATACGCTTGTTGGATCTTCTAGTCTCATTTGACATAGATGATGAGCATGGAGAATTCCAAAGTAATGTTAAGTTTATTTTACATGCATGTTGAATTTTATTATTGATTCATTTTTCAATTTTAATATAATAATATATCATTTTTCAGCCGGTGGTGGGGCCGCAGAGCTCGGGGGCGTCGTTACTTACAGATTTATATGACTTAGAGCCTACCCAGCGTGTTGAAGTAAGGAGAAACAATCATGGCCACCTATCGGACTGAAGCTCGATTGTTGGCGGGCTATTTGGGCATTATAGCACGAAATTCGAATATGTTGCCCATTAACTACGAATCATGGCATCACATGCCCGATGCCAACAAAAATCGAGCTCTCGATAATATTAAGGTAATAAAAGGTGAATGCAATTTATAATACTTTAATTTAACCTTCATTTATATTAACTTTTTTAAAAAAAAATTCGTGGTAGATTTGCTTTAGAGGTCTCCGATGACTATGTTAAGAAGGCGTTGGGTAAAAATGGAGAGACAATAAAAGCACCTAAAAAAACAATATTTTAAGAAAGACATAAGCCTCGACGAAAAATCTCGAAATGTCCCACGGAATGTTGAGGTACCAATGGGAAGATCAAGTTAGATTCTGAATTCAAAGAAATGAGAGGTATTACGTGCTTTCAAAGTCTTAGAAATTTTTTGGTTTATCGTATTTACTATATAAATAATTTAAATCCCATTATGTAGGACCGTGAGCGAGTTGGAACAAGCGTGACGAAAACAACAATTCACGCACTTACTGCAGGTTCGGAAGTTTTGCTTGTGTAGCCGAGGTATGAGGTATTATAATTTATTACTTCTTTCAAATATTAATGATTTATACTATTAAATTATATTTTTACGCCATAATGTAGGAAGTTTAGTCAATTCAAACAGTTGGGCGCCTTCAACTTTTGACATTACGCATAGGAAGAAGGATGGATCTCAGATGACACCAAAGGTGCGAAAATTTTGGTATATTTATTTAATAAAATTTGATTTTTTATAAATATTTATAATGTTTAATTATAATGGTTTAATTCATCTTTTGTAGTTTTAAATTTCTAATTTTAAGTTATGTTTCATTCCTTTTTATTATATATTTCGTTTCTAACTCTTTTATTGATTTATTAGGATAAACTAAAGGAGAAGAAGGCGAGTATGAAGCGGTTGCTTGCGATGATTCTGTTAATCTCGAGGAGATTGATAACAGAATTATTACTGATGTTTTGGGTCCTGAAAGGTACGACTCCCGGCAATACATGCCTTCGATTGATAGTTTTGTTAATCTTGAGTATATTTATAACATAATTATCACTAATGTTTTGGGTCTTACAAGGTATGGTCGGGTTCGATGTCAAGGATCGGTGTTACTCGACCCAATATTTTGATCCGGCTCCCGGCAATACATGCCTTCCGGGAGTCAATCTCGTGCTGAAGTTCAGAGACTGAAAGACCAGATATCTCTGATGGAAGCGAGCACAGCTGAGCAAATTTCTCAGCTTAGAGCGGAGGCAGCAGCGAGAGAGGCGGAGCATATTACTCAACTTAGAGCGGAGGCGAAGCGCTGGAGGCAGAGCGAGCGAGCGAAAGTATGAAGAACTCCAGCTACAATTGCAGACTATGATCACGATTGTTCCAAAGAAGATCGCGATGCAGAGGCCGCCTCTTAGACATTTCTTTTCTTCTTGTAAGATTTTTTTAACATTGTTACAGTTAAACATTATTGTAAGAATTGTTTGAATTATGTTTCATTTATTAATAAATATCATATATCTTCTATTAAATTTGAAGTATCGTTTAGATTTAATGCTTTTCTTGAGATTTAAATATTTTATTTGTCGCCTTGGGTTGGAATTATATGCAATTGTTCTTTGTTTTTATGGTTTTTAATGCGAGGAGGGTAGGATATTGGAAAAAAAGAGCAGAGCAGATTCAGGCAAATTAGTGGCGTTTTTGAAACAGATGCCACTAAAAGCCCCTACCTTTAGCGGCGTTTGTCCGAAAAGCGCCGCTAAAAGCCCTTACCTTTAGCGGCGTTTTTAAAAAGCGCCGCTAAAAGCCCTACCTTTAGCGGCGTTTGTCCGAAAAGCGCCAAAAAGCCCTACCTTTAGCGGCGTTTGTACAAAAAGCGCCGCTAAAGCCCCCTACCTTTAGCGGGCTTTTCCTAAAAACGCCGCTAAAAGCCCTACCTTTAGCGGCGTTTGTCCCAAAAGCGCCGCTAAAAGCCCCTACCTTTAGCGGCGTTTGTGCTGAAAGCGCGCTAAAAGCCCCTACCTTTAGCGGCGTTTGTTTGAAATCGCCACTAAAGCCCCCTACCTTTAGCGGCGTTTGTTTAAAAAGCGCGCGCTAAAAGCTCCCTACCTTTAGCGGCGTTTTTCAAAAAACACCACTAAATTTTGCGCGCTTTCTTTAGTGAAGATTTTTGCGCTGCTTCGAAAGCCGCAAGAATTATATTAGTGGCGCTTAAAAACGCCGCTAAAAGTCTGTTTTGGTGTAGTGGAATCACGACTTTTAAAATATTTATGTCTGAGTTGACAGAAAGATGCCTTTTGTTCTTTAAGATGTTGAACGGAAACAAAGGCTTTGATTGGACACGAGTACAAAGAAGCCTTTCAGCAACTCAAGGCCTTCCTAATGTCACCCGTTTTGCTCACCAAACCTGCTCCACATAACAGCTCTACCTATATATCTGCCACCGCTGAGACTATTAGCGCAAAATTAGTTTAAAGAAGAAGGAAACTAGAACCTATGTATTTCGTTAGTAAAGTCTTGCAAGGGGTCGAGGTCAAGTATCACAAGTTGGAATGGCTACCTGTGGTTATCTCCAACGGAAGAATAAGTCATTACTTCCAGCCGCAAATCATTGTGGCGCTGATCGACAACCTGTTGTGCCAAGTACTCTATAAGCTCAAAATGTCTAAGAGAATCATGAAGTGGGCAGTTGAGCTGAATGAGTTTGACTTGCATATAAGACCCTTGACAATTCCAAAGTGACAGATCCTGGTAGATTTCAACGTTGAGTATACACCTTCAAACCTAGAAGATGACAGCGGAAAGTCACCTTCTTAGGAACTTTACGTAGACGGATCCTCCGAGATTCATGGATGGAGTATGACTCCTACTAAAAAGCCCTAAAGGAGTCACCTTGAAGTATGCCTTAAAATTCAGCTTTAAATCCTCCAACAATAAAGCATAATATGAAGATTTGATGTAACGCCCCCAAAATTTTTGATAAGATGTCTAGCACTATTACGGGATCAAACAATGAAATCTCGAGAAATTTGGAAAAAACGAGTCAAATAGAGAATTTTCATGAAAGTAAAATTGATATTGAGTATGCAAATCAGTGAAAAGAATTGTAGGAGTGAATATGTGGAAAAAGGAATAAATTAATAATTCTAAAAAGTTGGAGGACCCAAAAGTAAATTTGACCAAAATGAGAAATATTAATTATTATTGATTTTTTTTAAAGGGTCGTAGATGGTGAATGACAAATCAACACAATAAAGGCTTTAGACTTAGCATCAAAAGAACATCATATCACGTTGACAATTAACTTTGTCACAACTCAAGTACGACATATCTGGAGTGATTGCAACCATTTAATATAAATTACTATTGATTTTTTGGCATGAGAATAAGTTTTCATGTGTATTGATGTGATGGAAATCACTTTTAAGACCAATTAAAAAGATTTGGAAGTATAATGATTAAATTGTAAATTTTTATTTTGTAGAGAAAAGGGTAGAAATATAATTTCCACCATTCAAGGATTATTAATAAGATCTAAATATGATTTATGAGAATTGAGTGGATAAATATCTATTCAATGTGATGAAATTGTATAAAAAGACAAAAAAAAGGACAAAATGATAATTTTATCATAAAAAGGTATTTTGATCATTTCTCAAGAATTATATATGGGAAATATTATTTTGATGAGATATTTTATATTTGAAAAATTTATACCATTTGATGTAATTTATTTGAAGAGATTAATTGTGGACCACAAGTTTAAGTTAGACTTTGGGCCAATTTAGTATTGTTTTTAAGAAGCACTTTCGGGACAAAATTATTCCTAAATAAGCTATTTTTTTAGAGAAAAAGTGCTCTCCTAAGCTAAAAATTGGCCAAAAAGCACTTTTTTTCAAAACTTAAAAATTTTAGCTTCTCCTCCAAAATATTTTATTTCCCCAAAAATACTTTTAAAAAGCATTCCTAAACTAGGCCTTTGACTTGGGATTAAATGGAGTAAAGAGAAAAAGAGAAAAAAATCATCCTACATCAACCTTGTTCAGCCAACCCTCGTCGAATAAGAGAGAAATTTTTTCTCTTTTCTTTTCCTTTCCATTTTTCTTCAAATCTCACAAAAATCCAACATCTTAAGTCCTTAACCTTGAGTTTTTTTCTTCTTTCTAAAATCATCTAGGAAACTCATCTCTAAACTTGAATCCACCTTCAAATCTCCATTTTTAGCAAGGGTCTCATAGGTTCTTGAGAGTGAAATTTGAAGCTAGAGAGAGAAAGATCCAGCAAGGTTAATAATGGTGTTTTCCACCTCTCCAAGCTTGATATTTGAGCCTGATTGCTATGAGAAAATTTGGAAAGCTTATATGCTAATTTTTTATTATTATATTTTTGTGTATGGGCAGGGGCGAAGTCAGGATAATTTTTTAGGGGGGCGGATGAAATTTTAATTTTTTATAGTTTATATCTTTCTCATTTGTAAAGGATTAAATCGAATTTTTATAATTTTAGGGGGGCCAAAGTGTAATTTTACCTTTACTAATTTAAAATTTTTAAAAATTTTGAAGGGCTTAAATAGAAATTTTACCTTTTAGGGGGGGCCGGGGCCCATGCCAGCCCCCCCTGGATTCGCCACTGTGTATGGGAAAATGTGAAAATATTGAGAAGCGGAATTTTAAACTTATATGAGGATGGATTCAAGTAACAAGAAGCTTGAATTTAAGTTTATATGCATCCAAGAGGTAAGTATCATTGGATACTCTTGTTTTTTCAATGTTAACATGTTTACGGAACTTGATAAATTTATGTAATAATTATGAAAATTAATATGTGATGAATGTGTGTAAATTCCCTAGCTTAAAAGTGTTGAAAACAAGTGGTTTGAAAAATTGTGGCTTAGTAAGCCTTGATCATAAAAGTGAAGTATTAATCATTAATGTACTATGAAAACTTGGTTGCTATGTGACTTAGGACATGGGATTAAGCATGAAATGAGAAATTAGTTCAAATAGTATAATAAAGTGTAAAATGATGTTGTATAATTCAAATATGATTAGTAGTAATTATATGAGAAAAGTGATAACTTTGTGGAGTTCATGAACATTGAATAATGGGGTAAAATGTGAATCAATGCTAAAATGAGCTAAAAATGAAATGTCCTAGCAAGAAGGAATGAGAAAATCATAGAATGTGTAATGTGTCTATTTATGCATGTGAAAAACATTGTTGAGAACTCTAAGTGTTTGAACATCCTAATAATTTAATATGCAATCTTTAATTAAAATTTCCAATCAAGTCTTTAAAAATGGTATGTGATGCAAGTGGAAGTTGAAGATGTAAAAGATTGCATGGAAGCTCAGAAGCTCTAATTACATGAATATGATGAGTTGTATATCATGAAAATTATTGGAAAAATTCGATTTAGAAAACGTGATTATTAGCATAGCGGAAATTTAAAATTTGTTTGAAACCTGAGCTCTTATATTATTTATAGTAATAAACTTTACTAAATTAGTACCTGTGCTTTTGACTTAGAGATTTTAGCCAGTTTTTGGCTTTCAACCAGTACGATCTTTTTTTCTATTCTTGAGCTCTTGATTTTTTTAGAGAGTATACTCTAATTCACAGACCAATCACACTATGAAAACTTTTAACTTTCCAATGGGGAAAATTAATTTTCTCAATGGACAAGAAACTTAACTCGAGTTCTCACAAAAATATAATTTATTTGAGAAAAATACTCGTATATATTGGCAATAATCTTGCCTAGTGGCCTATATATCGGTACCTGGTCTAGTTATTGATACCTAGGTCCATGTACTATTGATTTTGGCATATTCAGCCAAGTTGGGGTGTGATACCCTTGACAGGGTACCAGACCTTAGGCCTTTGAAACTGAAAGTTGAGCTAAAAAACTTTAAAATAATGTCTAAACATCACAATATCATTCTAACATGAATCAAAACATTATAAAGAAAAAAAATTAAACTCATTTAGGCTCAAATACATGGCATAAACACATCCAAGTTGAAATAATACAAATCTCGTTAAAGAAAAATGTAAAAGAACTTCAACTTTACAACAACTCATCTAGTCTAAGTATTTGTATACATGCCAATATTCAAATATAAATGGTATTTAAACCCTTAAATACAACCATTGAAATCTCAATGGGTGTAGGGGTTATTTTAGTGGTAGTATTTATGGATTTCTACTTGAGGTTTGGACAAATGGAATCATAATGTTTGCGTCTTCTGGAGCTAAAAAAGGACTGTATGTTAGATCATAGGCTTTAGCTAAACCCACAAGAAAAGGATGAACTAAGGAGCATTAGAGTTGACATTCCGATCATTCTTTCATTAAATTAAATAAAAATTTTGGTTTTCGATAATAATAATAAAAAAAAAGCATGATGAATAAATTTAGGACCTTACCTCATATTATACATTTTCCTTTAATCGACTAAGGGGCCAAGTCCCTTGTGATTGGCTCACGATTTTCTTCCTTCTTCTAATGGTCTGGTGGGAATGTAATAGGTTGTGTACAGGCAGAGATGAGAGAATGGGTGCCATCTAAATTGACCAATAAGTTGTTTGATTATTAAAGTAATATCTTTTAATTATTTGTCCTTATGAAGTGCATCTCTCTATATAGTCAATGGGGTTCATGTGAATTGCTCTTTAAAAATATAGAACATACCTTCTCCATTTTGTTTGGTTTTGCTTTTTTTTTTTTTTTTTTTTGATAAATTTTGGTTTTTGCTTATTTATTAGTATTACTTTAGCTTCGTTTTGCCCTTTGATTAATACGGGAATTTCCCTTTTCCATTAGAATCTTTGGCCCTTTTATACTTTATATTATTTTTATTACTAATCTTCCCACTACCATCTATCTTTATTATTAACTTCCCCCACTACCAGCTATGATTTTTACTTATAATCTTTAAATATTATAATAATTCAAGAGATAAATTTTAAAAAAAATAACGAGATATAAGGGAATATATTTGAATTTAAATTAAAATAAATTTTAATGATTTATTTGGTTAACTAAATGTTTAAATCATCAAATGGTACTTAAATTATACTTATTTTTTAAGTTAGTATCTTAACTTTTTTTAGTCACAAGTAGCTTTGTTTGAATCAGACCGATTGGGTCAGGAATCAATCAAGGTATCAATTCAGCAGGGGCGAAGCCAGGGGGGCTGGCATGGGCCCCGGCTCCCCCTAAAAGGTAAAATTTCTATTTAGGCCCTTAAAATTTTTTTAAAAATTTAAATTAGTAAAGGTAAAATTGCACTTTGGCCCCCCTTAAAATTATAAAAATTCGATTTAATCCTTTACAAATTAGAAAGATATAAACTATAAAAAATTAAAATTTTATCCGACCCCCCTAAAAAATTGTCCTGGCTTCGCCCCTGCAATTCAGAAAGTGACTTTGAATCGATTAGACTGGGAACTAGTATGAATTGGTGATTGAAACAAGATTTTCTTAATTTATATTTTTTTAATTTTTAATAATTTTTTAACGAACCAGTAAGATCGATTGGACCGACGAACCAGTGGCCTGATCGATTCGACCACCGGTCTAGTTTAAAAACATTGATCCCAAGTGGTACCTAAATTATTATTTGTTACCCAAATTACCCCAAACGTTAAAAAAAACCTCTTAACCAACATACGTGAGATTTTTAACTTAAAAAAAAAAAATTCAAAAAGAAGTTAAATATTATTTCATTAAAAAATTTATAAACAGATTTAACACTTTTGTTTTTCACTAAAGAACTCCGATGACGGAAAATTCAAGAACTTGTCGAAAAATTCATCCGAATCCAATTTTCAACGACAAAACCCAGTTCTGATGAGCTTTTCTCCTTTTAAACTTTTTAATATACCCTACAAGACATATGTAATACCTTTATCTTACTTGTGGAATCTAAACAACTCCACAAGCGGTGTACGAGATAATTTTTCTTTAATTAAATTAAAACTTTCATTTTTTTTACACTCTCTCCTTCCCTAGTTCCCTGTGATTCTTTCTTCTCTTTTAATGCAAATTATTTTTAACCGTTAGATTTTTTTTTTTTTTTTGCAATCCTCTTACCATGTTTTCTACTCAACTTCTCCTCTGCATTTGGATTTCATGCTTTATCTAAGTTTTTTTTTTCATTATAAAAGTTCATCCAATATTAATTATTTTATGCAAAGTATATTGAAAAGAACGAAAAAAAATTTATTTTTACAAAAAATAATATATATGGATTTAAATTGGGTGAGAAAGGAATTGAAATCCACGTTTAGAAGAAGCTAGCTGGAATTTAAGTTTTGTCGCCGAAAACTAGGTTTGGATGAGTTTTTCAATAGGTTTTTGAATTTTCTATACTAGAGTTATTGGGTAAAGAATAAAAAAGATGAATGTGTTTATAATTAAAAAAAAAACAACCTTAAGGAAATAATATTTAAGCTTTTTTATTTTTTAATTTAAAAATTGCTACGTGTCACAAAATGATTGGCTAAGATATATTTTTTAATGACTAGGGTAATTTGGATAACAGTGTATAGTTTACGTACCATTTTGAATAACAGAGTATAGTTTTTGTGACAAAAAGAAAATTAAATACCAACTTAGAAAAAATGGCATAATTTTTTATTTTGGTTTGTCTGTGAATGGAAAACATTGAAAAAAAAAGTGTTTAGTTGAAATTTTAAAAATGACTTTAGAAAATTAAAACATGTAAAAGCAGTTTAAAAATAAACAGTAAAAAAAAAATTATTGTTTTTACTAAAAACGCTTTGTAAAATTTTAAAAATAAAAAGGTTGAAAACAAGAAATTTTAACTTTAAATAAAAAGATTCTAGTTCAAACTTTTATAAACTAATTTTTTTTTCCAACAGGTTTTAAATATCAATCTATTACGTTAGTTTAAATCTATATAAATCTAGTAATTTTTTATTTTATTTCTCATGTTCTTATTACAGAAAAATAAGTACCAAACATGTTTTGATGTTTTCATTACTAATAACACACATTTAATTTTATTTATCTAATATATTTTTCAATTGAAAAAAAACAGAAAAGAAAATTTGAAAAGAAAACAGAAGTTAAATGTTGAAACCATTTTTTTATTTAAAAAAACGAAAAAAATAGGAGTTGCCACCAATCCTTTTTATGAGTTGTGACCGGATCACCTCGAAACTTGATCTTTTTAATAAAAGGTTTAATTTATTAAAACGATGTTTTTCGGTCTACAAAAATCCAGAAATGGGTTCGGGAGTCGGTTACGTACGAGGAAGGATTAGCATCCTCGTAACGCCCAAAATTGGTACCTAATTGATTAATTAATGTCTTAATGTCGAAAGTTGAAAACTCGAAAAGAATTTAAAATATGATCCCTCTTTGTATTATATTATTTTAGTAAAGTCCCTTAAATAAGTCAAAACGTATGAAAAGGTTTTCTTATCTCGAGGTAACAAAAGATCATATCCGTAAGTTAGGACACGACATCTCGAATTCTCAAAAATAAGTTTGTCATTTATCTTTATATTAAATCTCGCGTATTTTAAAATGATATTCGGACATTTAGGTTCAACGAGAAAGTCGAGACCCCGTAAGTTAGGGCACGACTTCTCGAATCTCCAAATACGAAACATTGCCTTATTATTTGAAAATTTTCTTTTATGTATCGCACAAAGTAACGTAACACTTAAATTTTAATTTATTCGGGTATGGTGTAAAACGGATAAATATGTTTGAATGCAACACCTAGCACAAATATTGGCATAACATAAAATAACGGATAACAAGTGAATACATCAATAGAACAAAAATATTATGCTAGTAAATGATGATAATGGACTATGACGATAGAATGAATAAATAAAATAGTAACAATTTAATGATAATAATAATAATTATTATAATAATAACTATCATAATATTAATATAAATAATAAGAATAATAATAAGAACAATATATGTAGTAAAAAACATAAATAATCTATTTTTTTTAAATATATATATATAAAGGGTAATAAATAGATAGATGAATAAATAATAATAAAATAATAATAATAGATAATAAAATGGTAACAATAATAAAGGTATAAATAAAATAAATAATCAATGAAAGAAAGTAAAAGTTTAAAAGAAATGAAAGAACAATAAATAAATTAATACAAGAATTAAAATAAAATATAAATGAATAATATATATAAATAAGTAAATGAACAAGCAAATGAGTAAAATAAAGGAATAATGAATATATAAACAAGTAAATAAATAAATGAATTAAAATAAAAAAGGGCTTAATTGAAACTTAAATGAAATTAAAAGGAAAGATTGAACAAAATAAATAACAAAGGGACTAAAAACATTCGTAAAAATAAATAATTTAGGAAGAATTCAAAATAAATAAATAAGGGCTAAATTTACATTTAAGTAAAATAGGAGGGATAAATTGCGAAATAAAAAAATAAAAAAGAAAGGGAGAAATACGAGATAAAATGGGACACACACGAAATAGGGGGGACCGATTGGGGAATTATCCCCCATCCTTAAAATGGCATCGTTCCCTGGAGGGGTTAAAATGAAATAAAAATAAAATTATAAGGCTAAATAAAAAAAGACAAAAAGGACTAAATTGCAACGAGCTACAAAAGCGAAAGGGCCTAATGCGCAAATAACCCATGCGTTAAGAAAACACGCGGATCCTAGAACGGGTCGGGTCGGATCATGGGTCGACCGAAAACGGCACCGTTTTAGGTGTTTACCCATTAAAACGGTTCAAGGACCAAATTGAAACAAAGTTAAAAGTTTGTGGTAAAATTTAAAAAAAGGAAAGATAGGATAGGACTAAATTGAAACGCGCTGCAAAAGCGGAAGGACTGAAAGCGCAAATAACCCATTCGTCCCAAAACGCGCGGATCCTCTGAACGGGTCGAGTCGGCATGCGAATCCTAGGTGTAAAACGACGTCATTTTAGGGCTATTGTGGCCAGCCCTAAACGACGCCGTTTAATGGGTTCATAAAAGTCAATTTTTTTTAAAAAATTTTCATTCTCTTCCCATTTCTTAAAAAAAAACCGAAAAACTCTCTCAATCATCCCTTCCTCTCCAAAGCTCCAAATGCATGGCTCCAGCCGACGGCCATCGTGGACGTACGGTCATCATCGGCGACGCGCGCACGCCGTTCTGGTGGTGAAAATATCGAAAATAGCCTTTTTTAGCCCTTTTTAAGCCTAAAGAAAGAAAAAAAAGGAAAAAAAAAAAGAATTCAGCAGTTGCCCTTCGACCTCTCGTATACCTTCCTCTCAAACCTCAGAGGGTTTCCATGGCTTTCGCAAATGGAGGAAACCTCCGACGGTGGCGAGATACGAGGAAACGGGTAAGTTTCAAACCATTTTTTTATTTTTATGTTTTATACTTTATTTAAAATAAATTTTTTTTAATAAAAATCACCTTTTTTCCAACTTTGAGTTCTCTTTTTTTGATTAATATTGTCTGTAAAAAATTACATTTGGTGTTTGTGGTGGCTTTATAGCCGAACAATACAATATTTTTGATTTCTTTTGCTACTGTTAATTGATGTTATCTGCGTCTCTGTCCTGCTCCTTTTCTTGCTCTATTTGCATGTCTAGGGAGTCAACGAGGCAGGGGGCTTGGCTATTTTGGTGCAAAGAAGGCCACCTCGAGCGGTGGACGCGCTGTGGCAGCACATGGGGGTTGCGGCGCAAGAAGAACCCTAGGGTTCTTCCGAAAATTTAATTGAGTTTTGGGCCTGGGCTTAGGGTTTTAGTATTTTGGGCTGGAGACTTTGGGTTGTTTGGGCTTTGTAAAATTGGACTGTTTAATTTTTTTTTTTTTTGGTGTTTGTTTAGGTTTGGGCCCGAGCAAATTGGGCCTACTACATTAAATTCTTAAGACCTCCTCTTTGTAACCATACTAACATCAGCAATTACAATTTAAGTATAGGTGACAAATAATATACTTAAAAGCAATGTAGTCAATGTGGCATTAGTGAGCGCACCATTTTTTTTTTATTGGAACTAGTACTTATTGATATTAATTTATTTTGATGGCATGTTTTGGATTTATCAATGTTTTTGAAGAATATTTAATAAATATAAATAGTAAATTATTGGTCTTTGGTTAAGACATTTATTACAGATTCATCTTCACAAGATTGGATGGTTGTATGTAATTTATCTATTTGTAATTCATCTTATTGGGTTGATGTTTCATCTTTAGAGGTAGGATTTTCTAAGAGATTCTCATTAATATTTATTCTATTTCTTTATTTGGACTTAAATTATTAATTTTTCTCTTAATCTTACAATATTTTGAGATGTGTTTCGGTTTTCCACATCTATAATATTTTATTGTTTTATCTACTTTGTTTTCTGATTTTTGTTCTTCCTTTTCTTTTCTATATTTTTCTTTATTATAATATTCAATGGGTGTTCTTTTTATTATTTTTTGGTTTTACAGGGCATCATGTTTTCAAGGGAGAATTATAACTTTTTATGTCAAATTGGCAGTAAAAAGATCTCGATCCTTTTTAGCATTGATATCTTGCTTTTGTAATTTTAGATCTTGACCAATTTTTAATCCTTCTTTTTTGGTAAAACTAATTAATTCGCCATGTATAGGTTTTTCATAAGGAATGATGCCTTTGTAATCTTCCCTAATTTGGTTCCTAACTTTCTCTTCTAATATAGGATAGTAAGTCCTGCTAGAAAATTTTGTTTTCAGAATGGTTGTTAATCATCATATCTTTGTATGACACAGGTCATGAAGACATCTTTATACCATTTGAAATTTGTTGACCTTTGTATTTTAAATTTGATAGTAATTTCAATTTTCTATTTTCGAGATGTGAAGGATCTCCTATGAAATGTTTAAAGATTGAGAAAATCAAAGTTGTAACCACATATTGAGTTTCTCTTCCTTGTTCATCTAAGATATTTTCCCCTTGATCATCCTTTTTTTTACAACTTTTAAAATTTCTTCTTGTAGAGTTGTAGTGAGTGCAAATCCCATCATCTTTTTAGTCGGCTAGTGAAACCGACAATCAAAAGATTGGCCATGGCATGATCAATGATTAACCTATTTTGGTTTGAGTTTTATAAACATTTGAAATTATTTTATTTTTATAATAAAGTAAGATATTATATTCAAACATCCCATCTATATTCTATTCATATATGCTATTTACATTATATTTGTTTTAGAAGTTAGGTTTCTCTTCTATGATTAGGTCAAGTGAAGTGTTTTTTAGATAATATAATTGTTTTGATTTTTTCCAAGTCATTTTGTTAATCTATTGCTCATCTGATTGATCAAAGTCAAATTGGGAAGGTTGGTGTAATGTATTCATAGAATGTTTGACCTTATATTTGGGTACTTGGGGCAACTAATTCGAACTTGTAACTTTCCAAAGCATTAAGTCTTTGGATTTTAGTTAAAAAATTATTTTTGGATTTTTGGAAAGATTTTGTTATTTCATAATATGTAAATATCAGTTCTTCAAGATTCTTTTTGGCTTCTTTAATCAATTCTTTCCTAATTGATTGACCTTCTACAGAATTTTTAATATAATTTACTTGCTTCCCTTCTCATTGGAGTAGAAGTGTTTTCTACACCCCTCTTTATTGATTTCAAAAGACTTTTCGAATGTGAAATTTATGAATTTTCTTCTACTCTTGCATTATTTTTCATTAATGAGTATGTCAGTAACATATTAGGTAAATTTGAGGGAATTCTTTCTTTTATAGCATAGATAGGTTGGAATATATTTGAAGAACTATCCATTTCTTGCAATTTGGTTTTAAATGTAGATGGCATGGAAGAGATAAAGCTTTATCTGTCCTAAAATTTGTTCTTTGTGTTTCGAGATTTGACTCTTCTTCTAGATTTAGTTGTCTAAAGGTTGCACTAGAGCTTCCTATTTCAAAAGAATATCTTTGATGTGTTGAGGGCACTCTAGGTGGCCTATTGAATGTGAATTCAAGAGTGTCATCTTCGTGTTGAACAATTGGCTTAGTGAAGTATTTTGAATAGGGATTGGTGCAACAAGATATGTAGCTCATTCCAATCTCCATCTGGTAGGGAGTTAGATCTCATGCCATTGTTATGTTCTATGTATTGTGGCATGGGAACTTGATGTATCTTTTGGTCTCATCATTTGTCCAAGATCCTCTTTACAAAAACGAGTCATCCCTTGATGCCATTATCCATCCAAAACCTTCTTCACTAAGGGAAGATCACTGCTTGACATTGTCACTTGTTCAAGACACTCCCCACAAGCAAAGGCCATTTCTTAGCCCTTTTCGTATGAAGACTTCTCCCATGAAAGAAAGACTCTTTTAGAAGCCACTCGCAAGTAATCGCCCGTCTAAGATTGTCACTCAAAAAGGGCCACCTCCATCTTGCAAAGGAAAGTCATAATGAAGACAGACAAGAATTCCTCTCTTCACCTTTGTTAGGCACGTTCACATGTCTTCACCATCTTCTTCCTCATCATTAGAATGTGTCGTCCATAAACCCTCACTGTTTCGAACAATGGAACTTTCTCATGTGCAACATTTGGTCCTTTCATTAAGAGAATAATTCAAAAAACACGTCTTCATATTTTAATTTTATATACAAACATATTTAAAAAATAATACAACCACTATATTGAATCGTAAAGAAATAAAAGTAATATAAAAACATTTAAAAATGTTTTTTAAATTAATTATTTATAAAATAATAAATTTTAAATGATTTTATAAATTAGAATTTAACTTATGTGACAAATATTAAAATTTTAGAATATTGTGCATTCAAATTCAAGTAATTAAGAGAGTAATTTTATTTTTAAAATAAATTAAATTAATTTGATAATTTTTTAATTAAATTTATGTGGATTGATTCAAAATTCTAACCCACACGAATAACTAATTAAATATAATAGCATAGATATTTTAAATCTGGGAGTTGGCTAAAAAAATACCCCCAACATACTAAAAAAACACCATAATAAATAACACACCTTTACTATAATTAATAATTAGTTATTAATTAATGTTCTTTTACTTTATTGATTGGTTAGTAATTAACATCTTTCTACTGTAATGATTAAGAATTAATTATCACCTCTCCACTCACTTTTTTATCTCATTTAATTGTTAAACATATTTTTATTATTGTATTATTATTAAATATTATAAGTATTATTATTATTATTATTATTATTATTATTATTAAAGATATAAGTATTATTATTATTCAACAATAATCCTCTATAGTTATAACAGGTGTTTTGAGATTACAAGGTTTCAGTTGTCTATAAAATTCCAGATGTGACATATATATGGTTTGCCATCCAGTTGTAGACGGGGCTCTATGGCGGATCCAATAAGCCGAAATGGTAGGAATTGGGTATTCTCCTTCTAATTGTACCATCACATTATGATTATCATATACATATGCAATTGTAATAGCATGATGGTATTGAAAATGTTCCGGACTTCTCCAAAGAGGAAAGAAAGTTATGTCACCTCGCTTGGTTAAATAATTGAGGATCACCCCAAACTCATTGGCAATCGTGACACCCGCATAGGTATAACCATCCAAAGTTTCTGGCACTGTGCGGCGATTGTGAGAAACACAGTGAATTACGTAATTCATCGATTCCATCAGTGAAAACTCTAGCATAGACATCATATGAACTCAATAACTCATCTAGCAGTTGATGTCGAACATAGAGCCACTGATCTTTTCCATAACCAAGACAAACAGATATTGCTCGGAATCCGCAATTTCCATCACCCCTGACATCTTGTACATGTGTGATGTAAGGGTGGAACATATCTGGAATTTCTTTCATTAGTGGATGAGTGTCACATGATTCAGGCATCTGGTTTAAGTCTATGAAGTCTGAAACTTGCTCTGATGGCTCCTGGTTTAAGTCTGGAATTTCGGTTACGTATGAACTATGTCTTGCAGGTTCTTTGTTCAACTCTACCAGATCCAACCCAACAGATTTTGACGTGGTTGAATGGCTACGTCTTCTGGGAGCTTGACTTATAGAATCGACTCGTTTTTGTTGTTGTTTCTTCAAGGTTGGTCGTCCACGCGTATTTTTTTGAATTGTAGGTTCTTTAATGAGTGTTTTACTCAGCTGGAATATATCTCTTAACTTTCTTAACAGAATTTTTTTCCCGGCTTTTGACTGCTTAGTGAAGTTTTCTTTGAACATTTCTAACTCACCGTCACAACAAATATCCTCATTTTCCACAGAAGTTGACAGTGATAAGTCAAGCTTCCTCCAGAATACATCTATTGAATCCAACGGAATATACTCACCTACATTGAAATGCCATTAGTTTATAAAAATTCAATATATAAATAAAATTTAGAAAATAATTGTTAAATATACCACCTGAATTCAAGTAGACTGATAGCATGCAAGCGCATGGTAACCCACAACTATGACGTAGTTTACAACCACAGTTTGAAGAGTCAAGTTGATGCCTACTCGACCGCTGAAGTTCCCCTTCTAGGATATCTAGAGCTTCAAGTGCCACAAAACCCCACAATAATCTGAAACACGGTAAGTTGTGTCTGTGTTTGAGGACAATTCTACTCTTTTCAAAACTTTCATATATCGATGTAAGTTGAGACTTCACAATCTGATCGATACAACCAACAAATTTATCTAGAGAAGAATTTTTTGCACAAAGGTATTTCTTTAGCTTTGCATGCTGGCTCTCAACTCTATTCATAGTTCGTTCTCCAAAGTTGAGATGCTGATCAATCCAGACCGACACAAACATTTCCTTATATTTGCTTAACCACATTTGATCTAGATATTTTAAAACACCTGAATTTATATAAATGTTAGTTATGTATAAAAAGTCTTCTAAAACTATAAACAATTATTTATAGAATAACGAGGCTTGTACCTGGATATTCGCTCAACATTGATTGGAGTTTTACGTAGTTTTCGGGTGTACAATATCCACGTTGGAGATTCAACGAGTACACCCACATAGCACGAAAAGGAGTCCCACTCATGTTGCGACTTGATAGATCGCCTATAATGCTTTTTAATATTTTCAGTAATGTGCCATCTTCATAGTAACCGAGTGGCATCGGGGGAAACTTGTTGGCATGCATTCATCAGAGCCAACTCTCTGTCCGTCACAATAACACGTGGGTACATGCACTCTTCTAGTGTCAACTTTAGACATGTTAATGCCCAATTATAGTTCTCCTCCTTTTCGTTAATGATAAAGGCAAAAGCTATACTAAATGTCTTGTTGGTTGAAGTCACGCCAACAATCTGAACAAAAGGCAGATCATATTTGTTCGTTTTGTACGCTAATCTACAATCAAAACATGCGGAAATGCACGCCATATATCCAATGATCGTGGATGAATGAAAAATAGATTTTCCAATTCATTTGAAATATTATTTACTGAAAACTCAGTAAAAAATTGTTTATCATTCAAAAGCAACATAAGAACCTGTATCGGAGTTTTACCGACATTCTGGGACGAGCGAAGCTTTTGCCGTGCATTGTTTAGTGTAGAAACGTTATTCTCGTCCTGCTCGTCAAATATGTCACGTGGTGTAACATTCTTACTCGTCAAATCAACCAATAATTTTTTTATCGTTTTCTTTCAACCGCCTTGCATAAGCATGTCCCTCCATATATTGTGCAGGTGGATGGTTATGTTGATCACATATCACCCTCAACGTCCACCCATCATTTTGTTTTAAATATGAACCTACCAATCGAAATTTATAGTTGGTCTTTTTGGTGCCAGACTTTTTACTTGATTCTTTAAATTTGTATTCACCGCCACAGTCACAAATAAGTGTGACGTAAGACACCACACCATTTTCCTTTGCTTTTGATCTTCTCGTGACGATGATATAACCAAGAGAGAATGCTGTGTTTTGCACCCATTGCATCAGCTCTTCACGAGACTCGAACACCTAAAATTTAAATAATTTTGTTAACAAATATTAAATGTTATGAAGATAAAAAAATATTAACATCATGATAAATATTATACCCGATCGGTAAAAAATGGTGATGTCGCCATAGAGATCTCATTGCTTTCATTTAAGTTACTTCCGTAAAAATTCGACATCTTTTGTTAAACATTACAAATTATGACGAAAAAATCAGTAGTTATAAAAATTTAAAACAGATTTTAATTTATACAAGAATTAATAAATAAAAAAAGAAAAAAAAAATTAGAAAAACAGATTTTTATAAAAAACAGTTTAGAACAAATTTATAAAAAAATAAAATTACAAATAATAGAGTGTAGTGAGAAGGACTTACTTAATTTTGTTAATAATAATATGAGTTTACGTTAAGGTGTTGTTAATGTTCATCAAAATAAACATATATATGTATATAACTCTGCTTATTTATTATATTAATTACAACAAAATTAATTTTTCCCCTTTTTTAAGATGTTGATTCTAATTTTTTAGACTAAATTGATTACACTAATTAATTTAAGATGTTGAAAATGAAGATATTTGAAAAATGTACTAATTAATTTTTTGGACCATAATAATTTCTTTGGACCACATTAATTTAAGATCTTGACTCAAATTATTGTATTAATAAAATGACTCATTGAGAAAGATACTCATCCAATAAAATGAGAAATGTTGTAATTAATTATACGGAAAAAAAATTAGAGTGTTTTTATTATGTTGAGGTGTTTTTTTAGCGATACCCTTTAATCTGTTACTTAATTTAATTTAATGAATCATTTTTCTCTTTCTTAATAATGGAGTGTGATTTCTTTCCCTTTATTTTTAAGATTCACTTTTGAGATCTATTTAGGGAATATTAAACCCTAAAAGGGAGGTGTAGTTTTTTTTTGTAATAAAAAGAGTTGTACTTTTTAGTTATTGTAAATAATATAATATTATATATATATATGTGTGTATGTAATATATAAATAATACTACAACTGCTAGCAGCCTTAAACCAGGGAGAGACGAGAGGGACAGGGAGAGAGTGGTAAGAAGCCAAGTCGTTTGTTTTGGTTTTGTTCAGCAGAAATATGGAAGAACTGTTGAAGGAATTTGAAGTGCCGCCGAAAAACTCGTCGGAGGCGGCGTTGAGGCGGTGGAGAAAGCTTGTCACGATTGTTAGGAACCCTCGCCGGAGGTTCCGAATGATCGCGAATCTCGAAAAAAGATCCGAAGCCGAACAGCAAAAGCTCAAAATCAAGGTTTTCATCTAGTTTTCCCCTTATACTTTTTATGAAAATTCCGTTATTGTCTTCCTTTTTTCTCTGAAGTTCTCCACTGAACTAGCAAATGCACAGTTACGATATTAATCAAATCTTGGAATCAAACAAAATGAAGGCCATTCCTTTCCAACCTTTTTTATTTGTTAAAAATTTTTCCTTGATCGTCGGAGGAACCAAAGGGACGGCTAGGAATTTTCATTTGTTTTTTGGGCAACTGTGGTATACCCACAGATTAGGGAATCCCATTTCATTTCATTTTAACTTTATGCTAATTGAGGCTAATTAATTAATTAATTTTAAACATTAGAAATTACGATCTGGTGGACCGGATCCATTTGTGGTCCCCTATAATTAGGGAACATATTGTCGTACTTATCTGCAAGCACTAGTGATGTACTGCCACGTTTGGGGCACCTTGTGGTTGAACATGGTCTCTCCATTAAGATGGTGCTGTGGCAATCACTGATTCGGTTAAATGCTTTTTCAGCTACGCGTTTCTGTCTTTTTGGTGCAATTTAAGCTACGCCTCCCGCCGTCGCTTTTTACAGTGGAGAATCCACTACTGCAGTACCATAGCTTTCAATTTTCTTATGGGTTGTGATCCGCTGGGTTGATCAAAACAAACAACTCTAGTTGAGTGATTTATCAAAATTTCAAAAGTAATTTATAATGATTACGTACAAGACCTTGTTCTTTTCTTTTTGAAAAAATAAAAACACTTTTTGCTAAAAAAAAACTACTCAATCCATTTTGCCACTGTAAAAATCGAATTTATGATGGAATACAGAATATGTATTCCTTTAACATTTATATTTAACTTTTTAGGAGTTTTTTCATTTAATATGCAATGGGATTCGTATGCAAGAACTTGGAAAAAGAATTAAAAGTTAGGTCATCATCATGTCATGGGTTTGAAAGTAATTAATAATAGTTTTGAGAGAAAGTCAAACGAAAACGGTGTTGGTGCCGGTTACTCTGATAAATTATGGTGGTTTCAGTGCAGTCGTCTTTCTAGAGTTGCTTGGATTGTCTTTAATTTTGGTTGTGACGTAGAGGTAGGGTCTGAATTTAAAAAATCTAATTTATGCTAGGCCAGAATTAATCAACGTTTTTGACTATAGATGATAAAGGGTTTCTAATGAAACTTCCTTGAAATTTCCTAATAGGTTTGAAATGGACCCCAGGTATGGGGAACATTTATGTCAAGGATAAGGATGGCTTTTAATTTTGTCCATTAGCTCTGCAAGAATCATGCCCCACCTGTATTATTTGTTCCACTTCACATTTCTTATCCATCATGATATAAATAGATTTGTTCGTTTAGTGGGTAATCTTTTTTGTTTTAAAACTAATAATGCTGTTTAGTTTATTGCCTTCTAAGCTTTGAACTGTCGTGGCCGTCGACTTGTCTTCTAGTTGCAATCTCTATGATTAAATCACCATTATGCAATATCATATATTGCAGTTGTTGCGTGTTTTACAAGCTTGGGATTAGGAATCTGATAAAAGAATGCCATTTCAACTAATGTTTGATTCTTTAATGCTACATTTGGGAACATGAATTTGAAATTTTGGATTTAGATTTCATTTGTTACATAAGTTGTAAGAATGAAATATATGCCTTTTATATATTTGGAAAGTGTAAAATGCATGATTTGTGAAATTCATAATTCTTTTAAGAACTTCAAATTCACTACTAAGTTGTCATCCAACAAATCTACGAATTTGAGAAATAATCATGAATGCTACAATTATATGTGTATCACTAAATTTACACTATTATTGAAATCTAAGTTCCCAAACTCTACCTAAAGTGCTCAGTTTCTGATAAAAGGAAGATATAATGGAAATGGTGTAAATGTGTCAGTTCAACTAAAGGGTTGTTTTAAAAGCTTTGCTTGCGTCTAGAGAGCACTTTTGAATGTTGATAGTGCTGTCGTTTCATGTTAAATAAAGGTCCAGTCCTAACAAATGCCCAAGCTAAATTTCTTTTGAATAGGTTATGTAATATTTATTAACATCATCTGAAGTTAAAAAAAAAAAAAAACCACTTGTTACCAAGACATGGTGGAAATTGTATAAGGCAGGGATACGGTTGATGAAATGAATCCTGGTAAGAATACCTTATTCTTAACAGAACGTTTTCGATAAGCTCAAATCCTTTCCATTATCAGTATTTATCTTTCTTATGTAAGACAAGTTTCCCCTTGAGCATCTAAATCATTTACTTTTAGCTGGTAATATATAATGAGAATTTTTCTTTTCCTTACAAATTCTAATGAGATACTGGAACATGATACAATGTTGTGCATTGAAGATCATAAATGTCAGCAATAATCCAAAAATGTTCTTTGGGAAGATGACTGGGAACATTTTGAGATTGCTATTACAATGAATATACTATTATTGTTATGATAAGAATATCTTTTAAGTTCTGCTACAACACCAAGTATCACTATTGCAATGAATATACTTTATTTTTCTAAACTACTTTGACCTTATAATGCATTTAATCTATTTATGATTTTTTCCCCCTAAACCAGGAGAAAATTCGAGTTGCTCTTATTGTTCAGAAAGCAGCTTTGCAGTTTATTGATGGTACGATATGCAGTTTTGCTGTTGGAACAATGCTTATATGATACCCGTTTTTATGTTATCTGTGTTCTCATGTATAAATCAACTGATCCTGTGATCATATTCAGCTGCTGGTCCACCTGATTACAAGATTACTGACGAGGTTAGACAAGCAGATTTTGGAATTGAACCAGATGAACTTGCTTCTATTGTTCATGGTCATGATATTAAGCGCTTAAAGTCGCATGGTGGAGTTGATGGGATTGCTGAGAAAGTCACAGTCTCCCTTGATGAAGGTGTCTGCTCAGAAAACGTATCTACTAGACAAAGGATCTATGGCTTCAACCGATACACAGAGAAACCTCCAAGAAATTTCTGGATGTTTGTGTGGGATGCACTCCAAGACTTGACCTTGATCATCCTTATGATTTGTTCCGTGGTATCTATAGGTGTTGGACTTGCCACAGAGGGGTGGCCAAAGGGAATGTATGATGGAGCAGGAATTTTACTCAGTATAATCTTGGTAGTATTAGTTACTGCTATTAGTGACTATAGGCAGTCATTGCAATTCAGAGACCTTGACAGGGAGAAGAAAAAGATTTCTGTTCAAGTTACAAGAGACGGACGTAGGCAGCAAGTTTCTATTTATGACCTGGTTGTCGGCGATGTTGTTCATTTAGGTATAGGTGACCAAGTTCCAGCTGATGGGCTGTTCATATCGGGATACAGCGTGCAGATTGATGAGTCAAGTTTGTCAGGGGAGACTGACCCAGTTGACATATATGAACAAAAGCCTTTTCTTCTTTCAGGAACCAAAGTTAGAGATGGATCAGCAAAGATGCTGGTCACAGCAGTTGGTATGAGGACCGAATGGGGGAAGTTGATGGAAACTTTGAATGAGGGGGGAGAAGATGAGACCCCACTTCAGGTGAAATTGAATGGTGTTGCTACAATTATTGGTAAAATCGGCTTGACTTTTGCTGTGCTCACATTTTTGGTTTTAACAGTAAGGTTTCTCATTGAGAAAGCCCTCCACAATGAGTTCACAAAATGGTCCTCAACTGATGCATTGACGCTTCTAGACTACTTTGCTATTGCAGTAACAATAATAGTTGTTGCTGTTCCCGAAGGATTACCATTAGCAGTTACACTGAGCCTGGCCTTTGCAATGAAACAATTAATGAATGAAAGGGCACTGGTCAGGCATCTCTCTGCATGTGAGACAATGGGTTCTGCTAGTTGCATCTGTACTGACAAGACAGGGACACTAACCACAAACCATATGGTAGTTAATAAGATATGGATATGTGAGAAAATTAGTAACATTGGTGGTAATGAGAACAAGAACATTGATGAGGTGGAGATACATGAAAGTGTTTTCAGTATCCTTCTGCGTTCTATTTTTCTAAATAGTAGTGCTGAAGTGGTGAAAGATGAAAATGGAAAGAACTCCATTTTGGGAACACCAACAGAAACAGCACTGCTCGAATTTGGGCTTCTTTTGAGTGCTGATCTTGATGCATACCGAAGACAGTTTAAGATTCTCAAGGTTGAGCCTTTCAATTCAGACAGGAAGAAGATGTCTGTGTTGGTGGCTTTGCCTGAAGGCAGAATCCAAGCTTTTTGTAAAGGTGCACCTGAAATAGTATTACGTATGTGTGAAAAGGTTGTTGATTCCAGTGGGGAAGTAGTTCTTTTATCTGAAGAACGAGTAAGAGATATAACAGAGGCCATAAATGGCTTTGCTTCGGATGCTCTAAGGACTCTGTGTGTGGCTGTTAAAGATGTCGGTGAAACTTTTAATGAGAATGGTATACCTGATAGTGGCTATACCCTGATAGCGGTTTTCGGGATCAAGGATCCTGTGCGTCCTGGAGTCAAGGAAGCAGTTCAAACCTGTCTGGGTGCTGGAATTACTGTCCGTATGGTCACTGGTGATAATATTAACACTGCAAAAGCAATAGCTAAAGAATGTGGCATACTAACAGCAGAAGAGAATGCCATAGAAGGACCAGAGTTTAGTAGCATGTCTCCTGATGAGATGAAGGACATTATACCAAATATTCAGGTTCTAATGACCATAAAAAACTTTTTATCTTTTTATTTATGCTTCATGAGGTGTACATTTTCTTGAACACTGTCTTGATTTCAGGTAATGGCACGGTCAAAGCCTTCCGATAAGCTCAATTTCGTAACCAATTTGAGAAATATGTTTGGAGAAGTTGTTGCTGTGACTGGTGATGGGACCAACGATGCTCCAGCTTTGCGCCAGTCAGATATTGGACTCGCTATGGGGATAGCTGGAACAGAGGTTTGTATGCATGCATAGTTTTATTTAATGACGATATGGTTCTAACAAGCTTGGATGTGTTTATCTTCTTATTTTTGCTCACATATTTTGATGTTATTCAGCATCCTATGTGATGTTAGTTTATTGTTTATTCTCATAATGTTTTCATTGGATGTCATCTCTCTCCAGGAACATCTTTGTATTTCATTTTGGTTTTTAATTTACATCAAGAATCGAAAATTGCTATTTATTCTATAAAATGAACTACTGTACAGGATTTTTGCTTCATTTTGTTTTCATTTTTCTCCCCTTCTATCTCTTGTTTTGTTTTGTTTTGTTTTGTATTTCATGTTTACTACCCTATTATTTATATTTTGTTGACTTTACTGAATTAGTTTATCCATTAAGAAATGGGAAAACAAATTATTTTCCGGAAGTAACAAATTTTAACTTTTTCTTTTGGCCTTTTGACCGAGGTTTATCAATATCTTGGTTCCAACTTCCATTTTTAAAGATTGCCTAGGTGAATATTTTGAGCTTTGGATTTTTCTCCACTCCTCTTTCTAATTGGATGTTTCTCCCATTCTTTGGAAAAATGGCCTGAGTAATTTTGTAAATGACTCATCAAAAGAAATTTTTGGATCCATTGCTGTTTTGTTGCTTCCATTTTCTTGGTATCCTTTGAACTTAATTCTCTCAGTTTCTATATGTTTTTTTCTTTGGTTTTTTTATTTGGATAAGCATGCTTGTTTTTTATCAGGCATGTCCCTAATAACTTTATATCTGTCCTTGACATGCTTATAGAAGATATTTAATCTTTTTTTGGATGAAAGACCTGTGTATTTTTGTTAGTGGTCTTTTCTTTCTGTAGGGAGATGTTTGGATAACCAAGATATCTGATAAGTTTTATTGGATTGATTTAAAGTTGTTTTATTTTATTTCTTTGTGCTTGATACCCTAACTGTTTTTTCAAGCTGTACTTTATGAGTCTATAATTATCAGCAAATAACTTTTTTTTGTGCAAGTAAATCATTTTTTTTGTGAACTGCTGGAAATATTTAGGAATAGCAGCATAGTAACATTTAGTTCTTGAGGTATGTAGATTGGATTAAGATGTATGTTTGACTAATTCATTATTTTTTATGAAGATATCTGCTATCAGACTACAATATTTGTACTCTGGGCTGACCTTGTTGCTATATCAAGCTTTTTAGCATTCTTCTCATTCTGCTCTGACTTTCATTTTGTTAATGCCTTGATTGTACAGGTTGCGAAAGAAAATGCTGATGTCATTGTAATGGATGATAATTTTGCTACTATTGTAAATGTAGCCAAATGGGGACGTGCAGTATACATAAACATACAAAAGTTTGTGCAGTTCCAGTTAACAGTTAATGTTGTAGCTCTTATAATCAATTTTGTCTCCGCATGCATCTCAGGTGTGTTGTTCTGTGAAGCTTTTGTCAGACATGTATTATATTTGTAAAAATTAAACACTATCATTATCATTTGCTGACCCGTGCATGACTTTTCAGGATCTGCCCCTCTCACAGCTGTACAATTGCTTTGGGTTAATATGATAATGGACACTCTTGGGGCATTGGCACTAGCTACAGAGCCTCCAAATGATGCATTAATGAAAAGGCCGCCTGTTCCAAGGGGCGCAAGTTTTATCACCAAACCAATGTGGAGAAATATCATTGGCCAAAGTATATATCAACTAATTGTCCTTGGTGTTCTCAATTTTGATGGGAAGCAGCTTCTAAGGCTTACGGGTTCAGATGCCACCACTGTTCTGAATACTGTGATATTCAATTCATTTGTGTTTTGCCAGGTATGATTTTTCAGATTTAACAGCCACTATAAGCTTCTTTGGCGATAGCTTTTTATGCATTTGTTCAGATGGATGACAAACAATCTCACATTATCAGTTTAAGATGATCATTTGATCAAGACACACCTCAAAAAGTTTCAAGATATCTCTATTTCGAAGTGTGCTCATTGTTAGGAGCTTAAGGCTATAATTTGTATAGGTCAATGACAAAATCATAGTGAAATTAGTAGAGAAAATTGTATACCATCTCATTAATTAAAGTCGGAGGTAGATTCAAGGGGATAAGCAGGAGCCTTGGCTCCTTATTTAGTCTCCCAAAACTATATAATTCGATCCTCTTTAACATCCAAAACAGACTTTACCTAGAACACAACGTGATAGCTCATCTTCATTTGGTAGAGGAAACGTCTTTAATTATTGGCTTTTTCTCTTTGGATATTTGCAGGTGTTTAATGAAATAAATAGCCGTGAAATAGAGAAGATAAATATATTCCGGGGCATGTTTAGCAGCTGGATATTCCTTGGCGTGATGGCTTCGACAGTAGCATTCCAAGTGGTGATAGTTGAGTTCCTTGGAACATTTGCCAGCACTGTGCCTCTAAGTTGGCAACTATGGCTACTTTGCATCTTAATTGGGTCAATTAGCTTGATTGTCGGTGTGATTGTGAAGTGTATCCCTGTTGAAGGAGCAGCTGTTAAGCCAAAGCACCATGATGGTTATGATGCACTTCCTAGTGGTCCAGAACTTGCATGAATTTTGCCAACTAAAAGTGGACTGAAGTTTCCTTTCTGATGTTCTACTTGAATTGCCGTTGGTTTCTTCACAGATTTTGATTCTTGGTTGGTTGGGATCCTTAAATTTTATTTGTTTCATTTTCCTCTTCTTTTCTTCAGATGTCCTTGCTTCGCCGGAGTGATTCCAGCCCTTAAGTTTTGCTTAGGAACGAGTTAAGTTCAATTGGACTTTTTGGATTTCACAAACCGTTTATGAATTCTCTATATTTTTATACTAATTTTGAGTTTTGGATTTTTGGATTTATTTTGACAAAATTAACTTTATTTTAGACATTATTTTGTAAAGTTTCAATGTCCTTTTATAATTTAAAAAAAAAATTATTTTTCAAGTAAAAAATAATGAATTGTTATGAGTTTTTCTAAAAAAAATATTCTTTTATTTAGAAATTTTAAATTATTTTTACTAATTTAAATATGAAATATTTATTTTTGCATAATAAAAAATAGAATTTGATTTGATTCGGGTCATCGTAATTTTTAAACTTATTGGTTTATTTTGCTTCCTCCGTTCCAGTTTTACTATGTTCAACTGTGGGTTAATTATTAGTATCAAAGGAAGGTTGGGTTTAGAAGGTTTGTTTTAAAGAATGTGAGAAAAGGTGTCGTCACAACTCACAAATTGATATTTAAAATTACAAAAATTCTTTACCTTTGTCTGTGATTTGGGTTTCAAATCATGAATCTCACTGTAAAATTATTTTACCCTTTCAACGTGGTGTTTGTGGTGAAATATAACTTAATTGTGGGCAAACTCCCAGCACGGATTATATATACAATAGAGCTTTCACAATTTAGGTGGAGGCCCATGGATAGGATGGAGGTTCGTGCTTGATTTCAAATAAAAAGCTCAAAAGGAAAGAGGCGAGACTCCACCAACTATTACGAGAGAAAGAATTATTCAATTACATAACATGGGAGGGAGCTGATGGAAAACACATATTTTCCTCTTAACATTACGCACACTGGAAGAAGATAAAAATGGGAAGGTCTCCTGTCTCCTCAAATAAATAAGGGTAAGAACACAATACAAGGGAAGGCATGCATGTGTAGGCAATTAAAGTACTCTACAAAATACTATATTCACTAGGAATCTGCCCTTTAAATTTCACTATACTCTTTCATGAAAACACAACATTCCCAGGTCCACTAAATTGACGTGACATGTCATTTATCTAAACCTACGCTTTCCTTCTCCATAAGCAACAACACCAAGGACAGTCATTGTATAACCACCGATGCCCACAGCTGTTACAGGATTTCTGAACAGAAGTATTGAGATGACAACAGCCACAGCACCTTTTGCATTGCCTAACACCTGGCCACAATATCAGATGAGAAAATGCAAGCACAAGCTGAAATTTCATATTATTGCTGGTGAAATGCAAAAGATAAATGTCCAACTAATGATGCGCTTTTGGCTGAGCTTCCAGCAATGTGAACGCTTATGATAGTTTTTCTATTGTGATTCCTTTCCTGGCCACTAGAGAATTTAAAGGGCTTAAGTATGCTATTCTTTAAGTCTAACACTCACACTCGATCATTAGTTAAGGCATGAATTTGGACTCCGAGATCCCTTAATACATCCAATAAAGGACATCTACCTCCTATGCAACAAAAGGCTTACTGAAAGCAAAGCATTTATGCAGTACTTAATCAAAGCCCCTTTTTTTTTTTTTTTTTTTTAACGAGACTACAAAATGATACTTGCTAATAAACTTGTATAACCTACAACATTCCAGGAAAGTATAAATGATGGTGAAACAGTCATTTGTGTAATGTGATGAAAGTCAATCACAAGTTATTCATTTATACAAGCCACATATTATAGCTATACTAGTGTTCTACTTGTGCAATTGATATAAAGCAGTTACCGACATCACCTTAATGAGATTCTTTTATGAGTTTATCAAATTTGATGAGAATACCTAGATGCATTAACGTGGGACATTGTTTAGTGCTGAAGGTCAACATTTACTACTATAATCCATAGATATAGATATTAAAAAATTAAACTATAGGAAGGCAGAAGATATTGAACCTGGAGTGTTAATGCACTTGTATGTTTAGTCACCAAGAAGTTTGACAAGTTGGCTGAATATGCCATTGTTGAATTAATGAAAAGAAGCAGCCACATGTATCTGTGTTGTTTTCCAAGGGATAAGATGACTTCTAACACACTGGGCTCCATTATAAGTACTGCAGGCACTAAAACTAGAACTGCAATTGGGGACATATAGAGTAGCAAATTCATCGAGTTCAACTTTTCTCTGTAAGAATGAAACGCACAAGCAGGTCTGTTAAGAGGGGAAGACAAATAGAAATGCTTGTAGGATACAAGAGAAAGACACAATATGATGGGGGGTATAGGAAGAAGCAGAAACATTAGACATCCATAACTCACTTTCAGATGATAGTAAAAGCCTTTGGCACTTATGTAGGAAGACTTAGTTTGGAAATGAGTTTTTTTCACATTAGAAAAAATGATGTTAATACAAACAATTATATTACTACCAATCATCACCAATAGAAATTGAAATAATAAGAAATTTAAGGTCCAAACTTTTGCTCAGACTAATCGCTTAACTTGAAGATAAAGGGTATGTGAAATGCAAGGTTTCTTCTGGTTGTCAACAATTACAAAGACCCCTTTTTGGTCTACTTTCATGTCATTTTCTAGTTGGAATTTACACAGAAACTAATGGTGGAAAGTTTTTCTTTTCATGGTTATAGTTGACAATGTCCTCTTCGTCAGAAAAGCTGGCTACCATCTATGCAGTCCTACATTTAAGAAAGGAGAGGAAAAGAACTCCACAATCCTATGTCAGGTTTTTTTTTTTTTGCCACATTTTCTCCCATAAATCAGGCTTTCAAAAGTTTTCCTCCAATTAACCTGATTTCTTCCCCAAAATATAATATCTGTAAGGGACACATGGAAGAAATGCACCCCTCATAGCTGGCAGGAGCTAGAATTCAACTAAGACATAACATGACAGTATATTCCCTTTAAAAGATTGAAATACTAAATAATGACAGTAAAAAATAAACCTAATAGCAGCATTTGACTACATGTTCTTTCACTAACAGAAATTGTAGGCAACTTAACTTTGGTGCAAATCCAAGAGATTACAAGAGAATTCCCAATGCTCAAAAGAGAGGAGGGACAAAACAAAACCTATATGCACTGAAATGCACAAAGAAATGTGGCAATGCAGATGATGAACTAATAAAAATAAAACTGTTAATACCCTTCAGAAGAAAGCAGAATGCCCTGAAGAACAGATTTGAAGGCCCTTGCGGCAGTTGCACTTAAGCACATAATGAATCCAAACCAGTGAAAACCTGGTTCACCCTGACATAAAATTCATTAACCAAATAAGTTTTTAGGGAAGAATTAAAGGTAGCCCAGCACTGCTGAAAGTTACTTAGAGCTCTTTGTCTCTTTCCTAGTTAACAAATAATGAACTGAATGACAGGGTTTTGAGAATAATTCCTTTGCCACCAATTTTGCAGCATGAATTGATGAACAAGGTGCAAAGACCGACAAAACTTGATTTGGAAACTTGACCAAACACATTTAGACAGCATTATGGAATGAAACAATGGTTACTGTATTTAAGCACAGTAACGAAACGTCACTATGGTGCAGCCCGAATAGGCCATAGCTATGCTAGTGTAGCAGAGAAATGTATGAACATGGGCAATAAACCAGCCTTTTCCTCCCCAAAATATAGTGGAGTCCAAGGTGGAACGATCTTCTTTCATTTGTTTTATTTTTCATTTTCTTGGGGAAGATTGGAGGGAGGGAGACAGTTGTACATGATGCAGCCAAAAGATTTTGCAACAATAGGTTCTTCTATGTGGTGGTCAATTATACATCAAAGAAGGAATTACTTGTAAACAGAGTGGACACCCCAAGCCAGTTTGATTGTTTTTTGCTTCTCTACTTGTTTCCTCTTCTAGAAATCTCAAACTCTCAAGCCAGTTCGCTTGTATTAGTTATGAATCTAAAGCTATACGGTCAATACGGCTAATCACTATGCAGCCAGTATCTCGCATAAAGAAACATTGGTCCCAATGACATTGCAACTTCTATTTCAAAGGAAGTAATTTACACCTTCACTGCACACCTATTGCAGATTATTATCAAGATATTGAATTACACTCTGAATGGCTTAGTGCTGGACAGATGTTACAGTTGGAGTTCTTGGCCTAATGAGATGAGCTGTACATCTATAGTTTATCATCACAAGTGGCACAAGACCATCCTAAAGGATATACAAATTAAACAAGTGCGATCAATAACTGAGTTCTGAGATACCGCATGTATAACTTAACTACACCAACATCTACTTTTACTTCAGATTGAACGAATTTCCATAGTTTCAAGATATCCCGCTTTCTAGCTGCAATTTGATGCAAACTGCATACAGCTTTACTACGACTTACAGAACAAAGACAGCATGAAATATGTCTACGTCAAAGACAACGAAAAACGTAAAAGCTACAAAGCTTTTGCTGGTTCCTATTGTTTCAATTTATTAAACTAATTAATCATCTATGCCAATATGGACTAATTGGTTAAATTTTAAATTACAAATGCATTACCATCGTTAATCTCTCACAGTTATATTATACACTCCTTATGATTTATGGTAGTCAGAGATCAGCATACATTTACAACTAATTATCATAGACAAATAACATCAATAGTAATACAATTTCAGATCTATAATCTCATCACTACATACACATTTACACACAAAAAAGAGAGAGACAAAATTACGTAAAGAACCTAACCAAACATAAAAGTGGAAGGTTTCTTCATCTTATCACTAAAAGATCCAAAAAGACAGAAAAAAAGGAACATACCCCACTAGCAATGACAACCCCAGCAACAACAGGAACAAGAGCACCATAAGTGACCCAAGCTTCTCTCTTGAAAGTCATGAAGTAAGCAAATAAGGCAGTGAAAAAGGGTGTGGTAGCACCAACAGCCTGGTTAAAAGAGACAGGGAGGTATCTTAGGGAAATGTTACCTCCAACAACTGAACCACAAAAGACAACACTTAAAGTTGCAATCTTTAGGAACTGAGGCCTGGATTTGATAGGTTGGAGAGGGACAAGTTTCATGAACACAATAGAGACGTAACTAAGAAAAGCACAAGCTGACATGTGGCACATTGTTAAAAAGATTGGGAATCTGAAACCATAGTTGGAAAGTAAGAATTTATTTAAGAGAAGAACTCCAATGTTGGAGGAGTACCATAGGATTATAAGTGAAGCTATGAAAAGGGTTTGCTTTTTTGTTGAAGAGGATTGCTGGGTTGATGACATTTTTTTGGAGTTTGGAAGGGTGGAAGGGAAAAGGGCTGGATCTATTGTTGATTAAAAAACAGCAGAAGAAGAAGAAGCTGTCATTTGAGCTTCAACGGAAATTTTGGCTTTTGCGGTTATTTATTTATTTATTTTTAAAAGGGAAAATATTCGATAAAAAGACAATTTTAAATGGTTTTT
This sequence comes from Gossypium sturtianum, assembly GCA_025698515.1. Taxonomy (NCBI): domain Eukaryota; kingdom Viridiplantae; phylum Streptophyta; class Magnoliopsida; order Malvales; family Malvaceae; genus Gossypium; species Gossypium sturtianum. Next base: position 95,360,100 of record CM046951.1, on the reverse strand, counting down.
AGAGTTAACTATTTATTAAAAAAATTAAATGATTTTTAAATAAAATTTATAATTTTTTAGTTATTAATTATTCAATTTTTATATTCAATAATCTTTAATTATAATAATCTAATTAATTATAAAAATATTTTAATTATTATTAAATTAAATAATAAAAGTTTAATGTAACCACTTACCATTTTAGAGAATATAATATATACAAATATAATTACGTTATAATTATAAATAATGCATCCAAATAAATATAATCAGAATTAATAATTATAAAATATGGTTAAATTAATAATCAAAATACACTCACATACAACCTATACATTCTTAAAATGATAGATCATAATTGTATTCTACGCTAAAGGATGGGTAAACTACACTACAGGTCACTTAATTATTTTTAAGGCTTTTTTCACTCACCCAATTAAAAAAAATTATAAAATGATCACTCAACCAATCGTATCTATCTTTTATGGTCTAATTCTATTAATTTTTATTAGCTATAAAACAAAGAGATGACATTGTAATTTTTAAACAAATTTAGCTTCCAACTTTTATATATATATTTTTATCAATTTAACTCTATTTATATTTAAAAAATTATAAAAAAAAATTAAAAACCCAGTTTTTACTAAAAATATAGTTTTGTATTCTAAATACAATCATCTTCATCAATCTTTTGGCTAAATCTCCTAAGCCGAGATCTGCGCTCACCACCACCACCTTTCCATTCGTATTCTTGGCAGGATTTGTGAGATTCAGAGGTACTTTTTTCAAATACCCAAATTAAATCTTAGCCATAAAAACAAAAACAAAAGATATATTATTAGAATTAAATTTAATATAAAATATAAAAATTAACTAAATTTATTACTACACCAATCACAGTGAGTCACAAAGTTAATAGCAATTAATGAAATTGAAAAAAAGAAAAACAAACGCAATTAGTTGAAGGAACATATTATAATTAGGTAATGACCTACTGTGTTATTTTTCTTTAATTTGCAATACAGATTTAATGGAAAGGAAAATTCTAAAAAGAGCCCCTGAGCTTGTTATGAAGTCAAAGAAACTTAGTCGTTAGAAAAAAAAAAAAAGGAAAATGATTTAAAGCATGAATGAGGAAAAGAAAACCTAAATGCTAAAGGAATGGGATTACCAAGTTGCAAGTTAATAATTACTTCATTAACAACTTTTTAATGTTGAAGTAAACTTTTCATAATTTAAGAATTATTTAACTTTTTAGAAATATTTTAATGTTTCTTTTTCTTTTTTTTTTTTGAAAAAATATTTTAATGTCTCAAGTAACCTTTCATTATTTACAAGTAACCTTTTAATATTTGAAGTAGCCTTTCAAGTATTAAATATGTTTCAGTAATTACTTAGAATCCTTTTAGTAGATTAAATAGATTTTTGTTTTTTTTTTAGAAAATAACAATTCTAGACGATTACATTAAACTGTCGATTACTTATGAAGCATTCATGTCTTCATGTAGAACTCCTTGAACTGAGTTTAGCGAATCTGTAAACAGTAATAAACTTTGTGTGCCACTATTCGCATGCTTAGTCATTTGGTCAACGGCCATATTTTGAGACCGTGGGATATGCCGAAATCTTATTTTCCAATTCCGTTGGAGTAAGCTCATCCGGCTAGCAACATCTCCACTAAAAGGGAATTATCACACTCAAGTTTGATTTGCCTAAATCCTTTCTCCCATGCCATGCACAAGCCTTGCCGTGATTCAATACTAAATTTCTTAAAAATCTTTTAATGATTAACTTTAATGTATCAAGTAATTTCAACGTCAAATATTTCTTCTTAAACTTCATATAAAACACAGAAATCTAATATTCGTTTTTGGTAAGTTTTATCCTCTTGAGAAAATAATCTATATTCTCATCTACAGCTTTCTTTGTCATATTAATATATATATATATATTTTTTTTTAAATTTCATGAATATAATATTTATCCATTGGATTTTATTAACAAATGTCTAATGTTTAAAAATGATGAACAAATTATTAAATTGACAAATGCATTTTTTATTACTTCTAAGCTTAAATGCATTTCTAAGATCAAGTGTAAATCAATTTTTCATTGATAAATTTAAGGAATAGACCACCAACAAATCCAGATATACAACTCAATGTAGAGGGCTAATTTGCTCCAATGTAGGGGTCAAAGGCTAAATTTATTATTATGCCTTGCATATAAGACCAAAATAAACATTTAAAGACAATTTTAACAAAGGGACTATTCTGCTCTCTCAACTAACATGTAGGGACCAGTTTGGCCATTTTTTCAGTAGAGGGATCAAAATGCTATCTAATATATAGTACAGAGACTGTTATGTGTTGTGTACCATTCATCAATTCCAACTTCTATTCCTAGCTCCTACCACACACTTCCTATTTATGGACTCCAGGGTCTGACCCAAGTCCTAATCTTATATCCTTTTTTACTGGTATGCATCAGTATTGTCTCATCCCATTATCCAAAAAGGACTTTCTAAGAAAGTCCCACATATCTGAGGACTTCTCAAAACCTTTATTTCAAAGTAAAGGGCATTTTCATTCATGGCCTTTTGTTCATTCTAAGTACCAATCAATCCAAATGATTATAGAAATCCGAAAGGAAAGTGTTTACAGATGCCTTGCATTGTACAGGTATAATCAGACCACTTCAACAAGAACATGTGAACAATCTCATGGTCCAAACTCACAATCTCATGGTCTCAAATTTTGATGATGTCTGTGCTGTTGCTTCGGAAACATCACCTGTTGACATTGAACCAATGTATGTATTAACAAGCTGCGACCAATGTATGGCACATCAGAACTCAAGATGGTCAAAACAACCACTAAAGCAATGAAGAAAAAGGAAATAAATTCTGACAATAAACATCCATGGAACGCCATTGCTGGTTGTTTTGATCATTTTGCACCTTTTCATTGTCCAAGAACACCACTGCTATCATTTGAGCAGTATTATAAACGGGTCAAACACACTCAAGCATATTTTCCTGTCGCACAATGTGCAGAAGATAACACTTGCCTAAGTAAGACCAATATATATATCTAAACTAAGCTATGATATATAACCCTGACAATAAACTCAAAAGTCGTCTGTTTTTCTTGTATAAACATATCTCAGAAGTCTAATTACTCTAGACCTACAGGTAATCGACTTTCTGTTGTCCTAATCCAAAATTACTTGTATATGATTTCTGGTTCTAGGACAATTCATAACATATAAGCTTCAATATTCAGCACAATAAATTTCAATTCTTACCTCTCATGCACTCTAATTTCTGATCAGCCACCTTAACTGCTTGGACAAGATGGGCAATACGATATTTGAGTTTTTCATTCTCCATGGCCAGCTTCTTAGCCTACAAGTAACAAGTCATCGTGCTATAAATCCTATTGTTTTCCACAAAATATTAGACAAAGTTTCAACTACCTTTTCTCGCTCTGAAAGTGTCTCAGCATTTGCATCTTCTAACTTTGCCTGTAATTCACTTATTAACTGGGAAAGTTCCTGATTTCCAGCATCTATAATGCCAACATTCAGTAACCTAATTAGAATCTAATTTAGGTAAGCATAAATTAGCTTCCAGTGGAATACCTCAGCCATTACCTTTATTGCCCGCTAGAACAGCTTCTAGTCTGGATAGCCGTTGCTTTAATACGAAAAGCAAGCACATCAGTAAGCAGAATACATGATGCAATATTAAAAAGTCCAAGTGCTCATATACTGATACTGAAAATATCAATTTTATCACAAGCATTCATAGGAGCTTCAAAGGAAAACAAGTTCAAAAGGTTCCGATTATTCAACAAGGTACAATTCAGAAACTAATTAACAGTAAGAACCGTGAGGTGATTTTAAGGGTTGACTATCGACATTGCTGAACAAATAGCTAACCCAGAACTCCAGTTTATGCACAAATGAAAAGCTATACAGAAAAAAGCAGAAAATAATTTATTCATGAATTTCAAAAGGCTAAATCAGGCCAAGGCAATTTTTATGACTACAAAAATGATAGCAATAGCAGAATTAAACATCTTTAGTAACCCACTATAATAGAATTTCTATTAGCAAAAGTAAAAAAAGGTTATACAATGATTAAGATAAAAAAAAGAAAAAAAAAGAGGAAAAGAAATGAAAACCTCGGCTTCGGTAGCTCTCTGGTAGAAGGGTTTGAGGAGCTCTTCACTCGCCATGGTTGGCTTCATTGAAACTTAAAACTGTGATTTAAACCCTAATTTAGTGGTTCTATTCTATTAAGAGATGGTCCAAGCTTCCTAAAGAACCTTTTATACAATATACGGGAGGAACTTTTGGCATATATACATTATACACATATACTTCTTTGTATACCTGTATCATGCATTGTTTTATTATATTTTTAATAAATTTCAATTTATATTTAAAAATTAAATAACCTTTGAAAAATTAAAATATCATTCTCGAAATCATTTTTCTTTATAATTTAATACAAATAAGTTACTATATTATAATTCCTATGATATATGTTGTCTGCGAATAGTTTAAAAAAAAAAAGAAGTAAACATGTGAAGTATTAATAAATAACAATTATATGAAATAAAAAAATTAAAGTAAGAAAATAGTAGAAATTAAAACCCAAATCATAAGGACGTAATTATAAAAATCAAAAGTGAACTTAGGTATTAAATCTAAATAAATTAAGAATTCAAATCAAAGATTAAATTGAAAGAAATGAAAAATTCGTAATAATAAAGTTAAATTTTTAAAAAAATGGAATTACAAAAAAAAAAAGAGTTAAAAATGAGAAGTTAAATTATAATGTGTTAAAAATGAAATATATAAAATGCAAAAAAGGAATTATTTATATGATTCAAAAAGTGAAAATGACGTTATCATATAATACTCCCAAATTATAAAAGAGTAAATAAAAGAAATGTTGATTACAAAAACGCATGGCTTACGGAATTTCATAATTACAAGGAGTTGATGTGTTAATCATAGAGCCCTCCACGTTAGAATATACTATTGTTTTTTTCTAAAATAAAAATGTATTAATTTATATAACCGCTTAAGAGTATAAAAAGCACTCAAACTTTAAAAACAAAAATAAAGTCTCTCTTTATTTTTATTTTTTGCATTTAATTTAGCACTTAAACTTTCAAAATGCATAAAATAAACCCTCAAACTTCTTCAGAAAAAGCAATTAGGCCACTGCTTTTTTTTTTCACTCAATTGAGTACTTGAACTTTCAAAATGTATCCAAAAGGCCCTCAAAATTTTTCAACTCAATTGAGTGCTTGAACTTTCAAAATACATCAAAAAGACCCTCAAAATTTTTCAAAAAAGCAATTAAGCCCCTACTCTTATTAAAAATTAGAAAATAAATAATAAACAATAAATTTTAGAAAATTTATTAAATTTTAATAAAATATGAAAAATTTAAAACTTATTAAAAATTAGATTTTTTTTAAAAAAATTGTAAAAAAATAAAAAAATTGTAAAATTTTATAAAAATCATAAAAAAAAAATTTAACGACCCTTAGTTTTTTTCAATTAAAGTCATCACGTGTCACAACACAGCGTGACATGTGGCAAAAATGGTAAAAAAATAAAATCAGTTTGGATGGGCAAATACAAAAATATGCATTTTCTAATAAATTTAGGGTGAATTTGGATGGGCGATGTGTATACCTGCGGTTAGTGTAAAAATAGCAGTGGCACAAAAAGTAAGTTAAACGTACCACACCGCACCCAATCGCTCATCTAAACCCACCCTTGATGTTGAATGACAACTTTTTAACATATCAAAATAAAACGTCAAATGTTGAGTGAGAACTTGAAAATTTTGAGGGCCCAGACACATAAATATGCATTTTTTTTAATAAAATTATAAAAACCAAGGAAGATATTCAAAAATTAGTGGGAGAAAGGGGGAGGTGTTAGAGTATGCCCAAAGACCAATCATGAAATGATTGTAATCTCGTACTCGTTTTTACCTAATTTGTTAATATAATGCATTGTCATTATTGTTTCAGTTTCTTTTTGTGTGTGTAAATAAATTGATTAATAATAATATCCTGAGAATAATATGATTATTCTTAAAAGGTCTTTAATTAAGTATTATTGTGGGTTTAGACAATAATAATGCATTGATACTAATGTGTAGTTGATTGATGACAAAATGTTGTCATTGACATATGGATGTCAAAATCAATACAAGAGTATGTGTTAGATAAAAACATGTTGGACTGACCCGCTATGAGTATGTTTCTTGGATTATTATATAATAATCACAACATTACTCATAGTGATAACTATATATACGATCCTCAGACTTGAGATCATCATTGTCCCAACATCGTGAGTCGTATATTTTGATACAGCCAAACGTCTACCGTAACATGTTGTACTATAAAGACTGATGTTGGGTATGTCACAATTTATGTAGTGGGATATGATTGATCAATATATGATTTGTCCCTCCTACATAATGGGAGTAATATCTTAAGTCACTTTATGGAGTGAAACTAGAAATGCATGGTCATGCTCAAATAAGTTGATATGATATATCACATTTATTTGTTTATCGTAATCTACTTAGAACATCAATAAATATGAGATTGGATTATACAAGTGTGCTTATTCCATGACTTGTGTCCAATCTAAATATAAAGGATAAAATGATATAATACATGAAAATTTATCATAGAAAGATTATGTCGAATCACGACTTCTTGTAACTTGGGTAGCAATGATGTATTGCTAGATGTCACTCATTGCTTGTAACATTAGAATTATTTTAGTATTGCTAGTAATGTTACAATAGCCTACAGGGTCACACCCTATGATTGAAGCGAACAAAATCCAAACACAGTTGATATTGTGTTTAGCTGTTACATGAATTAAATTAATTATTGAATCAATTTAATTTAATAGTTAAACATTGAACACATTATATGTACAAACTTATTGTATATAAATAGAGAACACAGTTAAAATTAATATATGAATTTGACTCATATAAAATATTAACTGAATATAGTTTACCGAAATTATTAAAATAAATAGTTATAATAATTTCGGACAAAGATAAAAATTATGAAAGATAATGTTCTTTTGGAAAAAAATATAATGTATTAATACTTTCCATAGTTTTCTCTAAAAATAAAAGGGAATTATTCCGTTTTTTATTAGCTCAAATTGATAAAAGGAATAGAATCCCTTAGAGAGTGTTGGTTACCAAGAAACAAATAGAGGGTCTAGCAGTTGTTTTGAATTTTCTCTCTAAAAAGTTTAAAAGAGTTTTTGTTGTTCGTTTTGACTGGGTGAACTACGCAGTGGTCGAGACGATTTTGTTGGGGCTTGGGATAGACATCGCAAAGGGGTTGAACTGAAACAATATCGACATTAAAATGGGATCAGATTGAACAAGTATTTCTTTGACCTTATTCCAACTCAATTCGTTCATCGTACATAAATCCATAGTTGATGATCGTTGAAATTTTTTTTTCACTACGCCACGAGACATATCGACATTCCAACAGGAGGATGGTCCCCGCCAATCCCCCTAGCTACACCGTTGTATCGTAATTGCCTCTCCAAGCCTAACGCTCGCCCATTATGTTTCTTTCTTCAGCGTAAGGTTTGTATCAAATGTGCTCACCCCACTTGCCTTTTTAGGCCTAAGGCACATTTTATCAAGTTTGCTTTTTGTATTACCTTTTCAGGCGTGCTCACTTTTACCTCCTCTTTCAGGACTACTCACCAAAACAAACAACCTACTTAACCCCCCTAGCATATACCCAATTGCCTTGAAAATGTTCCTTTATAACCTTTACTTCAACTGTGGGTTTTCCAGCACCTCGCTAATCTAAGGAGTTTGCCCAATTCAAGAGCTCATCGACTCAATAGCTCACCTACTTAGGGAACCATTTGTATCCTGCCAAAGATTTGCCAAAAACCTCTCCCATCACACCGTCACATTTCAATGCATGTTGTAACACCTTGCCACTAGCTACCTACTATGTAGCTTCCCTCATCTAATCATGTCATAACAAAAAACTCATAACCCTACCAATTATCCTATAAAGTAAGGATACTCTCACCAGGACCCATAGATAGTCTTCTCAAAAACTCACTGCCTATAAAAAAAAACTTTCCCCCTAAAAAGGAACCCGAACATTTTGTCCTCACCAAGTCTCTTTTGGTAGCTCTCGACACCTTCACTACGGTACAAATTATCCTTAATCACAAAACTCTAAACCACGCATCAACAAATATATAAATTTAATATTATAATTTTTAATTTTAAATATATAATTTTAATAATTTTAATTACTTATTTTATATATATATATATAATTTAATATCTTTACTAATTATTATCTTTCTATTATAATTCATTTTTAAAAGCAATTGTACAATTGAATGTATGTATATTGTTATTATATCAAAATTTGACCGACAGAAATTGAAATTGATGCATACATGTATAATTGAGTTTATAAATACTACAAAATACCGTATGTTATAACTATACTATATTGGCAGGACTATTTTAGCACTTGAAGTTAACATACAAGGAACGTAATGAAGCAAGTGGCAAGTGGGTCTTATGAGATTAGGACTGCTTTCAGATTTGTTTTGGGCAGAAGGACTGCAGTTTTGCTTGTCTTATTTAGTTGAAGTTGACAAGCCTCTCAGGAATGGATGGCATTGATGGCTATATGGTGCATGGACATGGAAATGGACAGATAAGATTATGGTAGTCGGTATTGTACCGGTACTGGCTGTACCGATCAGTACATTTCATTTCGATCTTAAACTGATATCAAATAGTTTATGTTTCATTTTTGTCAAAATTTTAGTGGGTTTCGACTATTTCGGTGCATTTTGACCTATTTCGTTCAATACCAATTTGTACCGACCCGCATCGATTGATACAAAATTTTAACATTTTAAATTAATTTTTAAAGTTTTTATCTTAACCAATTTAAACTTTCCATAATTACATTTAAAACTAAAAGCTATTAAATTGAATTACTCAACCTAACAAACAATATAAACACATATTTATATGAATATAATCGAGGTATATTTCCATGTTGACTTTAAAATTTTAAAACAATTTTTAAAGTCATATTCAAAAATTTTAACTAAAGGGTAAAAGAAAAAAATAAAGTTGCTGTTGACTTTAAATTCAAGAGTTGGAATAATTTAAATTCTCGTGATTCTCGCTATAAAAATTTTCATTCTTGTTGTCACAACATAAAAATGCTCCCTTGGTCAAAAAAGGAAAAAAAAATTCACTGAGACAAATTTCATGGATGGAGCTTCGGATAAAGGCAGTACTCTATATTTATGACAATGACACACCATGTTGAATTCTGAAACAATTGGTTCCATATGATTAGTTCCCTTTAAACTTGAAATCTTGGTATGCATCAAACTTGTCAAGGCTGGCCTAGAAGTGAAGGTTTATAGAATGCATGTGTCTGGGCAATCTCAATGCGCTCTCGAGGATCATTCAGGGTTTCATCCCTCAGTGCCTGCAGAATCGCTTCAGCCGTCTTCTCCCTAAACATTCAAAATATATGACCACAAGCTTAGCATTGGACTTATTCCTCATACATAACCATGTCACTACACATTGGTCAAAGAGACATGTTATCTGATATTTGTAGCTGAAAATTGAAGTTGTTGTATGAGGAATATGAAGCTACCTTGTTATAAGAATTTTGTAGAGCGTCTTCAATAAAGGGCACAACTCAACAGGGGCAACAGGCTTGTTTCCATCTGGATGCAACACACTTAAGCTCGATTGACTCAGAAGTTCATAAAATGCTCCTACTGCAGACACTCCCTGGTAAACAATTACCATTTGTTAATTTTGTTCTTCATTAGTATAATGGATAGATGCAATTTAGAGTCATAACCCTGAAGTACTGCCACATTCTCATAAAGCCATCAATTGCACTTACTAAATAACAGTTGAAGAAGAAGATATATGTTGAACAAGCATTTTTTTTTTTTACCTGAATCATTCCTTTTCCGCTGATGCTATCACCCATATCTCGACTTAGTTCTCCTTTGGCTAACATTTGGCCATACCATGCATTACGACCTTTTAACAATGTCACATAAGTGTCAGCCAGCAAAGGGCCTGCCAGCTTCTCTGGTTCTTCAGCCAACAAATGGGTAATAAATATCATTTCTGATGTACAATGTGCAAAATACACTGATTTGCTAGTAGCACTTTCCTTGGTCAGGGCTGCTACCATTCCTGAGAAAATCAAACTTGAAAGTCATTATCAAGTATACCTTTTGAACTCGAATGATTAGATTGTTTCCTATTTGCATCCATCTTAAATTCAAATTAAAGATTTAGCTTCTTCAAAGTTTCTTTCTTAAGCAGATAAACGATGTCTAACCTATCATAAACCAAATTTGTACTCCATTACTTCCATGGAAATCAAATAGTATATAATCTTTGAAGGAAGTCAATGGGATGGGTAAAAGAATCACTGCAAATATGTTGGTGCACCAGTTGTGGTCTATTATACAAACTTAGTTGGCCGAAAGATACAGGGGTACTTACCTGCTCCGATGGCATAGACATTCTTCAGGCCGCCCATGACTTCATGAGTGACAAGATCACTGTTGTCCCATACAATGAAATGGGGCTGTCTTAAGAACTTTGCTAGTGGTTTTCTCCACTGTTCGGCTCCACATATTCGAGCGTTAGCATATTCCTTATTGTATATCTCAGAGGCAATATTTGGTCCCCCAAGATAGAGTATGTTCTCTATAGGTACTCCAGCTGCAAGGAACTTACGCATAAAGCTCAAAAACAAGACAGATAAAAGATTTACTTGAGAAGAAACAGAGAATCCTACTCGACTATCGGTTGTGCGGTCTGGAAAGTGAAAGTAGTAACAATATCATCTGGAATTGAAAATTTTGCTTTGCTTCACCAATGCATATTAAGTAATTGAAGAGGGAGTCTTACTTGCTCGATTAATCATTTGTGTTGGGGTAATGATATGAGGAAGGGGTTGCAGTGCAGCCTCTATACCCTTAGACAAAGAGATAATGATAGGCACAGTGATCCTTTCTTTCCAATAATTGCTGATCTCTTGGAACACATCACGTGTCTCGGTGGAAGGCAAGCCGTTTACCACGATGTCGGCATCCCAAACAGCTTCCTGCAAATTAGTCACAACTTTCAAAGGACAAAGTGGCGTATCAATCATGTTCAAGCAAAACCCATCTTTCAAAATCTCATCCGCAAATAGTGTTCGATCGCCTAGTCTAGCCTCAACATACTTCAAATAGGCACAACGTCGTATCAACCTCCTCAATACATCTTCCCTGGAATTGATCACTTCAAAGAGATGTTCTGCGGTAGCTCTATCAACTGCTCTTCCTGGCCTCCTCCATATTCTGATTTGAACCTTGTCTCGAAACTGCCCGTAGCTATCTTGCAGCAAAGCTGCGAACACACTTCCCCAAGCACCTGCTCCCACACTCACAATCCTCAACGGATCACCATCACTCTTGCATAGAAGGTGCCGAAGCTCATCAAGTTTCTCCTCCAAACCATTACAGTTGTAGAAAGATCCATTTGAGTTCAAACTCCGGTGCAATGTGTCTATACTCCCTACCATCTTTTTCCAACAAAGAAAACCCAATTCTCTGATTCTAAGGATGTAGGATATATGTTGTGAGGTAGAAAAGGATCATGGAAAATTTGCCAAATTACCTAATGATTTTATATGGCTTTTGCTCTCCTAAAACCGCACTAAACAGCCTTTACTTGAAACAAGGAAAAACATGTTGAATTCTCCCTGATTGAATAAGAATAAAATTTTATTGGTGGATTCTTGTACCAAAACCAGAGCTAACTTTTGCTCACTCCATATAGATATTCATACCAACCCGTTCTAGAGATTGTTCTTGTACAGAGTTCCAATATAAAACAATATCATCAGAATGAATGCATCTAAACAGTTGGAGTTCATTGAAGGCAGCTAAAGGATAGAATCAAAAAAATAGGAAACAAAACAAAACATTGATATCTCCGTCTAGAGTTTGTTCATCTACCCAACTATAAACTTCAACAGAAAAGATAGAATAATAAATAAACAGAAAAAGACAAGCGGGCAAAGAAGAAGAAATAATTGTCAATGAAATATAGACCAACCTTTGGCTTTTTGGGTGTTGTTAGTTACAAATAAAGTAGAGGATTTCGTTTAATTACTACAGCATGGTTAATTTCAAAGTAGGGAAGAAAGGCAAAACAAAGTAAGAATGTGTGAAATGTTGATGCCAAAGTAAATGAAACAGATGAGTGAAATGGTGAAAGCTGGGTTTGTGATCAATAATAATGGTGAGAGAGATGCATTGATGAGTGACAGTTGAGAAGAGCGTGATTGATTTGAGTTGGGAATTGCATTAAAGGCTGTTGCATGCCAACCGTCATTACATAAATATTGATTTTACTTCTTTACATCTCACAATGTCACCATTATGACATCTCCATTCACCTCCTCCGCTGCATTATGAATTGGGCACTTTTAGCTTAAATGGGATAACATGAAATTTTTAGTTATATACGGGCTTGGGAATGCAGTGCATTAATGGATGGTAGGGGTGGTTCCTTTCATAATCAATAATCCCTGATCTAAGTAGGAGACCTTGACGGTGGATCTACTTATATGATAACAAGTAGCATTTTGTACCACAACATACCCTACATAAAAACTAAAATCCCTAACAAATCCAACTTTACAAATAAATTTATTTTAATTTTCTATTTAATTTTTAAAATTATATTATTTGTCAAATCACTTTAAAATTGATGAAAAAAATTAACGTTTATTAACTTTATTAATGTGGCAGTCCACGTGTATGTCACGTTAACAATTAATTAATTTTTTAAAAATAATTTTAACAATTTTTAATTTTTAGATATATTTTTTAATTTTTTTTAAAAAGACGAAAAATTAAATAAAAACTAAATAAATTATTATATTAATCCATAAATATCTATTTATACCTTTATTCCATTCAACCTATCTAATACTATTATACTTCTATTCCATTTATACTCAATACTTATTATATTTGTATTCAATTCCGTTGTAACCAACCAAACGCCCACACCTTTGGTAACGACTCTCTTCTCCCAGACATGTTGAATTAGTGCAATTATGATCCTAGGTGAGAACAGTCTCGACAAATGCAGTCCCCAATTAGAATCGTTTTAGTGAAGGGCTTCTTTATGATTTACCCCTCAGCTAGGGGAAATTGTTGGACCACTAGATATCATTGGGCCCTGAGTAACCAAATTGTAGCCAACCTTAAGGCCTTAGTGAGTCCATGCCTCGGCCATATAACGTGTACATTTGCACGCATGCTACTCGACTAAGGTCACCTTGCCATTCACATCCTTGAGCCTCTAAACTGGCACATCATGACCTGTGAAGGCTTCGACTCCCTAGGTAGCGTTGATCAAGCTTGACATAACCTGCATTGCAGCTCCGAAACCACCCCCATAATATCTCCTTCCTCCAAGACATCAATAATATATAGAAAATACAATCAAGTTCCTTATAAATTAATTACTCAAAAACAATTTTTTTCCAAAAAGGTCCAAAAAAATCTTGGTAAAAATTTTAAAAAAATTAATTAAATCTTTAAAGAAAATTACACCTAATCGAGCCTTTAATGATGAAAAAAAAAACATCAATAAGATCTTTCAGTTAATAGAAGTCGTCGATCAATTTGACTGTAAATGGATGTTGACGGAAGCATTGAGAAGCTGCAACATACCACTTGCTTTTGATTTCTAAACAAATTTCCAAGTGAAATCAAGTCTCCAACAATATCAAAAGCTCAATTTTCATGATAGGATTTATGAGTTCATGGGTAGAAATAAGAGAGAGTTAAGAAAATGTACGTGGGAAAGCAATGTGATAAAGTAAGAATTCAAGTGTTTTTTTTAATGGAATTTTTCATTTATTGAAGTAGAAACATAAGGAAGCGATTTCTAGTATAGATTTTGAGTGTGTTCATGAAGTGAAAAAGAAAGAAAGTGGTGAAAGTGTTGTAGACAAAAGAAAAAAGTATCAAAGGAGTGAAAGGAAGAAAAAAGAAGCAAAAGAAGTGAAATCTAGTAAACAATAGGTAAGTACTCTTATGAGTTATATTTACTTAAGCATTAAATTGAAATATGTGGAAAATCAAGTGTAATAATTGTGTATATAATTTAAAATAATATTAGTGTACAAGAAATAATGAGAATTTACATATAGAAAGTAAAAGAATTAGGTGAATTAATTGGCATATTATAAGTGAATATAATAGTCGCATTTTAGTGTGAAAATGAGAAAATAGATGAATTTAGTATAAGTATATGCAAGAGATATGAAAGTTTATTGTAAAAAGTGATAAGTGATATGAATTATAAATAAGAAAATTAAAGCAATGAAGTACTTAATGAATAAGTGCTTATCATAAGTGTTCATGAGTGAAATTCTATGAAATAATTACAAAGTACATAAGACGTGAAAGTTAGTGACTAAGTGAACGTGAAAGTGAAAGTGAATGTGATAAGTGGTATGTGGAGTTAGTAAAAGAATATTTCATAAGTGGATTAAGTGATAAATAATGTGAATTATTTGTGTGAAAATGTGTGACCTAGCTATAAGTGACATATGAAAGTGTATATTTAAATATGATGAAAAATAAAAAGAAATGTTACAAATGAATAAGATATTGTAAAGGCTAGTAAACAAAGTAACTAGTCAGATATAAATGGTATGCCATTAGAAATCCATTTAGCGCACTCGTGTGATTAGCACTTCGGTGCTTGTGACTATTATCACCTATGTGCTCGTGTTCCTTAGCACTTCAGTGCTTGTGATTATTAGCACTTACATGCTTGTGCTATTCCACATATTCTCCTCGGTCCTCCTTTGTTTATTAAGGTTTAAGTGAAGTAAGTGGTAAGTGAATTTTATACTTAGGGTAGACATCTATAATGAAGTGATAAGGATAAGACAAAATGAATTAGTGTATTTAAATAAAATTTATATTGAATACTAGGATAAGTATAAAATTCGTGAGTATTTACTAAGCTTTTATGAAGCTTAATGCATTATTTTTAAACGCATAGATTGAAAAAAGAGATCATAAGAATAGAGTTCAAGTGTGGCTTGCCAAATCACATCTTATTAACAAGGTAAGGATGGTGAAGTATGGACTTTAAATTATGGACATAGTGTGGCATGTACATATATATTCTTTTGACATGAAAGTATCAAACAAACAGTGAAATGATATAAGGTGAAGTTGTGTTTAAGTGAATGTTTTAAACACTTTGTGGTTTATTGTTGGTGATTGAACATAGGAGAGTTATGTGATGATTTGAATGATATTTAGGAGTACTTTTAAGGTCTAAGAATGGTTGAGGATGATTGAGAATGATTAGGGTATAAATTGGTATATTTTGTAATGTCTTTAAACTTGATTTTGGCTCTCTTGCATCCAAGTCT
This sequence comes from Gossypium sturtianum, assembly GCA_025698515.1. Classification (NCBI taxonomy): domain Eukaryota; kingdom Viridiplantae; phylum Streptophyta; class Magnoliopsida; order Malvales; family Malvaceae; genus Gossypium; species Gossypium sturtianum. The sequence goes on along the minus strand of CM046951.1, from coordinate 95,344,537 downwards.
TGATAGTGGGGTTTAAGTATTGATAATTAGGAACTTCAATACCTAAGTCTTGTAACTAGGGTCTAAGTATTAAAAATTAGAATTTTTTTTTACAAGTTTTTATGAATTTTTTATAATTTATAAAAGCTTTATAAATTTTTATAAGATATTTTTTTAATAGTTTTATGATTTTTATTGGAAAAATGAAATATTAAATCAAGGTTTCCATACATTGTCAATTGATTTTAATTGTCAACATGGTTAAAGAAGGAAATCGTCAATGAATGGACTTAATTAATTTTTTTTATTAACAGCAATAGTTGAATTTGGTGCGAATTAAGTCGAGGGGCTTAAATGATTTTTTTTTTAATATTTCCTTAAGGACATTTTAAACCTATAAGCCTAAGTTTTTTATATTTAAAAAATAATTTTTAGTTTCATATTTAATTTTTTAATTTGTAAATAATTTTACTTTTAAAGAATATACAATTTTAAAAATATAATATTAAATAATTTATTTTCAAACTAAATTGTATTTTGAAAAAGATTAAAAGATAATATGTATATTAATTTTTAAACAAAATTTGTGCTGCCAGGGGATAGACGTACCATTTTAGAAACATGAAGATAAATGGTTGAATAGAATGGCATTTTTTTGAAGATTAAGAAATTTGATAAATTTAGAGGTCATTAGTGACTTATTTTAAAATTTTAATTACAAGATATATGAGTCACGAAGCAGGTGCAATGTAGCCAAACCAATAACTTTGTACGATTATATCAACACCGTATATGTAAAGCCAAGGCAAAATACTTAAAAACCAAAACAAGGAAGTGCATGGCAAAGCGTGATTAGACGATTTGCTTGTTTAATCGGTGGTAGCTTTTTTTGGGTCCGGCAATGTGCCCATCCAGGGAGGCGGAAGCATTCCAGTTTGCTCGTGCACCGTCTTAAACAAGGGCGGCAGCATCCGATAAACACCAGCAACCTCCTTCATTGCGTTGCTTCCATTACCATCAATTGCTTCTCCACCACCGTTAGTCCAAATGCTAATCTTAGGCTGAAGTCCCCGCACGGCTTCAGCGTTGATCTTAGCAATCTCTTGAAACATTCCACCATTGATCATCAAGTAATCCCTTAGGGCAGCATAATTGCCGCCCAATGCCTCTAAAAGTGTTCGTAGATAAACACCTTGGGCTTGTGCCAGTGCCATAAGCCCTTCCGCCTCTTTCTGCTTTGCATACAGTTCTACATCCGCAACCCTTTGACGACCATAAAATGCTGCATCTGCTATTGCCTTTTGCCCTGCTGCCTCTTTTTCCTTCTCATACAGAATTGCCTCTGCTTGTTTCTGTTTTTGGTACAGCTCCCAATTTGCTTCTTGCACCTTTTATTTCAAAAGGGTCAAAAACAAATAGTAAAAATATACTAACGAGGTAAAGCGAAGAAAAAAGGATCAGCGTATATGTATGTTGTTTACCTTGGTATCGTACTCAACACTTGCTTGGCTAAGAAACTCAGCCTTGAGCTTCTCAGTCCTGGTCAAAGCGTTCATCCTCTCCACCTCTCTTTGCAACTCAGCTTCCCTCAACGCAACAGCCTTGGCTGATTCCACCTCCGCCACTTGCGCTTCCTTAGCCCAACTTGCCTTCTTCTTTGCCAAATCTGCGTTTGCCTCAGCTATCTCAGCTTCTCTTTGATTCTCATAAACCTTCACCTCAGTCTTTACCTTTATCTCCTCCTTCTTCCCCTCTCCTTGCCGCTGCGTTGATATAATCTTGGTCTCCGCATCGATTCTGGCGGCGTTTTGAAGTGTTTGGCCCTCCCGTAGCTTGGACCCGATCTCCCCCTTCATTCTGGCCTCTGCAACATCCACTTTGGCCTGATTAGCAGCTTCCATTTGAGTCTTTTGACCCAAGTAAGAGAAGTACTCGTGGCCAGGGACATCCACAAGCTGCTTAACATTAGCGTTGTAAATCAAAAGTCCAAACTGGTTGAGTTCAAGCTGGACTTTCTCAAAAACCTCGAGTTTGAACTCTTTGGTTCCTTTGAAAATCTCTTCCATGGTCATAGAAGCAGCAAGGACCCTTGTTTCGCCTTCGATGATTCCTTCTACGAGCTCTTTTACATGGTTAGAGAGCTTGTCGTGAGGAGAGATAAGCCTGGCATACTTGAGGAGACTGGGCTCATCATCGACACGCGGCCCAATAGTGAAAACAGCAGGGAGGACAAAGGGGAGCTTCTCGGCGCTCATGGCTTGGACTTCGAAGGTGTAGTTAACGGGGGAGAGGTCGAAAACGGTGTAAGACTGACCAGGGAGAATCCATGCCTTCTTGGCCAGCTTTATGTCTTGGATGCCAACACCAGTGATGACCAGATATTCTGATGCATTTGCTACCTTATAGTACATATTGCTTCTTCTTTCTTTTCTTTGAACCTATTGTTGGTATAATTTGAATGTGCAACTCAGTCTGAGCTAAACAACAGAAGCATATATATATATATAAGTTGATTGAATATAATAAAAAAAAAAACAAAAAAAACAAACATGCAGATATTATTAATATACTAGTTTGCCTACGGGATTGGTTGTTTGAATGAACTTAGGAAAATATTTGGTAACTTCCATTGAGTTTTTAGACTCCGTAAATAGATTACTGACTTAGTAAATATTTTATATGAGATATAATAAAATATTAAAAAAATAAATGTTTAAAATAAAAGAAATAGCTACTTGTGGAATAAAAAAAAATATAAATACTATCCATCAATAAAAATATTATTTTATAAAATAAAATAAAAAACTCAATCATAAATCTATAAAAATAAAGAATTACCATTTCTTAAAAATGGTACTGTATTACGGTTTTTTTGAAAAAATAAATTCTAATATCAAAATTATTATTTTATAAAATAGTAACAAAAGATTCATAGGATAAATTATTAATTAAGGATAAAATTATAGGACAATAATTAAGGAAATATTTTGGTAGGAAAAACTGGCAAATTTTAGAATAATAATTAAGGAAGTATATATTTTGGAATTAAAAAAATTAATCTAGAACCTAAAGTTTTCATATATGTTTTTGTTGCTTCTTTTGTAATATATATTAGTTTGCATACGGTGCGATACATAGGCAAGTTGTGTATGTTAATTTTTTTTGCTTCGTGTTGTGTATATTAATTTAATAATATTTTTGTAACATTAGTTTTTGCTTAAAATTATTAATGAATTGAAAAGTAATGTAATTGTAAAATATTTTTAAAAATATTTAATTAATTTAGAATTGGTTATATTAATGTTATTTAATTTTAAAAATATTTAATATTAAAATAATACAAAAATTATCATGGTTTGAATATTAATATTAGTTTAATATAATTTAAATAATATTATTAATAATTTTGATAGGTTATTTATTGTATATATTATAAAATTAATTTGTTTTGAAATTAAAATTGTTAATATTTGATTATTTTATAATTTTATTTTTATCTTTGCTCTACTGTAATCAATAAATTTAATTAACTCTTATTATATTTAAAATATATATAAATTTAATTTGATGAAATTTATTGCCATGTGATTTTTTAAAAAACTATATTTTAAGCTTATCAATTTAATATTCAATCATTTTAATAATATAAATTAAATTAAGTAAAATATTAAAATAAAAAATAATTTATTTAAAATCAAATTTATATTTAACATATAAAAAATCTAAAGAAAATAAATTTGAACAAAAATCATTGAAAAACATAAAAAATTAAAAGGCAAGAGTAAAAGAGTATTTACCCAAACTAGAAATAAGTGTGATAGATAGAGAATACCACGTGTCAAAAATTGTAATGTCAACATGGGTATTTATTTCCTTTTTTAGATATAATATACTAGTTTTTTAATCTCGTGCGATGCATGAGTTAAATTTATGTTTATAAATTAAAATATATTTAAAAATTTTGAAAATTTTTAAATAAAGTTTTAAAATTTTCTAAAAAGATTCTAATTTTTACTTAAATGAAGTTTTAAATAAATTTTTATTTAATTAAAATATAATAAAAATATATTATATTTATATACATGTTTAGTTAACAAATCGTAATGTATTTCAACATATTTTACCTATTTTTTAAGCATTTACGTAAATTGATATAAAATTATAAAAAATTACATAAATGTTTAAAAATTAAACAATTTATTTTAAAATATGCATGTTAAACCGTTTTAATTTTTTAATTTTTAAAAATAAATATTTAATTTCATAAAAGCATGATATTAAAAATTAAAAATGAAAGTATTTTGAAATTCAAAGTTTACATTTTTTTTTCTTTTGTACATTCTTTTATAATATATTATTATATATTTTTTAAAAGATCCTATAATTATATTTGACTGATAGGTTAAAAAATATAAAACCAATTATAATTATTTGATAATGATATATTGTATTAGTTGTAATTTTTAACCCTTTATTCATTGTGATTATCATATGATGTTTAATAGTGTTTAACACTCAAACAACCACAATTTTTCTGTCATAATTCCATTTATGTGTGTAAATTTATATTTGATTGACAGGTTATAAAACTCGTAATTATAATGTAATGAATTTTTATCCTATAATTATATATATTTTTTAAAAGATCATGGCATTATATTTGATTGACATGTTAAAAAATTAATTAATTAAATAAATATATTGTCTTAGTTGCAATTTTGAACCCTTTATATATCATGATTATCATACAATGTTTAATACCCATGTTGATTAATGAGATACTTTTTTAAAAAGTAATTATAATGGTAATATACGGTTTTATGTATTATCAAGAAAGCAAATGTAATTATCATTATCGAATGATGTGTCATTTGATGTATTAATACATCAGCAATAAATCAAATATAATTATTGGTTTAAAATCGATATATTCAAATGTCTCATTAATATAATTATACATCATCATTAAAAAATGTAAATAAATTCTAATTAAAAATAATAAAAAAATCCTATTTAAAACTTAATTATAGAGACGAGACTCACTTTAAATATAACTACAAAAGGAAACATTTTAAAACTAAAAAATCTTAACATAGAATTCAATGTTTTCATATATATTCGTGTACCTTCTTTTATATTATAGATATGACTAGTTTTCTTTATCTATATGTGTTAACTAAATTACATTTAATTATTTCTTAAATTTTTTTATATATTTTGTAACACTTCTTATGGAATTAAAATATAATAACATATAATTTTAATAAAATTATACAAACATGATAATTAATATTAGACTAAATTTAAACAAATATAAATATTATAATAGTAGATTATGCGAAATTCTATTTTTATATAATTAATCATAATATTGTTTATATTTTTAATATCTAATCTAATTTTAATGGTGTATTTTATTTGTAAAAATAGTAATTTCTTTGTTGAAAGTAATTTTAAAATTTACACTAACTTAATATATAAATTTGAAAATTGAATGATTAGATATAAGCAAAAAAAATATATATATATATATAAGTTGCAGAACAAGTGAGGTGGAAGTTTCTCCCCCCATGATCAAAAGTCAAAGAACAAAAAAGCATGGTGATTGCGGATGGGATTAAAATAAAGGGGCTGAGTAATTGATGTAGGAGTTATCCAGTCTGACATTTTGGCGACTAAGTTGCTCGGTATTTTCGTATATGTGTTGGGAACCTTCCTCAAACTTGCATTATTTATTATCCTATTCCTATATGTACATACAGCTAGCCTTGCCTACCAAGCATTCGCACTTTGAAATTTTCAACGAAGAAATTCCCTTGTTATTTAGGTAGCAGAAATTGGGTGGCAAATGGCAACAACCTCATTTTCTTCATCAGATATCCGCCATTTCTTAACTTTTTCTCACATTTTATATAAATTTTTAATTTATCAAACACAACATTTTCTATAAAATATATTGTTTTTTATGAGGATATTTTATTATTTTATATTTTTATTTAAAATATCTATAAAACATCATAATTTTTAAATTTTTATATATAGTGATTTTACATAAATTTCTTTATAAATATAATTTTAACTATTTTTTTATTCATATTCATGTCGTGTGCATGCTAATCTAGCATATATATATATATATATATATGCACGTAGTTAACGGGATGTTACGGAGATGCCATATCAGTACAGTTAATAGACATTAGCTTGTTTATCTATTTTAAGATGATTTGATAAATAATATAAATTAAAAAATTAAAAGAGACAAATAAAAATAAATAAGGAGAATTGGGACACCATCATTACGAAATCTACTAGCTTTTTTTTTTATGGTAAAAGTTTCACAAGGATGAAGAAACAATAGTGTGGAGTTAAAAAATATATACTTAACCAATTATCCCAAAAACTCAAAATTTTCATCCTTTAATTCCCAGACAAAATAGAGATAAAGTTGTGAAGGTAAAAACACCTATTTACATGCGGTTGTACTGAAGTTGACATTAAATCACCTCTTAGCAGACCAAAACAAAAGCATCCACCCTATCTTCACTTTCCTTTCCTTATCAAGTCAATTTAAATACCAATCACTAACAGCTATGAGCTATCATAATCATAATTCATATATTTTTAACCTTTTTTATTGTTCCATCACCCAAATATCGTGCTTTCGCTTAGTTTATATATTTAGTGCTATTTATGCACGCGCTTTTATATTACCTAATTACAAATGATTGTTTTGAGTGTTTCTGTAATATAAATTATGTACAAACTCAAGTGATCAAAGATGAAAAGAGCATTTTTAAAAAAGGCCTAAACAAAAACCAGCATTCATGCAGTTAGCTAGCAGCCCAACTCTCCAAGCTCTGTGCCATAGAACTGTTTTGCCAAACCGCAGCGCCACTATCTGTGTCTTATGGCTCTGTTTGCTATTTTAAATCCGAGATGCAAGGTTACTTTCGTCGTTTCAAATATTTAAGTTTAAATCAAGCTTGTAACCCTAGTATAAAGGCAATTAAAACTCCACAACTCTATAAATAGAGAGACAAATTATCTCCACTCTCAATTTTAATTTGATTTTGCACTTTACTTTTTATAGCGTTTTCAAAATTTGATTTTTACTTCTAATCTTTTTTTGCTCTTTAATATTTGCATGTCTTTTGTTAAAGTTTGTTAAGTATGATAGGATTATTGTGCATTTGTTGGTTAAAATTGAATCTTGATAAAATTATATTCCTAAGTGTTCATTACAGCTTATTTGTCAATAAAATAAATAATTAATGATAATTATCTTGATTATAAAAAAAGCAAGAAGAAAATAGATTATTAGACAATCATCAATAACTATAACCAATTTATTAAAAAACATTGCCATTTAATGATCAAATCCTTAAATCAAACAAAGAATTTACTTCTCTCATTGGGATTATTGCTTTCTTTGCTTTTCCTAATTTCTTAGTTTTAAGTTTTTTGTTTTAGTTGGAAGAAAAAATTTTCTATCGATCTCTGTACGAATTCTTCAACATCAGTACACTACTCTCTTTTGACAAATGCTTCACCTATTCCTTTTATAGCATCCAGGACAAGACAACGGAAAACCAGAATTCAACACATTGAAATAACCACGTTGAATTGTTAGATGTCTTCAACAGTTCTGCCTTTCATTGTTGTTTGCTACCTCATTAAACTTGATCAAAGAAACAGAAGAAATCTATAACCAAAGATCAAAGTTAAACAGCATACTATTGGGATCACTGTCATTAAAGAATCCAAAGACAGGAAGCAGAAGCATCCGTCCTGTTTCAGCAGAGAATTAGGAAAGCAAGTGGAAACTAAATACGTCGGCTTTTACGGACCCAATCTAGAGTGCTCGATAAATATATGGGTCTGTTATTGGTAAACCAACAACGTTTACTGCACCCAGGCTGGTTATAACATCTACAATATATGATTATCCCGCATCTATTTTCCCATATTTTCTAATGTAATTAACCGCTACACCTAGAACAATTTTCCCTCCCACCAAAAATTAATGTTATATATACATACTACTATACTATTCAATATGCAGGTGAATTTTAGTTGAAATGACCACAACCATCCAACAAGTGTTGCAGTGACAGCAATTAAGGTGTACCTTGCTTTCCTTTCGTCAAGTTATCACGTTGACATATTACTCTGCGCCATGTTATGCTCCATTTCAGTCCCAAAACCACCAGGACCAAACTCATTTCCAGGTACCTGGCCAGAAGCTGATGCAGCAGCTGCAGTAGTAATTGCTGGTTCTAGGTTTTCATTTACACTCTTCTTTGGTCTCTTAGGCCTCTTGGGTCTCTGTGATTGCATATCATCTTGAAGGGCATCATCTAACTCATTATCCACAAGGCTAGGTTCAATCGTCTTCTGAGAAATCCTTTGCTTAGCAGATGTTTGCCTTTCAGAAGCACTTTTTCTCTGCACCAATATTTAAATAAATAAAGTTGTTAACACATAAAATATTGCCTAAAAGAGGTTGTCCTCTACTTCTCATGGTCAGCAGCACCAAAAGAAAATTGCAGGACACAACCACCCTCACAGAGGATAAGGATACACAGTTTTTCTATGCTATACAATGGTTGGAAAGGAGGCCCTCAAGGATCAACCAAAAATAATTAGATCATCCTTTGCAGCAGCTACTATAACAAGAGACAAACCAATAGGACTACACAATTTACGCATTCCTTGGCATAGCATTTTGTCTCTTGTAAATTATTTTATTCAGATATCCTGGAATCTCTACAATATAGGCCTTCATTATTATTTCTTGTAAAAAGAAATGACTATTATTTCAATCATAATTATGAATCAAAATGACCTTCAGTACCTTTTTATTACTGGACTTGGCTTTTTCGGGATCTGGAGATGGATCGACCCCAGTACCCTGAGCTCCAGCATTCGCTAAGTCTTCCAAAGATGCATCACCTTCCGCATCTAGCCGTATGCCCTTCGTTGGTTGTTTTTTCTTTAGTCTATCCTTAGCCTTGAGGGTGCATAAAACATAAAAATCAGTACAGGGCCCATAAACAGTTGTAAAGCCCATTTTGATGCTGAGAAAAGTAGAGAATTTTACACCCTATCAGATTCAACCTTACCTGCGGCGGAATTTCTCTTAATTTCTGCTCCAGCTGTGCATCATCCAGAAGTAAAGATACAACATCTTCAGGAGCCAAGAGATCTCCCTGAACATGGCCACCTGTCATGACAAGCTGCTGCACTGTACTTTTCTGACTTGCTCTCTGCAAAATCTTCTCCTCAACTGTTTCCTTACAAATGAGTCGATAGACGGTAACCTACGCATGTAACATTGTGCAACTATTACATATTAAAAAGTGTTTGAAAATTTAAATAAACAAATATTTTCATAACAGTAACAAAAAAAAGAGCTAAACATTATTTGCAGAAATACAAGTGGGAAGATAACCAGCATAATATAAGCAAGGTTATCTCAAGAACCATTAAATAAATGTCCAACATCAAATCATTCACGTTCTATTATACTATAGATAAGAAGCAGAATCCTACATCCTTTGTCTGCCCTAAACGGTGAGCTCTGTCCATGGCTTGCAAATCCAAGGTTGGATTCCAATCACTTTCATAAAAGATTACAGTGTCAGCAGCTGTCAAGTTAATACCCAATCCACCAGCTCTGGTACTCAGCAAGAACACAAATATGTCATTCCTGCAATAGGAAACAAAGTACATATTTTATTTTCATGACTTCATAAAAGGAGATGAAAAGAAGTAGTGATCCCTGAAACCTGTTATGAAGGAGTCAGATGTAATGAAATACTCACCGCAGCTGAAAGTCTCTGACCATGTCTCGTCGATCCATAATTGTGGAAGACCCGTCAAGCCTCAGGTACCTATATTTTCTGTAGTTCATGTAGTCCTGCAATAACAAACAAAGAATCAGCACCAAAAATGTGCAGATACAGACAAGCGTTAAAATCCAATGCATCATTATAAAGCAATCCATCAATAATATAAGTTCTGTTATTGTAGACTGAGATGTTGCAATTAAAATAAAATCAGTATAGAATTAGGAAACCCATTTCTAACTCCAATGCATACAAGCAATGATAACAGCCATACCTTACAACTGCACTTTACTATGCATAATAAATAATACAGCATGCACATTGTGGAAGCGTGTTTTTAAGTGCTTTTGTTTTATTACATATCGAATCTAACTATCCAACCAATAACCATTATTAACAGCTTGATCCAAATGCTTTTGCACTATATCTAAGAATCAAGTTTAAAATAGAACAGACAAGCTTAGGAAATAAGATAAAGGTGAAGAATAAACAGGATAAAAAATACCTCCAAAATATTCAGCATTTTTGTCATTTGTGCAAACAATAGAATGCGGTGGTTTTCTGCCCGGAGACGTTTCAGTAATATATCAAGCGTCTGAAGTTTGCCAGAATCCTAAGGAGAAAATAAATTAATTTTAATGTCAAAAAAATAAATATCAAAACCCAAAAGAGCAACTAGAATATTACCCCAAAAAAAAAAAAAAAGAAAAGCAACTATAAAGTGCACAAGAAATGTTCTTACTGTTAGCAACTTTGCATGGTCAAAACTTTGCATGGGGGAACAAGAACCAAATATCTTATATGTAAGTTGGAGGGCAGGTTGCGCAACTGGTAATTGAGAATCAATTTCTTGAATCAAGCAATGAGGACCATCTGGCATTCTAGGCCCATTATACTCGGATGTCCGAGCAAACCCAATCAACAATCTCTTAACCCATGGATTATGTAGTTCTTCAGTGATTCTGTAAGCGAAATTTCTATCCGAGCATTGAGCACCAATCTATCAAGGAGAAAATATCAACAGTGAATAATATATCTAATTTAGTTTAAGCTGTTCCCCATAATAATAAAAAATGGATATAAAAAAAAGAACATACTGGAGGAGCTCTAGTTCGTGGGATAAATGTGTATGTTGAATGAAGAAGTTTAGTATTGGATAGCAGCCTGTCCTGATGAGAGACAACTAAAGCCTCAAATGGATCACTGCCAGGACCAGTTGCAATTCTTCTTCTGAGCAAATTGGTCTTGGATCTTGATGGCATTAACAACATCCTAGTAACAACTCTGACTGTTCCCATCTCAAGGTAGCTGGAACTGAAGTCATCATCCAATACCTCCATTAGGTCGTCTAAAGTTCCATCTAAAAATTGGTTGTCCAATCTTGAAATAGAAAACAAGAGTCTCTCCATGAAAGAACCAGTTCCAAGGAAAGCAACCTCCGCGGGAGACAAATCCATAAGACGGGAGAACCCAAATGTCCCACTTCTAACGCAACACTCATTAGAGATACTCTCTTGCTGGAAAATAGATTGATAAACATTTCCCGAAGAGAATACATTGAAGTATTTGTAAAACATTTCTTGGTAAACTCCACGAGCAACAGTCGAGCATAATGTTTCAGAATTTTGTAGAACCTCTTGTTGGACAAGTTTCGGCAACTGGATAAAGAAAAGGAGGGCAAAAGTGGTATTTATGGTAAAGCACTAAAACAAACAAGGCTGATATAATCAAAACTATAGATATTTTAACAGAAGTACCTTGTAGGTTATGGGATTATGACTCCCTGCATAGTGTATATCCTCCAACTCCCCAAAGGGAGGAGGCAGAAGAGAATTTGGGATCTCTCCAAAATAGAAGTATGTGCTTCCTTCATTTCTTTCAAATAACTCCGGATGGTTACACACCTACCATTACATAAATAAGATATTCAAAACAATCTGAAACTTCTAAAACAGAGATAAACAACTTCAACACGTGTAATGAACAGAGATACGCATTCTTTGCGCAACTGGTCAACCATATAAAGCAGGGATAAGAAGAAACTATAGGAGGTAATATAGCTTACCTTTCTCAGCTGAATGACAATATTCATCAAATTCAGAATTTTCTTTTCATTTAGATGTCCACGATTGCTATCAAACAATTCTGCTAGAGATATCTTATTCTTAATAGCTTGATAGAAAGCTTGCTGCCGGGAACTCAACTTGCAGTGAACCATAATCTCTGTTTTCCTAGTCAGCTCAGAAATCACATCTTTCTTCACTCGCCGTAGCATAAAGGGCTTTAAAATTGCATGCTGCCAACAGAAAAGGAGAAGAAAAACCTTTAAGAAATATCAACACAACAGGGCAAAAAAAAAAAAACCTACATTCCTTTTCAAAAGGAAGAAGAATGTCAGTTTTGGCATCTAGATAAATTAAACTATAATAAATACAAAAAAAAAAAAGTAGCCTTTTCAAGTCCAACTTCATCCTGGTAGCAAATCCAGCAAAACAAAATACTCACCAATCTGTTAAGCTGATGCTCATTCAAAGTACCTCCATGTTCAGCATGATTCTCAATTCTGATGATATAGAAAGAGATGCAATAAATAAGATCTATTTTTGGTTAGATGGTGAAGACTGGAGTAGGCTAGCATAAGGAACACATACCCCTTAGAAAACCATTCATTGAACTGTTCATGGCTATCAAATAAGGTTGGCATGATAAAATGCAGAAGGGCCCATAGTTCTGCCATGTTGTTCTGGATAGGTGTACCAGTCAAAAGCAAGCGGTTACGACAGTTGAAACTAAGCAGTGTTTTCCACCTTATACTGCAAAGAAACAATCCAATCAGAATATCAGATAAAACTGAGAGTATATAAAGATTAATATAGCATAAAGTAAAAATGGAAATCAGAGTTGCAACTTAGGGAAGGCAAGAGCAACCATTTTCTAGAATAAAAATGGAAAACCACTGATGCAACTGAGATGCAGTAATGTATTGCAGTAAACAATCGTATAAGATTCTTAAACCAGTAGAGGAAATCTACGGTAGCACCAGATACGAGGATACACCATAAATAAAAAGAGAATGAATTAATGCTGTTTAAAATTACAATCTGTTATATACATGTTTAATTTAGTGTTCAAGTAGAACTAAAATCTATACAACTATTAACAGAGACAAATACTTCTGATTCTATAGAGAATAACATTTATACTGCTTTAAAAAGAATGAACAATTAACATAAATATCAGTACATGCTGGGTTGTCCAACTTCCAAATAACCATCTAAACAGAAAACAAATAATTATGTGGCATTCAATGGGGTGAGGTTGCCAGCTGGCAACAAGACATTTTATAAACAGAACTTACTCATCAAAGAAATAATTGCTAAATAAAAATAATTAATAAGGACTAAAGCTCATAAATTTAAGGAAATAAACAAATTCAAAGTTAAATGTAAAAACCTGCTTGAACTCTTGATTGCCTGTGCTTCATCTAATACCATGTATTGCCATTTCACACGTCGAAAATACTTCTCATCAGACACCAGCAGTTGATAACTGGTAATCAGAATATGAAATCCAGCCTCCCTGACAAAAAAGAAATAATTAACAAATTAACAAATCATTATTAGCTGCCATGGCACCAACTTACAATGTTTCTCATATTATTCAAATAAAATGAGTATCGCAAACAAAAGTAGACTACCTTCGATAAAGGCGCTTTGGATTGATGTTCTTTCTAAGAACCATCCGCTCCTGAAGTCCACCCCAATATGGAAGAGTTTTAAGGGCAGGACAGAAGCGACTAATCTCATCAGCCCAGTTATTCAGTACTGAAGCAGGTGCAACGACAAGAAAAGGCCCCCATATATTTTTCTCCTGTGTAAAGCAACCAATCCTAGTTAGGATAAGGTAAATTTATGCACATAAAACACCAACCTTAGTGGTTACCTCAGCCAAATGGGCCAAGAATGCCATTGCCTGAATAGTTTTCCCCAATCCCATTTCATCAGCAAGAATACCATTTAAACCCTGAAAGAGAATATATGACCACACAATCATATAAAAGAGAAGTTAAAACTGTTACATTTGATAATTATTAAAAGACTATTCAGTCAGAGGTTGCATGAAAACCTGCTCATAACAATTAACAAGCCACTGAAGGCCCTTTAACTGATATTCCTTGAGGGAACCCTTAAACATTTCCGGTGTTTGAACTGTTGAGGTTACAGGCATAGTGGATCTGCACATATTGGAAGTCCCAAATACGTGAAACAAGGGAAAAAGGAGCAAGTTTAAGAGGGGAAAAAAAAAGATCATCTCCAACTGTAGTTTTATCCAAAAATTGTACACAAAATAGAACTTACGGGTTATGCAGATCTATATTGCTGGACCCGGCAACAGAATTATCTTCTAAAGGCACCTCAGTTTCAGCAGCTTGACGCAACTTGATACATTCGGTATCAAATGCACTAGTCAGCTTCTTTTGTTTAGAGACTGCGTCTTGAGCAGCTCTTAGAGCCTCCTTCTTCAATTCAGCCTCTTCTGGATCTTCTTCTACACCAGGCCCACCATCATCTTCTTTTTCATCATCATTTGATTCTTCATCCTTTGCAGGCAAAGCTTCAGAGGGCTGAGAATTTGCCTTGTTCTGCATAAAGTGACTATAAAGTTCTGTTTGTTGTATAAGAAAATTGAGCCTTTGCTGCTGCCTCTTTGCTTCTCGAAGCTCCTGTTCACGCCTTAAAGCTTCTGCAGCTTCTCTTTCCTCCCTTTTCCTCACTTCTGCCTATTAAGGATTGGAAATTACATAGCAGCAGGTTCAATAAAATTTTTCGATCATATGCAGAGAGAGGTCTCAGACTGACAGTTTTAGTTACCAAGTTAAACCATGATTTATAATATGTGTATACAAATAGTTACATATGTTGAAAAACTTGTGGAATGACAAAGAGTGATATTTTTACTCATTGTAATTCTAAAGTGACATTCAAATGTTTCTCTAAAACAAATATTAATAAATTTATCTAATTTGTGACCAGAAGTTCTAATTGCATCAAATGACTAGCAATAAAACATTTTTTAAGTATAAATATTAATAAAATTTATCCACTTGTACATTTAATGACTTCCATTAAAATTATTTTTCTTAATTCTCATAAAATTGAATAATTTATAGGTTAATATTATAAATTTTCAATCATTTATTTCAAACTTTAAGCTTTAGAAATATTTTATTTTATGTGAAACAAGTATTTACATGCAAGGCACACAAATACACAATCATAAATACTAGTAGCCAAAAGTACCCAACCCAACTACCCTCGTTATTATCTGGTATATCAAAATGAACTATCCAATAAGCCCTTTCATATTTCCACCACTGATAATTGGCCAATTCTTGGTCATCCTTTCAAAAATAAATTCCAAATATGCAATTAACAAAATGACTTCCATTCTTAAAATTGAAGGACATTCACAGAGCATAGTGCTTTAGAAAGGGAGAAGAAAAATACCATCTCCTTGTCAACTCGCTTCCAAAACAACAGCATATCTCTAGCCAATTTCCTTGTGCGAAGTGCAGCACCCCTCATAAATTTGAGTGATCTACTCACCTTCAATTTCACCTGGAAAGGAAATTAGATTGTCACTAAAGCTTCAAGAGATAACATCACAGAAGCCCTACTGTCCTACAGTGCTCTTGAGGTCACATAAAACAGCGTACATACCTCTCGCTGACAGTTTTCAGCAAATCTCTTAGAATCAATGAGTTGCTTTCGGTGAAAATTAGTGAAATTCCTGTGATGCTTTGGAATGTCTCTTCTAACAATGGTGACCCAAACTTTTCCAATTTTCTCCATTTCCTCTCTCTCAATTACAGAAGGGTCTTTCTTCACTTTAGGTTTCTTTGGTAAGCTTCGTTCAATTATCTGCAGCCAGAAACAATCATAGAGGAAGTTAAAGAAATGTATTATCACAAATTAAATAAAAAGGAGACTATCATAACTTGAATTGAGCTAACCTCGTACGTGTCTCCTTTCTCCAAAACCTTAACATAGTAAACCTGTAATACACCACCCTCTGACAAAATGGACCGTTGTAAATTTCCAGCAGCCCCCTCGGGAATGGAGGAATTCAATGCACTCTCAGATACCTTGAGACTGAACTTCTGAGATGAGTTTGAAGCTGCCAAAGCCTTCAATCTGGCCTGAAGCGATTCATACTGAGGATGAGGCTCTCCCATCCCTGCTCGACTTCGAGATCCAAATCGTTTATCACTAGCCATCATCGTTGCTAAGGACCCCAAATCTAAAGTACCCTTCAGGTAAAACTCCTCCACCCGGATATCTGAGAAGCTTGGCAAGTTCAATGACAATGCCAGTTTATCATAGGTCGGAGGGATCTTAAAAGTGATACCCTCCCCAATATCCAAATAAGCAGGTTCGTACATAATTCTGCAGATTATATGTGAAAAATAATTATTGATTATGCCAATAAGTTCTATGAATACGAAAATCCAAGATATAATTTAAAATTCATGTATTCTAGTACTACATTGCGTATCAACCAAGGGAAAGAGTAGATCAAACAATGTCATACTTGGGCACAAGATCTGCTTCATGATAGTTTGTAAACCTCTGAGAACTAACATCATTCATCCATTCAGATGTGGTCTCCATATCATAAAACCCTGCTCGCTGCTCATTCAACAATTTCCTATTTTTGGAACTACCCAAATTGCCCTTTGGAGCTGGAATACCCATTCGTGAAGGAGCAGGACTCGCAGAGGTATCCTTGAACCTCCTTTTGTACTTTTGTACGTGTTCTCCAAGCATTGACCGATACCGCTCCTCTGTGATATGGGTGCCTTGATAATCGTCGTCCTCCTCGTCACTATTTAATGCCCCCCTCCACTTTCGCTTCGCCAAACTCAATTCCCTCTCAGACATAGTTCCATTACCATGGTGCGACATTGCTCCACCTATTGAAATCCCATTACAGAACAATGCACATTCACTAGGTCAATGTTTTTTTTAAATCGAACTGTTTTAACCACCAAAATTCTCTAGATGTATAAAAAACCAATGAAAAAAAGGTGCATTTACAAGGATAGAATCCAAAGGAGCCCTTAATTCCGAGTTGTAAAAAAAAAAAAAAAAAAAACTACCTTGGCTACCTCTGCTCTCGTCCTGACTACTATTCCCATAATAATCAAAATCATCATCAGGTTGTGGAACTTTGAAGTTCATCAAAGGCTACAACAGAAACCAAAATAAAATAATAAAAAAAGGAATAAATTTACTTGAGTGCACAATTAACAAAAATCCGAGAACCCGAATTCACCAAAACATATTGATACAAAATCACAAAAAAAAAAACGCATGAAAACCAAAGAAGACCGATTGAGAAAATAAATCGAAAGGCAAGTAATAGACCTCAAGATTGAAGAGACCGGAGTAGGAAAACGAATCCTTCGACTGGCGCCTGGGTTCCATGAAGAAGAAAAAGTGAAGAGAGTCCCCAATAGCAAAACCCTAACTCCACGACAAGCATGGAGGAAGAATTTTGTAAAGAAAAGCAAGAAACCCCTAACCCTAGCAAAGGAAAAAATATATATCCAACGAGGAAAAAGAGAAGGAAGATGGTGCCTAGGATAAGATGGGTCGACAATGAAAGAGAAGGGAGAACGTAATACAAGATACAGACGGTGTACAGGTGACATCTCTTAATGTGCGCCCCGCTTGTTAAAATACACAAGAAAAGTGTTAATAGCACAGTACCTTAGAGCAAATTTTACCTTCTTTCTAAACTTTAAAATGTTTTAATTCCATCCTTCAAAATAAAGGCTTAATATCTGTTTTAGCCCTTGTACTATAGTAAAATTCTCACTTTGCCTCTCTACTTTCGTTCCATCCATACATTAGTCCCTTGACCATTTTCATTAAATAAAAACTCGTGTGGGCATTTAAACCAATCAAATATGAAAATGTGGACAATAGTAAAAGGGCAAAAGTGAAATTTTATTATAGTACAGGACCAAAGTGAGAATTTCACTCTAGTATAGGGGCCAAAACATTTATTAAGCCCATTGTCAAGGGGCAATAATGTGAACACATGGGATTTTTTATATCGAAAATGAACAAGGAGTGAATGTGACGGACAGAATGAAAGTAGAGGGGGCAAAGTAACCGAAAAATAGTAATAGGACCAAAGTGAGAATTGCACTATAGTACAAATGTCAAAATAGGTATTAAACCAAAAATAGATATTACTAGTTTCTTATTTGTTGTGATGTGACAGGTTTTTAAAATATATTATATTTATTTCTTAAAAATTTGTTATAGAATTTGTGACGTTTCAAAAATACTATGATTGAAAAAGTGAAAACAAAATAGTATAATTGTTTAATTTTTAGAATCTTTAATGTTTTGTATTACAATCAATATAAGTTAAGAATTGTTGATACAAGTTACAACGAGGGGGAAAAAGTAAGAAGGAGATAGGGAGAATCAGGTGGTGGTCATATGGAGGTCAATTCACCTAGAGAGGTGAAAAGTCGAAAAGGAACAAGAGCACAAGCTAAATGCTGAAAGAGAGGACATTTGTACAGAGTAACTTTGGAAGTATTTTTAAGGTCGATCCCTTCTTTATCGTTGGGAGGGTATTTATAGGAGAGGTCATCTTTTCCACTAGAGTGACGTGTTAGGTTGTTATGAAAGAGGCTGCTATCGTGCAATACGTGAAGAACATGCACTATTGAGCCCATTCTATTATGCATTTGACCGGGACGAGGTTGTTATGCCCAAATGGGTCCCTATTGCTTTGAGGGTATGTTTACACTTGAGGAGTGTTCGCACCAGAAAATCGGGTGTTGATCTCGTCTTAAAGGAGCGGAAGGGCTCATCAAGAATGCCTATTAAGCGGGTGGTCCCGAGCACAAAAGGCTGACACTTCTCTAGTCAAGACGAATGGTTAAGCAGGGCATCTTCTCAGGCGAAGTTAAAGAGGAGATCAACATCGTTGTGTTGCTGATACATGTACAAGTTAGGGAGAGGTATAACAAGAATAAAAAAATTAAAATATAAAATAAACTTGAATTAATTACTATTTGTGACAATGTAGTCTAAAAGGTATAATGATTTTTTTAACCCTTCAACTTTACATAATATGTCATTTTAGCACTCCATTTAATTTTTCGCCTATTTTAGCCATTAAAATTGTGTTATTTGTCAAATCATCCCAAAATAAATGGAAAAGTTAATGTTTGTTAACTTTGTTGATGTGGCATACCCGTGGATGCCATGTCAACAATTAATTAATTTTTTAAATTTTAATTTTTTTTAAAAAATACATAAAAATTATTAAAATTATTTTTAAAAGTATAAAATTTATAAAATATATTTTTAAATTTTAAAAAAATTAATTAATTACTGGCGTCATCCACGTCAATATTTTTTTTAATTCATTAAATAATATATTTTTATAAATATATATTTTTGCTAATTAAATAGGGGTTAGTTTAATATATATTCAGTATCAAATAATTTTGAAAATATAATTGATAGAATAAAATAACATTTTAAAACTAATGAAAAATGATTTAGTAAATAAAACTATTAAAATAATATACAAATTTGGAACTATACAAGAAAGTGAATACAAAAGATATTTACATTAAATAAATTATCATATTTAATAATAATAATTAAAAATAATTGTTGAAATTTGACTTTCTTTCCAAAACAAATTAACAAAAAAAATTTCACTTGCACCAAACAAATAATGGACAAATAAAAAAGATTTAAGATTACTTGCTTCGTGTTTGCTTTCCTTGCACGTCTTTGTCTGCTATGTCTAGCAGATTCTTTTTTTTTTAGGGTTTCAGTGTGTTTTTGTGGTTTCTCTAAGGTTTTTGGGTGGTGCGGTCAAGATTAATTGCTTGATTTCTTTAAACTTGAGGACGTTTTGTGTGGGCGAAATAGGGGAATGGAAAGAGGTTTTGATTCGTTATCATTGGATGATGAAAGAGGAAGTTGTTCAGGTGTAGAGAGGGTCGGATCCAATTTCTGAGAAAGAGGAATTATGTTTGGTAAGGTGTTTTTTAACAGCAAGTGTTATATACTTCCCAGCGATGAGAAGCACAATGGCAAATCTCTAGCATCCGATTAAAGGGGTTCAAATTTCAGATTTGGGTGAGAAAAGATTTCTGTTTAGATTTTTTCATAGGATAGATCTGGAGAGGGTGTTGAAAGAATCTCCATGGACTTTTAACAGTCATTTAATGTTGGTTCATCATTTGGGGAAGGTAGAGGATCCGCTGAAGGTGCCTTTAATCTTTATAAATTTCTGGGTTCAAATTCATGATGTGCCTCCGGGGTATTTCTTTGAGGCGTTGGCGAGACAAATGGGGGACTTCATTGGGAAGTTCTTAGAATATGATGGTGCAAATCTAGGTAGAAGAGTGAGAGATCATCTTCTTTTAAGGATACAAATGGATGTGAGGCGTCCTTTGAGAAGGAACAAAATGGTTTTAGTTTCATCCGGTGTTTGCTTGTATGTCATTTTTAAATATGAACTTTATTTTGTTTCTTTTGTGGCCGACTAGGTCATAGCGATTCTTTCTGTCAAGTGAAGATGGATCTAGGGTTTGAAGTAACTGAGATGGGGTGGGGCCTATCACTAAGAGCTCAATCTAGAAGAGCACTTACGATGAATAGTATATGGTTAAGGGGAGAGGGCGGAGAGACAAGATGGGGGAATAATTACGAAGGGTCTGATTTGGGTAGAAGCAAAAGGGAAGAAGAGAATGAGAGGCTGCATTAACCCTATATTGCGGGTAAATTTAGAAGGGGCTTGAATCAGACTCTAGATGTGGAAGGGATATTCAATCGATTTTACAAAGTCGGGTAGACATGGACCAAGATTCGGCGATGTGTGTGATGGAGGGTGGTGATGGGAAGAAGAGGCCTAGAAGGGAGAGTGATAAATTTATGAAAGGGGAAGAGGTGGGGTCCTTGGTCGTGAGGAATAGGAGGGTGTTAGAAAAAAGTCATTTATCATCGGCGGCTGCCAAGGGGCAAGCCCACCGGTCGCAATAAAAATCTTCAGTTGGAATGTTCGTGGATTAGGAAGTTCACGAGCTATTAGAAGGTTTCGGTATGTACTGAAACTGTACAATCCCCAGGTGGTATTCATCATGGAGATTAAACTGAGCAAGGTATGAATGGAAAATGTTAGAAGGAAATGTGGTTTTCTAAATGGGGTTGACATTGCAACGGATGGATCGAGAGGAGGTTTATATTTGGCATGGAAGGATAATACCAATATTTGTTTAAAAAGTTATTCGGCTTATCACATTGATGTCGCATTGAAGGAAAGTGATGATGGAAATGAATGGAGGTTTACCGGGTTTTATGGCTCCCCTTATACGCAGAATAGAGGGGCTATTTGGGGAATGTTGAGAAACCTAAGTCGATTCCAAGGCTTACGTTGGATGTTTTGTGGAGATTTTAATGAGATTCTTTATTCCTTTGAAAAGGTGAGTGGTGTACCAAGGGAAGAAAGGAGGATGGCTGCTTTTAGGGGTGTTTTGGATGAGTGTCAACTGATGGATGTTGGCTTCTTGGGTACTTGGTTTACATGGGAAATAGGGAATTTGCCAAAGACTAATATTCGTGAAAGGCTTGATAGGGGAGTGGCAAATTTGAAATAGAGAAATATGTTTCCATAAGTAGTAATCCATCATTTACCGCATTCTTTTTCTGACCATTGCCCCCTTCTGCTTGATACAGATATAGGATTAAGTCTCATGTTCAAAAGGGTATTTAGATTTTAGACGTGGTGGGCTAAAGAAGAGAATTGTGCGGATGAGGTTAGACAATTGTGGCAAGTAGGTAGAGGCGATATCTTAGAGAAGTTAAAGGGTTTACAGTATGATCTTGGAAGATGGGCAGTCGGGCTTAAACATAAGAGGGAAGGGCGTAAGAAGAAACTGATAGAAAAAATAGAGTTCCTCTTAGATAAAGATAGAACTGATGAGAGTATGGCTGAATTGATTAATACTAGAGTTCACCTTAATTTGGAGATTGATAAAGACGAGATGTATTGAGAGCAAAGGGCTCAGGTAAACTGGTTGAAATTAGGGGACAAAAAACGAATTTTTTTCATAATTATTCCTTGCAAAGAAGGAGAAGGAACACTATTCGTAGTTTAAGGCATGATGATGGAAGAGAGACTTGTAATGAGAGGGAGATGAAGGAAATTGAAAGGAGTTATTTTCAACAACTTTTCTTGTTTAATGGCTGTGGGGATACTGAGCATATCCTTCTTGGGATTGAGAGGTGTGTTTCTGAGGAAGAGAATTCGAAGCTGATAGCAAATTATACAAAGGAGGAGGTCGTGGCGGCTCTTAAGGAAATGGGTCCTATGAAGGCGTCGGGGGAGGATGGTTTTCTAGCTATATTCTTCCAATAGTTTTGGCATATTGTGGGCGATGAGGTAACGAAATATTGCTTGGGTATTTTAAACAGAGGTATGCTTGTGGACCTTTGTAATTTTACTAATATCGTGTTTATACCTAAAGTTTCTAATCTAGTGAATTTAGGAAATTCCAGACCTATTAGTCTTTGCAATTCTTTATAAAATAGTAGCCAAAATGATTGCGAATCGATTCAAAAGTATAATAGGCAATTGCATTTATGGTGCCCAAAGTGCCTTTGTGTTGGATAGATTAATTTTGGATAATGTGCTCCTTACCTATGAGATTCTTCATACCTTTAGACAAAAAAGAGTTGGGAAAAAAGGGTTTATGGAACTTAAGTTAGACATGAGCAAAGTGTATGATAGGGTGGAGTGGAATTTTCTAATAGTAATAATGTTACGGATGAGATTTCATACTTTGTGGGTGGAAAATATTATAAAGTGTGTCATATCGGTATCATATTCAGTAATTTATTAATGGGAGAAGTGGCCAGACATTTTAACCGGTGAGAGGGATTAGACAAGGGGACCTTCTTAGTCCCTTCTTATTTTTAATTTGTAGTGACGGCCTTTCGACGTTTATAAGGATGGCTTTGAGGGATGGGTAGATTAAGGGAGCAAAGGCAAGTAGAGGGGGTTCGTCGGTTTCTCATTTATTGTTTGTTGATGATAGTATATTGTTTGGAGAAGCTAGTGAGAGGTGTGCACAAGTTTTGAAATCAATCCTAAGGAATATGAAAGATGCTCGGGACAATGCGTCAATTACGACAAATTAATGGTTTTTTATAGTAGCAACACTTCGGAAGAGTCTAGGCAAGTTGTTTCTAATATTCTTGGGGTGAGGAATTCAAATAATATGGAAATATATCTTAGTTTGTCGAATGTGGTGGGGAAAAATAAAAAAAAAAACTTTTTTTTAGCTCTTAAAGGATCACATGAGGTAACGAATTGTGAATTGTAGTGTGAGATTCCTTTCTCAAGGAGGTAAGGAAGTGTTTATTAAAGTTGTTTTACAGGTTATACCTACTTACACTATGACATATTTTTTGCTTCCAAAGTCTTTGTCTATGGAATTGGATAGCATTATAGCTCGATTCCGATGACAAAAAAGACGTGGGCGAAAAGGGATTCATTGGTTCAGTTGGGAACGACTTTGCAATATTAAGAAGAATGAGGGTATGGGATTCCGTAGTTTATCCAAATTTAATGTTGCATTATTAGTTAAAAAAGGTTGGGCGTATTCCTAATTATCCAGATTCAATATTAACGAAAGTTCTAAAGGCTAAGTACTTTCCAAATATAGATCTACTTAATTCTGAGTTAGGACGACTACTTTCGTATATCTGGAAGAGTGTATGGGCAGCTAAAAGATTGCTGAAGGATGAGATTTCTTGGAGGGTGGGAACGGGTCAGAATATTTCAATTGTTGCTGATGCGTGGCTCTCTAGATCTGTTAATTATAAGGTAGAATCAATCAGGAATTATAGTAAACTCAGTAAAGTGGCGGATCTAATTGATGAACAAAAGAGAGAATGGAAGGTTGACTTAATTTATTCTACCTTCTCTAAGAAGAGGCAGACAGAATTGTGTGAAGTCCCTTAGCAATAGAACTTCATGCGGATTTTATGGTATGGAAAGGGGAGGCCTCTGGAGAATTTTCTGTGCGAAGTGCTTATAAACTATTACATGACATTTTTCCTAATTATTTACAGACTGAGGCTAAAATATTTTACAAAAAAATCTGTGGAATATTCACATTCCTTGGAAAGTTATAATCCTAATTTGGAAAATTCTTGGAATTTTATTCCCCACTTTGTTAATCTTCGGTGTAAGAGATTGCTCTCGGTGGTAGTATGTCCCAGATGTGGAGCAGCTGCTGAAAACATTGATCATATCTTCAGAGATTGCCCTGTGACGTGAGAAGTTTGGATTAGCTTGAATCTGGAATGGGTATTAACATGAATAAATTTGTCACACTAGGAGTAGTTTACCTGAGTGTTCAAGAATAGTTCCAGCATACAATGTCGAGTGTTTTGTTGCTCTTTGTGGGTGATCTGGATGAACATAAACAAAGGATTACACGAGGGAAAGAAAAGTATGAGCCCAGAAGTTGCTGCATGGATAAACAAATATATTAAGAAACTGGAGGGGTGTGAGGTTCGGGATCTTACCACGAGGCACGAGTCTATGGGTTGGTGCCCACTACTTGGTTCCGTTGTCAAACTTAATTTCGACGCCGCTTTTGATGAATCTCGAGCAAAATCAGTCTCAGGGGTGGTGACTAGCAATGTTATGAGGGAGGTCCTCGCATTCAAAATAGTGGTTTAGGGGAGGTGACCTCTTCGTTTGCAGTAGAGACCCTTGCGTGCCTCCAAGCAGTGTTCATGGGAAAACAGATGGGGTTCACATCAGTTGTTATCGAATGAGACTCAGTATCAGTAATATAAAAAAAGTTAATCAGATAAGATTGATAAATCGGTGATTGGGAGTATAATACGAAACATTTAGCAGCAAAAGTAATATTTTCACCAAATAGCCTTTCAACATACATACAGATCTGCAAATCTAATGGCTCACAACTTAGCTAGAGAGGCGATAAGAGAAGAATCGCGAGCATACCTGATCGGAAGGGTCCCTGAGCAAGGAACCTCGGAGGTGGATCTGCGGAGGAGAGAACCTGACCTAGTGCTGTTCGATAGGTGGTCTTTGAGTGGGAATAGAAAAGGAAAGTGGGATAGTTGATGGGTTTTGGAAACCGCTTTTATTGGGACTAGAATCGGTGCATTTATTGCGATATGTTGATTAGATTCCAGCTATGATCAGATTGGGAGTTTGTTTTAATTTTCTGTTTAGTTTTTTAATTCGTTTTTATTTCTTAAGTGTACGTTTAAGCCCATTTTTGCCACTGTGGGGTTTTGTTTTGTTTTTTTTATGGGCTTGTTGATTTTGTTAGCCCATTTGTATTTATTTTTCTTTATTTTAATATACTAGTTTGATTTATCAGGAAAAAAAAAAGATTACTTACTTCATAAAGTATAAACAACTTACAAAATAAAAATAAAAAGTAATATCATAATATTATATTACCTCATCATCAATTAAAATATTATTTTAAGTTATCATAGCTAATAATCTCCATTTTTTTACCAGTAATTTTTCTTAAATGCTACTTGAATGAATATACCTAACTACCAAATGCTATCCATAAAGTTAAAGTTAATTTTTCATTACTATATAACTATGATATTAACTAAGTGATAATTAATATGCTTAGAGTTCTATTCAATTAATAACTCTATTTTACATAAATGAAATTAGCACTATTTTTTTACATCCTAATTATTCTTAAATGTGTAACTATCATAATTTTTATTAAATTATAATTATATTTTTAAATGCATAATTATCACAACTTCTATTTTACGTCAATTTTTTTAAAGGTAGAGAAGATTAAATACAAATTTTACATGGAAAACTTATCCGAAGAGAATATAAACCATAAGCAAAGGAAGCTTTGACTTTTCACTAAATGAGTAGACAAACGAGAGTATAATATAGAGAAAATAAACCTAAATGTATTAAATGTACAAACCCAAACCATGAAAACAAAACCTTAACTCTCATAGAGTTCTCTCAAAAGGGGTAGAAAATTGTCTCCATAGTTACCACGAAAACTCTCACCAAAATTCATCTGCGATTACATCTTGCCGCAACCAAAAGAAAAGTCTTGTAGCACTACATCTTTAATTGCCTCTTAATTGGCCACTCAAAATAGGAATACAAGACTTCCTTTAAATAAGTTAAGATTAGAGGTCTAATTATACTAAAATATTCCTGAAGTAATCAAAGTTTAAGTGGAAGAAGATAGCAGAGTTTGATTGGGAGAAAACACCCGATTTATGTGAGGAACACAATGTCACGTTGCAACATCCTCATTCGTGTTGTCACGAAGTCATTCACAGTGGTAATATCGAAAAAATTCTCGTCATGACATCACCATCTGACCCACCCCTTATAAAAATGCATGCATAAGCTAGCCATTAAAGCGTAAGTTAAAACAAGTTTTGAGTAATGGCATTCTAGCTTAAAGAATTTTTTTTTTTTTTTTTGTTTTTTAAGGTTTGAAGAGATTACTTCCTTGTGTTGGAGATCTGTTTACTTATCAGCATCCATTGGAATTCTGCCATCTTCAATTCCTAAGCATTTGCAGGCACTAAATTATTATAATTTTATTTGGACGCACCATTTTTTTAAATTTGCACACAGTAGGTATTATAACTCATTTTTTAAACATAAAAAAGAGAAGATAAAATCTCCATTTTCCTGAAATAAACCACAATTTCTAAAATAAAACTCAGATATATATTGTGAAAGTTTTGTTATATTATACAATGTATAATAATGCATAGATCCAAGCATATGTTATTGGGTTTAAGCAGAACTAAATAAAAAATCAAAACCTATGAGAATAAAAATATAAGTTAGCATGGAAAAACCCACTTATCACCCACATAGTGAGTGGGTAAAATTTAGGTAACAGCTTTATATTGTATATAGAAGTGAGACATGGTTCATTAATTTCTTTTATTAAGTATAAAAGGTACACCCTTATGTCATACAGAGTTAAGGGTTAGACATGGTTCATATGTTTTCAAGTGAAAATACTCCTCCTTGGACGGAATAAGACAGTTCTGTCATTGAGTGGTTGAGTTGGCCTTGAATTGTTCCTGTTTTGCTGTAAAGTAGTGGAGGGGGGAGGGGGGGAAGAAGGGATGAAATCAATAAACCACATTCAATTTTCAGTAAAATTATATATTGGACTCCTTGATTATCAAAACTTGACCCACCCCTAATTAGATTAAAATGTTGGGGAGACCATCCTTCTTGCTGTCTATACTAGCTTAATTCTTACTCAAACTCATGTTGATTTAATTATTGATCTTGTTCCTAAACACATAAAATTCATATCTAAAATGAAAATTCTGAATTGAAGGTGAGTTGCATTGAGTTTGAAAACGCTTACAGGAGGAAGTACAGCCTTTAACGCTTGAACTTGAGACCGACTCACCGTCATGGGCTTTATAATTAAGAAGATTACAATGAAAACAAATTAGTAATAACACTAATCAGATATTGATCGTCATGCAAATTTTAAAATATACGTTTCCGCTACTCTTCATTTAAAGTTCCACATATGTAAAAATAAAATATATACATATCCGGCAAAAGACCTGTCGGAAGACGGTCCAAATCACGTTCTCGGAGCAGGGAGGAGTTGTAAGTGAGCCATTGTATCGATAATAACTTGAGCCAGGAAATCCTATTCTTTCTGGATTAATAAACCCTAACTCCTGGTCTTCCGTTCGAAGGCTTAATATGGAGAGGGAAATCTGTTACCCACACCAACAAAAACAAATTAACTACTTTGGAAATAACAAAAATCATACACTATATTCAATTATGAAGGCTCTCATTGGACAAATAAACTGAACCTTTCCATTTTATTCTAGTAAAAATATCATTCATCATATTATGTAAAATTGAGAATGTTTTTTTTTTCTTTTCATTTTCATAAAATCTCTATCTTGTTCGTCCCAATCCGAGATTGAGACTAAAAAAGTTGTACTAAACCACAAATTGGTAAAAAAAACATATAAGAAAATAATTATGTATCCATAAAATTTTGATTTTTTAGAGTTGATCTTGTTTGAGATGAACAAACAATCTATTTATCCAAACTCGATTCAAACTATTTTTCCAAATTAAACACAATTTAAAATGTTGGCATACGCTAAGAATGAAGTAATCGGGCATGCCATAACGGTAAAGAATCCCGACGACAGCAGTCTTATTTTGGGGACTACGATGAACTATGTGAATCTCCAACGGAAACCTGTAAACAAACAAATGTAAACATTGGTTTAGAATTTAGAGTAGAAAGTTTTATTGCTTAGAACATAGTTAAATTTGATACCTAGTTCCATTGATAGTGTGCTCTGAAGGTGAATGCCAGTGGCAGTTAACCACTCTATAAGTTGTTCCATTGATGGTAATGTTTCCAGCATCCCCTGACCATA
This sequence comes from Gossypium sturtianum, assembly GCA_025698515.1. Lineage (NCBI taxonomy): Eukaryota > Viridiplantae > Streptophyta > Magnoliopsida > Malvales > Malvaceae > Gossypium > Gossypium sturtianum. The sequence continues at coordinate 95,316,159 of CM046951.1, read as the reverse complement.
CCACCTGATGACGACGATACACCAAATATGTATTTTTATTTGAAATAAAATCAAAATAATAAGGAAAATGTGTGTGTATAGTCGATAATTTACCGCAACATCTTCAGTCCTATTCCTCAAAATAGCTTGAGCTGATCTATAGTTCCTTTGCAACTCTCCCAACTCAGATTTGTCTTGGACTGTTCCAATATCAATAGGAGATTGCTTTCGTCCGTCGCTGCAGGTTCTCCATTCGGGTTTGAGTGTGCCCCAACGCGATGGACCCCTCCCTGTTCCTTCGTCATAGTTAAATTCATGATCTGTCACAAACAATCCAAATTTACTTCTCATTTTCATTTTATTTTTGAGACTTGAACAATAACTTATTTAAAAGGTAAACATAAAGGAAAGGAAGCAAGAGAGAATATATATATATATATATACCCTCAGACTCGGATTGAGAGCAAGCCGAGAGAGAGTGAAAAGAGACAAGGAAAACAACAAAGGCAAAGTTTGTATGGCCTAAGAATTTCATGGTTTGGTAATTCCTTGGGATCTCCAAGTCTCAACCATCAAATTTCTTACTTATATGGGCATGATTGTTAGCGGTATTTATAAACAAGCCGCTGGTGCAAGAGTACGTCATCCCTCTCATTGTATCATCAAGATAGACTAGCCTACTTTCAAAAAAAAAAAAAAAAAAAAAAAAGCCTAGGGTTTTTTTACCATAATACAAAAAAAATTTAATTATGAAAATGGAACTTATTATACATTATTTATGAGAATTATATGTTTACTATCGTAAAATTGGGTGTCTATCAAGATGTGTGACACCAACTATAAAAAATAATATTTTAATAATAAATAAAATAATAAGTAAAATTGAAAAATAATAATATTTTATATTTTTTAAATTTGTTATTATTTATTTATTTTTATTAAAATATTGTTTTTTTATAGTTGGTGCTGCCTGATACACAACACTCAAATTTATTGTAGAAAACATAACATTCTCATAAATAATTTATAATGTACCCCATTTTCATAATTAATTTTTTTTTCTGTATTATGTAAATAAAAAACCCCTAGCCTTACACATTGAAATTGAAACAAAATTATATGATATTAATTTTGAACAAATTGTGTCCCACAAGCAAAAAATAAAGTTCATTATCAACTTTTGACCAAACTTATAAATAGTTTCAAGTCATCAACAACATGTATGTTTGTTCATATCTAACCGACTTGAAATATGAATTTAAATTTTATATATATCTATATTTGTAAAATGTTAATTCAAACTAGTCTAGGGGCAAAGTATTTAAAAATTTAAAAATATTATATTTGGTTTAATTTTTAATAATTTCTATATATTATTTTTATTTGAATTTTAAATATAAATTTTATATTTACATTTTTGGTACATATTTTTATTTTTATATCATAATAACAAAATAGAGGGAACAAAGCTCTTGCTTTTATCACCTTAACACACACAAAAAAAAAATCATTTACCCTAAGCTATGGAATATTACCTAGCAATTTTGATAAATGATTTTTGTTTTGACAAATTAGTCTTATGGATGGAATAAAATACCAAACACCTCCCAGTATTGGTTTGGAAATTTCTTCTATCTTTTATAACTACTATTGCTATCTATTTTGGACTTTTCTTTCAACTCATTTTTAATCCATTAATTTTCTATTAACTTATTAATGCTTCACTAACTGCAATTTGGGTACAGCCACTATGCCCTATGCTTCGAATTAGGCGTAATTGACTTTTATTTTGTTATCTTAATGTATATACATCTATATTAATTAAAATTAAAAATCATTAATTAAATTGGTTAACATATCTTCAACTCTAATTAAAGCTAACCATCTACCTTCAACTTGTTTGCAATGAATGAATTTGATTGTATAACCATGAGCAGCTACGATATTATAAGTTTCTTCTTCTTGACCGAATTTGTAACCTTCATTAGCAGATTCATTTTCTGTGGTTTCCCTAATCAAACTAGAGGTTACCTAGGAAGCATGCATAGCATTGAATAGGGAGCCGCCGAATACACCAACTACGCCTAATATGTAAAACGGATGCATAAGGATGTTGTGTTCAGTCTGGAATACAATCATGAAGTTAAAAGTGCCAGAGATTCCTAGGGGCATACCATCAGAAAAACTTCCTTGACCAATTGGATAGATCAAGAAAACAACGGTAACAACTGAATGACACACGACCGTGTGAGCCACATGAGATGCCACACGACCATGTGGCATGTAATAGCCCAAATTTCAGTGATGTCAAAAATAGTGGTTTGAGACCACCAAATCCGACAAATGAACTCGTAGATTATATTATTTAATATTTACGAGCCAAATGTATCTTTTAAAAGATTTTTTGAGATAGTAAATTGTGTTTTATAAAAAATTATTTGGTCAAGAAATTGAGAAAAAGAGGTATCGAGATCTCGGTGTTATAAACCGAGTCATAAATATTTTTATGAATATTTACGGAATGTCAATTAGATAGTATTGAAATTTCGTTAGAAAATTTTGATGTTTGGGTGGTTAATTAAATAAAAAGGACTAAATTGAAAAAGGTGTAAAAGTTGCTAGAAGGATTAAATAGCTCAATTGTCAAATGAGAAAGGACCTAAAGTAAAAATAAGCCCAAAGGAGATATTTTGGGCGGCAATAGCTGAGAAAAATTAGGAAATGGGTGAAATAAGGGCAAAATTGGAAAATTGTCAAAATTAGCTAAATAAAAATGGGACCAAATTAGAATATCTAGAATTCTCTTCATTTCTCTTCATTTTCATCAGATGAAAAACAGCCATGGAAGAGGGTTCAAGCTGGTTTTCATACTCTAGTTTCATGTAAGTTTAATTCTTGCTTTCTCCTTGAAATTTCTATGTTTTTGGACTTTTACAATTGGGTCCAACTTATTATGTCATTAGTTTTTGATTCTATGGCTAATTTTTAAAGTTTCTATGGATGAGTGCTGGAAGAATATGATGAATAAACATATAATTGAAGCTTTAATTTTGATATATGATGATTTTATCAAGTAAAATTGGTGGAAATTAGTTTTAGGACCTAATTGTGAAAGAGTTTGGAATTAAGGTCTAATGCTAAAGTTCTGATTTCAAGGGTTATGAAGTAGTTTAAAATGATAGAATAAAGTATTAATTGAGAAAAATTAGCCCAATTGAGGGGTTAATTGGACAAGGACTGAATTGTATGAACTGTGAAATTTGGGGCAAAATGGAAATCAACACTTTGCACTAAAACAGTTTTGGACAGCAGCAGTAGTCTAACTTTGAGAAATCACCAAAAATTGTAGAAATCGAATTAGAGAATGAATAAAATATGGAATTAAATCTTATTGAGTCTAGTTTCTTATAGAAGAAACGGTGTAAGTAATGAAATTGTAAATCATGAGATATAATAGGTTTTGTGAGACAAGGTCAGAATGATTTCGGTTCCCCTGTTCTGACTTTGGAAAATCATAAAAAATTGGATAAAAATAATTAGGATCTTAAACTTATATTTTTAAAATCCTGAATGAGTCTATTTTCAAGAGAAATAAACGGGAAAATCATCCGAATCCCGTCAAGGAGATAATTACTTTTTAGTGAAGAAGGGTCGGAACTGTCAGACAGCAGAACAAGGGTGACTTTAAAGAATAAACTGTACTTATTGGATAAACCAAAAATTCTGAAAATTTTATGGTAATAATATATGTGAGTCTAGTTTTAGGGAAAATTAGCGGATCTTAATTTGGAGTTTTGTAGCTCAAGATAAAAATAATTTAGTGACTATGACACGGATGGACAGTTTGAATATTCACATAAATAAATAGTGAAAAATTATATATAACGTTACTTATAAGTGTGTTATTTATACTAAGGATGTGGATGGAGAGGAGGAGGAGGAAGAATATAAGAACGATTTATGTATAAATTGATCACATGCCCGATTATAATTGATAAATATTGAATTAGAAATGATATAATGTTTTATTTGAAATATTTATTATGAAATTATGATTATCGTTATAATACAAAAAAAGAAAATTGAACTTATGAGTTTATATGGCTAAATTTTAGTGATCATTTGTTAATTTTATGAACTTCATGATGTATTATTTCATATGTATTGATGATAAAATCGTGAATAATGTAAAAGCATGAAAATTGAATAAATGATCAAATTGAGCACTTCAGTTCAGTGACAAGATGAATTGACGGATAAATCCATGATTTCACCATGGCATAATGATAGTGAAGATGTAAGACCATAGCTGAACTATAGCATTCTAGTGAAAAGACCATAGCTATGCTATGACATTTACGATTATTAATGAAATTCAGTGCATACCGGTGCAGACCAATTCTGTAAGACGTTCAATAATTTGACAAAGTTTGGTAAGTGTTACATGGAATTATGTGATATAAGGAAATACGAGTTTATGGTACATGAAATATTGATATAATGAATTAACTGATTTATGTTTAGGAAGAAACGACAAGAGAATGATATTTATCATGACATGTAAATATGTGATTATCTTTGATACATATGTGATTATCTTTGATACGTTGATACAAGGAAATTAAGTATGTTGAGACGAGTAATAAATTCAAGTAAGACATGTCGAGAAAAATAAGTATGTTTAAGGGACAATATGTTTGATTTTGATTGGTTCCAAATATGAATGTTAGATGAAATAAAATGTCTGATAAATAAATTTGTAACTCTGGTAATGCTCCGTAACTCTATTCCGGTGACGGATTCAAGTTAGGAGCGTTACATGGCAAACCGTTTTGATTTCGTGAATTTGCACCCTAAACTGCGGGAAAACGCTATTTTTAAGTTTTTCGGGCATTCTAAGACGTATATATGACAAAAATAAGAAGATAATAGTGAGCCGTCATAGAATATTCAAGAAAACAACTTGAAAAACATCATTGAAGTCGATTCTAAAACAGATTTTCGTCAAGATTGAAGGGTCCCTTTTAAGTTTATATATTGCATGCACAAATGATTATACTTAAGCATCATAAAAATGCATTGATGTATTACTTTAAATGTGCACAATAGAATCAAAATTAAAATTTTATTTATGCATTTGAACTGCATTCAAAGTTTTATCTTTATAATTACACGAATCAAATTTTATGTACTGATGATAAGTGCTAAAAGTAACATGTTTTAATCCCATATTCTTAATGCGATTTTTGGTGATTATTCGATGTTAATGGTGAATTTTATGCTCCTAATACTTTAAATTCATGCTTTTATTCTTAGGAGAGCATTTGGGAGCAAAATGAGCGAAAAACGAGCAAAAATCGAAAAATTGGAGCAAGGTACAAGAGCCATACGGGCTGACTCCTTCCACACAACCGTGTGAGCAACACGAGATGCCACACGACCATGTGGCCGACCGTGTCGATTTCGCGAATTTGCACCATAAACTGCGGGAAAACGCTATTTTTAGGTTTTTCGGGCATTCTAAGACGTATATATGACAAAATAAGAAGATAAGAGTGAGCAATCATAAAATATTCAAGAAAACAACTTGAAAACATCATTGAAGTCGATTCTAAAGCAGATATTTGTCAAGATTGAAGAGTCCCAGTTGATTTCTTAGGAGATTATCATGAGTTTCTTTATTTCTTACGGTTATACTGTCTCTTGGTTGTTTTTATTTGCAAGCATGAACTAATTTTTTTAAATACCTAGGGGAGATGAACCCTATGATGAATTCTGTCTTTTGATTTTTATTTTACGCAATAAATACTTAGATATTGTTCTTAATTATGTGTGCTTAATTCTTGGTTTGATATTTCTAAATTATTGATTCATTTGGGATGTGCTTAAATCAAATGAGTAATAGACTTTGTTTAAGAGTAGATCTAGCGTAATTGAGTGGAGTTGCATGTAATCCTAAAAATAAGACGACATAAATCTACCGGATTAGAATCAAATCTAATAGGAGAATTCATAGATCGAGTTAATGCGATAATATGTGTTTTAATTAGAAAGGAATTTCAATTAATCAACCTAGAGTCAGTTGCTCTTACTCTCGAAAGAGATATTAGCATAATTTAGGGATTTCTACGGATCAAGATATTAAGTGAAGAAATTGCGTAATTTAGATTCATAGTGACAGATGAAATCTAAGTGAATTCTTTCATGGGTATTGTTTTGCTTCTTGGTTGTTAATCGTTTATTTGCTGTGTTCGTTAGTTAATTAATTTAATTAATTTTAGTTTTTAATCAATCACTCGAATTTATTGGTTAAATAATAGAAAGACGGTAATTACTAGTACTTTTAGTTTTCATGGGAACGGTATCTTTGCTCACCGTAGCTATACTATTAATTGATAGGTGCACTTGCCTTAGTCAAAATTTTAGTTAGTTCACGACGCATCAACTGAATTGCACATTAAATTAAATTTCATACATACTTTTATATTTATCCCGTAAATTTATAAATTTATAACCATAATTTATAGATATAGTTTTAGTTTATACATATTGTTTATGTATGAAAAATTAATATATACTCAAACATCTATAACTAAAATGATATAAATTACAATTGGATTGAAATCCAAAACATATTCGAATATAGTGAATTTAATTTAGAGTAAGTTTGATGGAGAATCCATACATAATAAAAAAAAAGTATAATGTGACTTAAAATGTAAGTGTGTCAACCTTATTAGCATCATTGCATAATATTATTTATATATTAATGTTGATATTCATGAATAATAATGAAAAACAATATGAACTTAAATAATAGGATTGGTAGATCGATGTATCATCATTAATAATGTATTGGTTCTTGTACCATGTTATCAGGTGATAAAGAGTAGAATATTTTTCATTTCACCTAGACAAAGAAAGTCATGTAATCCATTGAGATTCTTTTTGTTTAAAGGTTCCTTGATTCACTCACCCTTACAAATATCAAATTTTAAAATTAATAACAAAACATTTAATATGTGATAAAACCGACCATATCACTTAGAAATTTAAAGTTGGCTTTTTTTCAAATTCCATTTGCATCTATTTGTCATTTTTTCTCCATTTGGTGTTGTTTTACGATAACCTTGGATACATAATCATAATATTACTTTAATTATCTTTTACATGAATTCAAACTCATAAACATTTGAATGAATCTTCATCTCAGCTTAAATAAATATGGTATTTATTACTCTCATTTCATCCTTTTCCTTTCTCAACCTTTCTCCTTTATCAATACAAATTTATCAAAATTTTGATTTAAGTACAAGATAAATACAATAGCATTACTAAAAATACAGGAATAATAATCTCTATTATATATTGTTGCGGCTATCGCCAACAAAAAGTTGGGCTTAAAACGATGCATCCTACCGTACAAGGTCCGCCTAACTGACTTCTAGACTCGCCCTACCTTCTTTTAATACTCTTTCTCACATTTATTTTTAACTTGGTTCTTTCGTACAATTTCTACAACTCGGCATTGGATTTAGCTAATTTCTTGCATTTTTAGTAGTTACTCTTTAAATGTAATATCTTGTTTGTCCATACTCATCTTTGAGGTGTAAGGTCCCATTAATGCAACGATACACAGTCGGATGGGAGCTGTGACCTTACACCCTAAGTGTCCGAATGTCAGAGCACCATTAGCGCAGCGAAATAAATTAATTCTGGCCATCCCAATTCAATGATCCAAATATGAAGTAATTGGATCCAGACGACAGGGTCACGAAATATTATGAAATGCCATAGAATTTGAGTCTGTTTGTGCAGGAAGTGCATTCCAAACACTACTTTTCGAACTTCCAACAACAGCTTCGAAAACTCCAACCTCCATCTAATTCATCCAGTGAAAAATTGGGTGCTAAAAATAATGATTCAAGTCTATTGTGAAAAGGGTATGATAGAGATTAGGATTAATTTTATTCAAACCGCATCTAAATAAAGATGTCTCCCACAATTTTAGAGGATAAGAGGATTTAAAAATGTGTGTGTGTGTGTTTTTTTTTAAAAAATCATGTATATATTATTTAACCAAATTAATTAATTAATGTATTTAAAAATTTGATAAAAACATTTTTACCCAATTAAAATCACTAAAATATATTTAATAAAATAGTTTTGAGAAGCGATTAGCTATGGGTCAGAGTCTTGAAATCCAAGTACAAATGGGATGGTATCCTACCAACCTCACTGCATAATAGGAATTGCTCTCGTCTTTGGAAATGCTTAAGCAGAGAGTATGGAAGGAGGTTTGTAGGGGGATCACTTGGATATTGGCAATGAGTCAATGACCAAAAGATTAACTTTTGTAGGAACCGTTGGCTAGGAGAGGACAACCTGTTGATCCGTGCTTGTAAGGAGTCCAATTTTTTACCACAACCTTCCTACATGATCTCAATGATTGTAAACTCACATCATTAAGAAATGTATTGTATAACAAACTCTTCATAATCGAGTTAAATACCTAACCCACTAAATAGACAAGCTTACCTATTAAGTTATATATAGTCAAAAGATGAACCCTTAAGCACTGAAATAATTATAATAAATTTTTTTTATCTAAGGTTGCATCTGAATTAATATATAGAAATAACACAATTTTTTTGAAAAGTTTCAAAATGAAAAATATAAATATCTATAGAGAAGTGTTATGTTATGGAAAACCACAACTTGTGCCATAAACCATAAACTAACAGACACATACTTTGATGTACAACCATTCACTCTTTATATAAGATTCAATCTATGCCACTTTTACTACTTTGCTTTGTTATTTTATGACTTCTTGTATCTTAAAGGTAAAATTAAAGTCTTAATTGGAAAGTGATTCACGCTTGAAGTTTTAATTCTTTTTTTTTTTTTTGAGAATCTTAAGTCTTTAAATTCATTGTCTTTATTTATACTATATTTATTGTAACGACTAAAAAATTTCAGTTTTGAGTTTTGCGTTGAATCGAGATAAGTTTGGTTAATTTTTTTATTTCAAAAATTTTGGACAAAAGGATAAAATTTAAATTTTTAATATTTTGGAGTCATTAGTATTTTTAGTTTATTTTACAAAATGAATTGAAATTGTAACAATTAATGTGTGACCAATCTTTTAATTAAATCATTATTTTTCAAATTAGTATTTAATGTGACGTGAGCGCATGTGTGGTTGTTATTATTTAGTTTCATTAGATAGTATTTGTATTAAAGTTTTATTAGGATTTTTGTGATATGTTATAAGAATAATTATAATTTATTTTATTTAGGATTATTATTAAGATAATTTGATTTTAATTGATGATTAGAAGTCTTTTTAATTAAAAGTCCTTAACCCTCAATTCTCTTTCTTTACTCTCCTTTAGTTGCCAGCCTCCAACTATTGCTACTTGTCGTCCACCACCAATTGTTGCAAAAGTTTCAATTGTTTCGGTGCTACTTGCTATCAGTTTTTGTTGCCTTAAATTGCCATTGATGTAGCGTTGAGCTACAACACTGTTGAGTTATTGTTTTGCTGCCAATTACCGTCCAGATTCATCTCAATTTGTTGCTGCCAATTTGCTAGTTGTTCTTGATGCCTTTTGCTTCAACTTCAATTGGGTTGTAAGCTGCTTCATGTTTGCCTATTAGTTGCTGTATTTATCTTCAAACCAATTGCTTCAAATTTTGGCCCACCACTTGATTCCATTATTTGCTGCTGCTCATTGAAGGTTAGATTAATTAGTAATAAAACTTGTTCCATAAATCAGCAAGGGTTTTGGTAATTGGAAGATGCTCCTGTTGTGTATAGAATCTATTTCAATATTTGAGACATATTGTTAAGCTAATAAATGAAGTTAGTTATAATAGGGACCATGATAAAATTTCGATGCCATTTATTAGCTTGGCTTAATATTAAATTTAGGATTAAGTTAAAAATAATGTAATATATATAGAAGCTTAGAATAAGAATAGCATTATTTGAATCTTGATTGATTTGTGTCTTAATAAATAAAATTAGGTAGATTAAATTATAATAATAATTAAAATTGGTTTAAGATTGAAACTAGACTAATTGCCATGAAGATGGTAGCTTAGATTTTTAATAAGTTCGTGTATTTTTTTACATACTATTGACCACGAGGATTGTTGAGGATTGGTCGCTTCTAAGCATCAAATGCTTAGAAATTCAACTTGTGATCTTTGAATTTTGATTGCTTAATTTGTATTGTGGTTATTTTAAATGCATTACTTCTTAAAAATTATTTTATGAAATTGATTTATGTTAGTTATGGATGTGCTTATTTTTATAATTATAAAATTATTTCGTAAAATGTGACAGAATCTTTTGAACATAACCGCCATGCCATAGAGTATAAAGGTCCAATATTATTTATTGTATTATGCAAGCTGCTTAAGTGTCCGAAAATATTGTTATTGTTGCACATTGTACATTTGGTGTATTGGTTGGCTAAGTTGCAAACATTCGCGCACCAGTGTATCACTATTGTTATAAGAAGTGCATTGCCTCTGCTTCATTGATTGTTTAAGTGTTCGGTCGGATACTCGTTTGTCCGAATGTACTTCCTACATGTGCAATTACTAGGGCTAATTTGAAAATTGTGAATTTTTATTTATGAGTTAATAAAATTGACAAATTGCTACTTGCTATGAAAAAAAGTGAATGATGGAAAATCATTCATTTATTATTTTTATATTGTTATTGAAATTTATTAAAGATTTCACTTACACTACTCGAATTGTTACATTGCATTAGTAAAGTTAGAATTTGGAGATCACCATTGAATTGTTGATGAATGATGGAAAATCATTCATTTATTATTTTTATATTGTTATTGAAATTTATTAAAGATTTCACTTACACTACTCGAATTGTTACATTGCATTAGTAAAGTTAGAATTTAGAGATCACCTCTGGGCAAATCTTTTCATGATTGTCTCTTTATAAAATAATAGTATAACATTTGGCAATCAATTTGGTTATTTTTTTAATTGAAACTTTTTGGTTATCTGATTTAGTTCTGTTAAATGGTTTTATTGTTTTATACAAGCATGTTTATAAATATTAGATTTTATGTTTTAATGTGCTTGGTTGGCTTCTAAAAATGGTTTGTTCTCTTTATCCGATTCTTATTCTTATCTGGCCAAGGTTGAATGGGGGACAATAGGGATACTAAATGGGATTTAATTTGGAAGGTACGAGTGCCACAGAGATTTCAGAATTTTTTGTGGCTAGCTTTACGTAATAGCCTTCTGACTAATATGGAGAGGGCAAGGAGGGGTCGCCTCTTGCAGCCTTTGTGGTCTATTGGAAATGGAGCAATGTTGTTTGAGATTAACTAACTCATCTGCCAATTTTGGTGGTATGGAGAATGGAAGATCCCTATCTATGTGACTAACGACAATATTCAACATCTTTGCCCATTCTCCAGTTTGTGCTGATGGGTCTCGATTTGAATGGGACGTTGATATGTGTTCTGTGCTCTACCCCGAATCGAGTTGATAATCTAATCCATGACTTTGAGACGGACTCGCTTAATGGTGATTCTTGGGAAGGTAAGGGCTTAATTTGCCTCTAGTTTCCAACAAGGCATTTGAGATGTAAAAGAAGTGTGAGGATGACGATTTGTCAACTTATGTCAATATTAATATTAAATCAAAAAAAGTAAAAAGTAAAGTCTCCGAGCAACAAAGAAAAATGAAAGAAAAAGAAGAAGTAGAATATGCAAGAATAAACTTCCAAAGCTTGATCGTTTGGGGAAAAAATTGCAAATGAATCTTTATTCGACTCTAGTTTTTTTAATCAGAAGTAAGTCTTGTACAGAAAGTAGGCAAAGGCTAGAGATCTTATAACGTCACAAAATTTTCGGTATTAGAAATAATATTATTTCAAAGTTTAGATAGTAAATCTTTGGAGAAAAGAAATATATCATGAGTGGGATCAACAAAGAGGAAACATGGAGGAGAAAGTGATGGTGCTGGCAGAGGTTGGTTCACCTTATTTGGGCGGAGAGTCGGAGAGTAGAGAGAATGAAAGTGGTGGAGGTGAAAGCTAGGAGTAAATTGGTAGAGTGCAAGTAAGTATGTTGAAGTGCCGATCCCTTCTTCATCGTCTTGGGGACTATTTATTGACGAGGTCTCGTATTGGGTGGTATTCACGTGGCAGGCTCACTATCAGGCCATCATTATGGGATGCGCGGGGTAGATGTCCTCGATGAAATGAGGATGTCTACAATGGGATGTATTCTGTCATTCCTTCTGATTCGAGGCACAAAATATTTGAACCTATATATGGGGTTTGGTGACCAAAAGGATCACATTCGGCCAAGTGCCTGGAACAACGAATGGTAGCTATATTTTGGAGAGCAGCTGATTGGTTTCCTCAAATAGCTGTCTCCCGTCTGGCTGGGTGGTTGAACCAGGAAGCAGGGCTTCTGGTGATCTTTCCAATCTGTAGTGGGTGGAGTATGCTCCTCATGTAGCTTTCTATATTGCCACGTGTCCCCATTGGCGAGGTATAACAAGTGTGAATGTAACTTTTAAGTATAAATTGAAATTGAGGATATATAGTTGAAGGAATAAAGACGGGAACATCCAGGAATTAATTGGGTAAACATGGTAATTGGGGAATGACTGCTTTACATTGACATAAGCTAAGGAAGACTTAAAAAGAGAAAATGTACTGAACTTAGGGGATGACTTGTTTTTTATTTCTTTTCTTATTTTGAAACAAGTTTAAATTTACATTAATTAATTTTTATTTTATATTTAACTATTATAACGCATACTCGGTGACAAAGTAAATTTTAATATATATATATATATACCTAATAATTTTTTTAATTTAAATACACTAGAATTTAAAGAACTGGCGTATAAAAAACACACATAGAAATTTTCAGGAAATAGAAATAAAGTAATACAAGTAAATCAAACACAACTTACGACATGAGCATTGGGAGAAAACGAAAATTGAAGTTTTACTTCGTCGTATTAATGCTTTATTATGATATAGGAGGTGCAATTTTTCTTTTTTAAATATAATCTCCAAGTCTAAAAGGAGCCGCTATTCATCCTGGGAGTATAGAACAATACTGGTCTTCCATCCAATGGTTGAGTTGGCCTTGCATTTACTTCAAATCCCTGAAAAAGAAACTCAAAATTTGTACTTCGGTTCAACTAAACTTGATTTAATTAATGAACACTTACATCGTGAACAGCATCCCTTAAAGCCTTTACTTGGTCCCTCGAAGCAGTTCTCACCTAATATAAGAAACAGCAGTAAATTAACTAAAGAAAGAAAAAAAGACCAAAATAAAGTAAGATGATGTTTGTTGTTTAGTTAATATTATGAAATCTGCTATTGAAATTACCTTGTTGATGACAGTCCAAACAACACCCTCAGTGCATGGAGGAACTGTAAGTGAACCCATATATCTGAAATACTTTCTGCTACCAAATTTGATATCTCCCGGATTAACCATCCCCAAATGCTTCTCTTCTTTTCCATTAATGGTTTTTATGTGGTGGAAAAGCTGCACAAATTAGAAACCAAAACAACTTATAAAGTACCCTCAAATCATTTATTTTTTCAAATGTATATGAACTATTAAAAACAGTCAAGGGAAGGGAAGCTGTTGAGTAGGCATACCCTAGTGAGGAAGGGATCAGATCGGCCGTATTTGTAAACAATTGCAATAACTGCAATCCCTCGATGAGCACTTATATGAACTAAATGAAGCTCCAGCTCATATCTGTTTTACAAAATAATAGAACCAAAAAACATAAAGGACGGTTGTTACATGTATGATGGCCAATGAGCAAAATACAATACATCAAACTGAGAGCATATAGAGATGAGATATACCTGGTTCCATTAAATGTGTGCTCGGAGGGTGAATGCCAATGACACTGAAGCAGTTCATAATCAGTGCCGTTTATATTAATTTTTCCTGCTTCTCCTTTCCACCTTACCTGATGGTGAATTCATCATCACTCAATACACATTAATCGATGTTCAACAACATATTACAAATTGAGAGTGCATAAAGTTGTAGAAATTTACCGTAATGTCATGTCCACGGTTCTTGACAAGAGCAGGAGCTGGTTTATAGTCCCTTTTCAATTTTGCCAGATTAGGCTGAACTTGCAGTTTTCCAGTGAGAAGATCTATTGGAGACTGCAATTTCCCAGTTTCACAAAGTTTCCAATCTGGATTTAAATGCCCCCATTCCTTTGGTCCCTTTCCACTTCCTTCACTGTAAGTAAATGGACTTTCGTTGCCTGTCCTCAGAAGAAAAAAAAAAACAAAATTTAATATTTAAATAAAACTGGAAATAAATGATAATAGGGTAAACTACATCCAAGGTTACTCAACTGTTGTAAGTTTTACACTTTGGTCGATCAACTTCAAAAAATCACAAATTGATCATTAAATTATTCAAAAGTTATAAATTTGTCACTGAACTATTAGATGTGGGGACCGATAAATTTATAATTTGGTCACTCAACTATTAGTAATGTACAATTTGATCACCGTACTATTAATAAGTTTAGTCATTCAGTCTTTGCACCATTACTCCTTAACCCAATAATCCAAACAATATCAACAATAACTCAAGCCTCAAATCCTAGTAAAGCTGCTGTAAACCCCATGCCTCACCTCTAATCCAACCAACTTGGCTGGCTTTTATTCTTAACCCACTCACCATTTTCCCTTTGATCAAAACCATAACTCAAGAAAATTCACAATCAAACTATTCATACACCCTTTCTTAAACCAACAACCAAATATCACCACAACCTCAATCGAAGCCAATAAAAATACCCCCAAAAAAGAAAATAGGAAAGGATACTTTTGTCCTTCACAACTACGAAGAATGTGGTTCCTAAAATATTCGAATAGTTCAATGACCAACTTATAACTATTCTGAATTGAGTGACCAAACTATAAATTTACTAATAGTTGAGTGACTTAGGGTGTAGTTTACCCTCTAATGAATAGTGAGTTAACTGCCATTAAACATCCATTAACAACTTAACAGCCCAATGACTTAAATTATAACTTTTAAATAGTTGAATGACTAATTTGTAACTTTTTGAAGTTAAATGACCGGTGTAAACTTACTACTAATTGAATGACCTTAGATGTAGTTTACCTATAATAATAAAAGATGAATTAAAATGAAATAAAACGTGGGTTTTCACTAATCTTTATGAAAATTTGTGGCACTAATTAATAAATTTTGGTTTGATTAAGTGGCAAGCAATTTTTTTATTTAAGAAAAAAGAACAAAGTTTGCTTCCAAAGGATGTCAAAACTTTTAAAACATTAACTACATAATTTTCCATTAGAATAAGCATCAAACTTTTGAAGCAATTAAGTAATCTTCCTTGTAAATAAAACCAGGTATAAGATGAATGAGACATGCAGGAGAATCCAATCTTTTGTTTTTATATCAAGCACAAAGAAAAGGTTAAAAAGTAGACAAAGATAAAATGTCAAGTACTGGCAGGAGAATCTCCAATCAACTTAGTTATTAGCACTCAAAAGAATAAATAAAAGTAAAAACCCAGACAGAAGGAAAACATTTTAGGCTTTTGTGAATAGAACCTCATTGCAACTTTCTAACTGTATAAAACTATGATTATATTTTGTTGAGGCAATCCTTTGAGGAATAATTACATAAGGTTTGGTTAAAAGCCCAGATTTATGATCATAGCGATCAAGTCTGAAGTCTTAAAGCAACTGAGAAATTGATGGCGAACCGAATATAACAAAAAAAAAAAAAAAAATTCAAACTCATTTTTATATATATAGGAAGATATGT
The DNA here is from genome assembly GCA_025698515.1 of Gossypium sturtianum. NCBI lineage: Eukaryota > Viridiplantae > Streptophyta > Magnoliopsida > Malvales > Malvaceae > Gossypium > Gossypium sturtianum. Next base: position 95,300,317 of record CM046951.1, on the reverse strand, counting down.
TCCTTTAAGTATATATATATATATATATATAAAATATATAGTTGAGTGTACTGTGTACATGTCTAAGATCACCCTTCAATTTAGGTACCAAGTAGTGAAAACACATTCAAAGAAGAAAAGAGAAAAGATATTTTTCCTTTAACCATTAAAGAATGTCACAGTTAGGTTGGAGTAATTGTTAGAATGGTAACAGGTGGAGACAAGAAGATGACCAAATTAAAGATCTGGCCTAAGAAATTAATAGATGATTCATAAAATACAATGGCAACATTGAACATGGTTTATTTGGTATATATATAAATTCATACCTCTAATAAATTACAAAAAGGTTGTCCTTAAAAGGCATTAAAATTAAATAAAACAAAGGTTCCCAAGCTGACAATATTTATAAACATGCAAGGACAACAAAAGTGAACAGATGATATTGCGAGTAATACAAACAAGAACAAAAAAATGGGATTCAAATCCAATAAAAGCTAGAAAATATAGGTTTGATATGTCTTATTATAATTAAGAAAAAAGAAAGAAAGAAGAGATGAACCATACCTACTTCAGCAAAAGATGCAATGGCTATTGGAAGAAGATAACAGAGAAAAGAAATGAAGAGAATGGAAAATGTGATGGGTTCTTCATAACTATAAACGCACTTCATTTTCACTAAGTTTTATGTTATTGTTTCGGTTTGCTCACATTCATTTTCCATTGAAGGCATATTTATACTGAGAGTGGGGCAAGCTGCTGCTTCTTTTTTTTTTTCCTTTTTCTATTTTCACTATTCTTTTAACTACTTATGCGAAACTACATGATATGTTCACTGTAAGTTGTGTATAATTTTTGGCAGGAACACTGTTAAGTTTGTCTGATATTGATTGTCCAGGTAAACATGATTATATAGTTTACAGAAAGAAATGTAATATGATCACTACATTTTTAATAAATAAAAAGGGTGTATTAAATGTAATTAATACATTTTATTTAAAAGCAGGCGAGTTCTCTTGATCGAAGGATATTCTATACTGCTGTATAGATATATGATAATTGTAAAACCTGATGTGATAAACACTCACAAGTAATTAAAGATGCAAGGAAACAAAGTAAAACAATAATCTGTGTGTAATAAGATTTGGAAATAAGTTGACACTTAGAAAACAAAGGCTATAGCTCTTGTAAGTGCTTAAGTGAGAATATAAGTCGCTACTGAAGGGGTAAACATAAGATTTGCCATAAAATGGTTAATTAATATTGGAAATTTAGACATGGAAACATAGATAACGTGTTTGAAAGTCTAGCGTAAATTAGTATCATATGTCTAGGTAAATCAAATACTATTAATTGTGAATGAATATGAAACATATTGTAGTGTGTGTACCATATGAAATTAAAAGAATAAAAGTAAGTTGATACACTTAGAAAGGTGTTTTATTCTAAGAGTAACATTTTAAAAGCATATCTTATATAATTTTAGTAAATTATATAGATAACTTTTTTATATTTTTAAGTATGTGACATGAAGGGAGAGTTTCTTACAGGTAATTTTTATTAATGGTTTAATTTATTAAACGAGTGACTATAGAACATAAAGTTGACCCAGTAAATTATGATGATATTGTGCAAGAATGTTGATTCCAAACTCTGGAAATAAGTTATGAATGTTGAAATGGATTCTATGAAATCTAATACGGTTTAGGAACTAGTAGATGTACCAAACAAGATTAAACCCATAGGGTGCAAGGGGATCTACAAGAGAAAAAGAAATGAAGAAGGAAATGTTGAAACCTATAAGGCTAGACCTATTGCAAAGGGATACACATAGAAATAAGGTCTTGATTATGAAGAAACCTTCTCTCTTGTAGCGAAGCTTAAGTCCATCCATGTTTTCTTATCCATTGTTGCTACTCAACTACGGGGTTTAACAAATAAATGTCAAGACAACATTTTTGAATAGCTATCTTGATGAAAACATCAATATAGGGCAACCTAATGGATACATAGCTAAAGGACAAGAGCATAAAGTTTGTGAAGTTGCTTAAATCCCTTTACGAAATTAAGCACACATCTTGCTCATGGAATCAAAGGTTTGATCTGACAATCAAAACCTATGGATTTGATTAGAACATTAATGAACTTTGAGTTCATAAATGTATAAGATATAAATAGGTTATCTTATTAGTCTTGTATGTCAATAACATCATACTCATTAGGATATTCAACTCTAGTGATGCATTCTGATTATTAACTAATGGAGTGTATCAACAATATAGCTTAAAAACCTTGAAGAACTTGTATGTGTGTCACACCCCAAGTCTGACGGGTCCGACTTTAAGGCGTGGAGCTGTGAAGTTATCTATTTTGCATGGTGTAATCCGCCATATTACAGTTTTCTAGCGAATAGGAGTGTGGCGTATATTAACCGCCATAGAGGTGAATAAAATTTTTAGGTTATTCTCATTCTAAGAGAAGGGAATATCAAGTGAAGTATAAGTCGGTTGAGATACCCCCATATGCATAGTACGCCCAGTTTGTCTGAGTACTGTGTTAGTTGGGTTTTGTAAAATGATCTGGTTAGGAGTCAACTGGATTGACTGGTCAAATATCAAATACACAAGATTCTCATTTATGTTCCTCTCGGAATCTGTAGGTCATTATGAATGACAAACTCTAGATTCAATTGACACTTGTCGAGTTTCACTAAAGGGAAACTGAATATATTTATATTATGAGAAGGATTAGTTTGGATGGTTTTTCTTTCTTTAAAATATACTCTCTAGTTCTTCCTCTTAGAAATGATATGTTTTCTTCTCTGGAAGCTAAGGATTTTGAATTTATAAGTGGATGTTCCACCTCCTGGTAAGTCTAAGAGCTCTGCATGTTAAGTTTTGAAAGAATAAGACTGTTAAAAAGCTTATCAACAGTAGGTTATGAATATAAGGCCTTGCATAGGGGTTGTTTATGATTGAGAAGTTAACAATTGGTATGAAAATGAGTTTTTAATGGTGAATCTATGTTTTTTTAAGCAGTTGTTGCTGCTAGTTGGAGAAGGGTCCTCGAGTTTGGAGTTCAAGCTACTGTTCAAGTAAGTGTCAGGTGAGTCTCTATCCTGACTCTTGCATGAAAACTGTTCAAGTAAAAGTGTATATATATAAATGATAATGACATCTTTGATAATTGATAAGTATATGAAGAATAGTAAAGATGATATATGTGCTATGATGATATGTATAAAATTTTGTTTGAAAAGAATGTTGATTGGAAAGTATACAGGTAAAGTCAGATATGAGGAAAAATATGAATTGATCAGGTGTGTGAACAATTTGATAAGTGAATTCTGAGTAATGTCCTTTTGTGAAGCCTCTAGTAGGGTAGTTATAATGCTAACCAGACTGGTAGATCATGATATGAAAATAAGTGTAAGACCATATGATTTAGACTGGTAAATCATGGTGTAGCCTCTAGTAAGATGAAGATTAGACTGGTAAATCATGACATGAAAGTGTATAAGTCCATGTGGCTGAGACCAATGGCATAATATGATATGATGATATGAATGATCATGGTGAAGCCTTCGATAATATCTAATTGAATTGGCAGATCACGACATGAATTTATGTATACGTTCATGAGGGAGAAACCTATGGCACCTTCTGTGAAAGTTCGCCGGGACAGTGAACATGTGATACTGTATGTTCACTTGTTTGACGTGATTTATAAAACCCTTGTGGTTAAGTTTTGAGAACTCTTTGACAGATAAGTCTACGATAGGATTATGATACATCTAAAGTTAATTTGGCTGAATTAGTTTTGTGATGTAATCGAATAAGTCTTAAGGGAAGTCCTTGAAAGGAAGTGTGTATCTGTATGTTCTAAGAGGGTATCCAGCATGGTAATTTGTTAGTTTAGAATATGGGCATATTCGTAGTTATGAAAAATATAAGTAACTGTCAATCTGAGTTCATCTGTGCTATGTAGTGCTGAAACCTGAATATCTAGTATTCGCCATATTTGGATGGCATCATAGCTTTTTATGAAATCCTATGGAATCTGAGTTGTTTGACATCTTGGTTTATTTTGTTATTCTATAATAAGAATGTGTTGGAATTCTTCTAGATAATCTAGAATAATTCTCATCGGTATGAGTATGCATTGGTCTAAGATAAGATATGGTATGATTATCAGACTTAGTAAAGGTACCTACCAAATGAAAGATCTGTAAGTAGTATCCGTCAAGAGAATAGTATCAGTGATCAACTGTTCTGGAATAAACATTGAAGGTTGTTTGATGATAATAGAAGAGATTGTATCATCTGGTAAGATCTGGAGATAGTCAAAGAGTTAAGTGAAAGATAATAAGTAAAGAACGGTAAGTAGCACGTAAGAATGTATAAATTATATAGATATGAAGCTGTGGAGGTATCCGCCAAAGACAAAAATGGTAATCCAAAGAGTCGGAATGTAGAATTCAGCAAGAAAAGTTTAAAGGTATTTTGTAATTAAACTCATTAAGTTTTTATAACTTACAAATGTTATGTTTATATTTCAGGTATTGTTGTGAATTATTATGACAAGAGAGACGACATCAGGAATGCACCAAGGAAGAGGCAAATTGAGTTATTATGCATACAGTGGTCAATTTGGAAAAGTGGCATATAGTAGGATTACGTCCTTTAAAGTTTTTGTTTAGTAAACTTTTGTATTGTAATTAAATTATGATAAGTCTGATGTATTATATTATATTATATTTAAATATTTTTCTTTATTTCTATAATAATGAGATTTTACATAAAACAATAAGAAAAATATTTTAAGTCAAGAGTTCGAAAAGGCTGTTTGTAAATTTTGTTAAGTATTATATGTAGTAACACCCAATACCCGAACCCGATGATTCAAATCAGGTTAAGGGTGTTACAAGTTGGTATCAGAACTCGATTTAGTCGGTCCTCTAGCAGTTAGGAGTGTGCAAAATTCGGGTAAAACCGAAAAAATTCGGTTAACCGATCGAATTCGGTTAATCGGTCGGTTAACCGAATTTTTTCGGTCGGGGGTCGGTTAATTATTTTGTGATTTTTCGGTTAACGATTAATTCGGTTCGAAACCGGTCGGTTAACCGAATTTTTTCGGTTTAACCGAAAAAATTAATAAATAAAATTATAATATATAAATAGGCCCACTATTCACCTAAACCCAATCCCTAAACCCAATCCAAACCCAAATATCCAACCCAACCCAATTACCCAATCCAACCCAATCATAAAAAATACAAATAATTTAATAAATAAAAATAAAATTCTAAAATTCTAAAACTAAAATTATGTAATCTTTTTAATTATGTAGTGATTTATTTCGGGTAATTCGGGTAATTCGGTTAATTCGGGTAATTCGGTTAATTCGTTTAATTCGGTTAATGTTATTTCGGGTCGGTTAACCGATTGAACACCCCTACTCTAGATCAATCAGAAATTTCATCCAGTGATTTTAGAACACCCAAATGGAACCCTTCTTCCTTTAAAGAGAATTTATTCCCTGAGGTGGATAGGAAATTGGAAGTTGGTGTAATTGTTACGTACCGTTATTCTCACCATGCACGTTTAATTCCATGCAGGAAACGATGCGTTTTGTTTGTTTTTAATCAGTTGTTGTATATGCTGCGTTTTGTGTTGTTTACTGAAACGGTGTGTTTCGATAGTCTGTTTGTTAGCCGCCACCTTATATTGGCACTAAGGACAAGGAAACGGTTATGCAAAAAGTGAATCAGATTCTTTTGAATTCTTCTTCTTCTCTTCTTCTCTGTATTCTTCCTCTCTTCTCCTTGTTTTCTTGAATTTTCCAGCTCGTTCCGCCACAAAGGTATCAGAGCCGGTTCGTTTTCCATGGCGGGGGACAGCGTGACGATCAGAATGCAGAAGGAGTTTGGACTGATGCAGGGCGAGCTCACCCAGCTGCAAGCAAAATTTTCTCAGCTAGATGCTAAGATCGATGCACGTTTGAAGGAGTTCCAGGAAGGCATCAAATCTGAGGTCCGTTTGGAGGTAAGATCTGAACTCCAGTCTGAGTTGCATTCTCTGTTTGAGCGATATTTTGGGCAGTCCTCCTGCTCCGATGGATCAGTGCGAACGGCCGAGAGAAAGGAGATCTTAGGCTCTCCTCCTGGCTTCCTAGTGAACACCTCTTAGTTTCTCCAATTTCAGAAGTAGGGCATTCAAGTGTGCCTTCTAGAGGAAGCACTGTCGACTTTAGCAATGCTTCTTTTCGAATGGATTGCCCACAATTTAATGGTGATAATTTTAGGGGGTGGTGGTCGAAGTTAGAACAGTACTTTGAGGCTGAAGGAGTAGCTGATAACGCTAAAGTGTGAGTAGTCATGTTGCATCTGGAGGGACGAGCTTTAGATTGGCATCACTTTTTTGTGCACAGGCATGGAGGGTTGCATCTGTAATAGCCTAAATTTTCAGTGGTGTCGGAATGGTGATTCGAGGTCACTAAATCCGACAAGTGAATAGAAAATATTATTAATTTAGTGAGTATAAGTTAAATATGAAGTAAAAAAAAAATATATATATATAATAATAATAATTAGAATCGAAAACGAGGTATCGAGACCTTGGAGATTTTTAATCTAGCCATAAATGTTTTATAAATATTTATGGAGTGTTAATAGGTTAGTATTAAAGTTTTGTCAAGAAATTTTAAAGTTCCGATAATTAATTGAACAAAAAGGACTAAATTGTAACAAATGCAAAATTATGAGAAATAATTAGATAGCTTAAATGATAAAAGAAGGAGGGCTTAAAAGGAAAATAGACCTAAGGTCTATTTGGGCTGGACGGCAAGAGCCTGAAATCAGATAGAAAATATGGAGAAATAAGGGTAAAATTGGAATATTGCAAAATTTATTTAATAAAGCTAGGACTAATGTGGAATTATCTAGATTTCTCTTTATTTTTCTGCATTCTCATCAGAAAAACACCATAGAAGGGTTTTCCCTAAGCTGGTTTTTCATATTTTTACTGCAAGTAAGTTCAATTCTTGATTATTTCTTGAAATTTATGTGTTTTTGTGACTTTTACAACTAGGTCCACTTGTTGAATTCATTAGTTTTAGATTTTATGAATGAAGTTGGAAGTTGCTATGAATATATTCTGGAAGTATATGATGATTTAGCATGGAATTATAACTTTAAATGGTTTATATGCTGATTTTATTGAAAGAATTGAATAGAAAGTGAATGTTTGGGACCTAATTTTAAAAGAATTTGAAGTTAGGGTTTTTATGTGGAAATTCTGAATTCCAATAGGTTTGAAATAACTCATAATGATTAGGTAAAGTATTAATTTACAAAAATTAGCTTAATTGATGGGTAATTGATCAAGGACTGAATTGTATGAACTCTGAAATTTGGGGCAAAATGGAAATCAACACTTTGCACTGAAATAGTTTTGGACAGCAGCAGTAGTCTAACTTTGAAAAATCACCAAAAATTGTAGAAATCGAATTAGAGGATGAATAAAATATGAAATTAAAGCTTATTGAGTCTAGTTTCTTATAGAAGAAATGGTGTAAGCAATAGATTTGTAAATCATGAGATATAATAGGTTTTATGAGACAAGGTCAGAATGATTTCAGGTTCCCTGTTCTGACTTTGAAAAATCATCAAAAATTGTATAAAAATGACTGTGGTCTTAAATTTATATCATTAAAATCCTGAGTGAGTCTATTTTCAATAGAAATAAACGTTAACATCATCCGAATTCTGTAAAAGGAGATAATAAATTTTTAGTGAAGATGGGTCGGAACTGTCAGACAGCAGAACAGGGGTGACTTTAAAGAATAAACTGTACTTATTGGCCAAACCAAAAATTCTAAAAATTTTATGGTAAGAATATATGTGAGTCTAGTTTCAAGGAAAATTAGCGGATCTTAATTTGGAGTTCTGTAGCTCAAGATAAAAATAATTTAGTGACTGTGACACGGATAGACAGCTTGAATATCCATACAAGTAAATAGTTAAATTATAGACAATGTTACTTATATGTGGATTGTAATTATTAAGGATATGAAATTGAGTAAAGGTGAAATCAATACTGATAAGTGAATGATTTTACAATTATAGATCGAGAACCCGAAGCAAGTCGAGGAAAAGAAAAAGTAGTTGAATAGTCCCTGAATTTCCTCAAATTCTGCAAATCGACTCAGGTAAGTTCATATGGCTGAAACTTAATGATTAAATGTTAATTTTATGATTTATATCATGTATGATGAGATATATTTGTTGATGAATTGAGAATAAAATGACAATGCGAAGGTGATTAAATGATCAAATTGAGCGGAACATCGGATTTGAGTACTTCGATCGGTGAAAAGTGGTAGCCGGCTACGATCGATGAAAAGTGGTAGCTCGGCTACCGATCGATGAAAAGTGGTAGCTTCGGCTACCGATCGATGAAAAGTGGTAGCTTCAACACCTGATCGATGAAAAGTGGTAGTTTCAACTACGATCGGTGAAAAGTAGTAGCCGGCTACTGATCGATGAAAAGTGGAAGTGAAGTACTCAATTTTTCCGTAACTGTTCCCTAATTTGATTAAGGATGGTAAGTGACAAAAAAAGGGCCCAAAAGAGTTAAAGTAAATGGATAAATGATTGTGAGATTATACGAAAGTACTCACCAAATTGTGGTTGACAGGTGAACTTAATAATTGTACATAATGTATAAGTGTATGAATATTGGTAAGATTTATATTTTATGCTGTGAACTTACTAAGTTTCTATAAACTTACTTGAGTGTATTCAATGTCTCATGTAGATTGACGTATAAATATACGGAGGATCGGATCAACACTGAGGATCACACTATCAAGATTATCTCCGGTAGCTTTTGTAATTTTCCTTTTTGATTTATATGGCATGTACATGTTTAATGATTATATAAATACTAAAACTTGTTTAATGAGTATGCATTAAAGTAAACAGTGATAAATATGCTAAATAATATAATTATAGTAGAAGTATGTTTTGGTTTGAATTGGACTGGATATTTATAAAAGGACTATATTGAATTCATAATAAAAATAATATTAACTCGTTAAACTTTAGGTAATGCCTCATACCCTATTCCGGCAATGAATACGGGTAGGGGGTGTTACATTTAGTGGTATCAGAGCCGGTTTAGCCGGTTCTCAGAACAATTGTGATGTAAAGTGCTTAGAAATACATGCCATATAAATCTGTGATAGTGTGATGTGTATGATCCGATCTAATATTTGTTATTTTTATAGATACTTTCCAATTATAGAGATGTCAGATAGACCTGAACGTACTGAGCAGGAAGAAGTTAACAGTAGAATACAGGTTTCCGAACGAGCAACAAGCAGTGATGTTCCGATTTCTTTAATGCGAGAGCAAGAATTAAAGAATATGATTTATGGGATTATGAATCAGTGGTATACTGAAACGATACAAGAAAGAAATCGGCTCACCACCTCCTCCCACCATCGCTCCATCGGTGGTACCCTCGCTTGCTCCTCCACCTCCTACAACGATCGAATTCGATGGCGTTCTCCATTGGAAAGGCTTAGAAAACTTGGGGTGAAGAATTTCGGGGAAGGATGATGATGACCCCAAAAGTCGAATCTCGTTACTGAGTTTGATAAGAATTTTTAAAGAAATGGCTTGCTCACCGGATGATTATTTGAGATGTCTTTGTCCCCCTACTGAAAGAAGAGGCTTATAGTTGGTGGGAAACGATTGAGGCCGTCGTACAAAGCAGAGAGAGAAAATATCTTGGGAATTTTTCCAAAGTGAATTTAAGAAGAAATATGTGGGCATTTGGTATTTGGATAAAAAGAAAAGGGAATTCCTTGATTTACTACAGGGAAATAAATCGATGGTGAATACTGAAAGAGAATTTGTCTACCTCAAAGAAATATGCCCGAGACATTGTACCTCACGAAGAAGAAATGTGTATCGATTTGAAGAAGGGTTAAATGATGAGATTAGAATGATGATTGGGGGCAATGAAATACGGGAGTTCGTTGTTCACGATCGTGCTCAAAAGCTCAAGAAGTATATAACGAAAAATGCAAATGGGATCGAAAAAGTAAAGAGTCATTCAAAAGAGGTGCTCCTAAGTCATTTTCAGATTTGTCGGTAAAGAAATTTAGAGAAGAAAGTAGTCAAACTACATCGGTCTTAAAAATTGAGTAGAGGTAGATCAAGACAATCCGATTTCAAGGTGTTTGATAGACTGCGAGCAAGTGTGAGCAAAGTGTTCGGGATGCTCCTCGACCTAAGTGTCAATATTGTGGAAGACATCATTTCGGTGAATGCAGGACTAAGATGGGGGCTTGTTATAAATGTGGGGCCACCGATCATCTTATTCGAGATTGTCCCAGTGCCGCAAAAAGATGAAGTGGGACGAAAGAGATATCTGAGAGAATCACTCCCAAAGAAATAGACGTTTGGGCGAGCGATTACTCTGGGACTAACCGTTCGGGTATGAGAGAATCGGTTAGTCGATCGGAGAATAGAGCACCAGCACGTACTTACGCCATTCGAGCAAGAGAAGAGGCTACGGCTCCTGATGTAATTGCTGGTACTTTCTATCTTTATGATGTTACTGTTTATGCATTAATAGACCCTGGGTCTACTCATTCATATATTTGTGCTATGCTGGTATCTGAAAAGAAACTTTCTGTTGAGTCCACTGAATTTGATATACAAGTCACTAATCCATTAGGTCAAAGTGTAACAGTTAATTTGATATGTCGAAATTGTCCACTGATAGTGAAAGGCTATGAATTCCCCGCTGATTTGATGTTGTTACCCTTTCGGGAATTTGATATTATTTTGGGGATGGACTGGTTAATGAAATATGAAGCGGTAGTGAACTGTCGTGATAAACATATCAGTTTGAAATGTCAAACAGGGGATGTAATTTCAGTTGGGTTTGAAAATATGGGTGATACAATCGAAATTATTTCACTCTCTCTCTTTCGAGGTTATTACGTAAAGGCAACGAAGCATTCTTGGCCTATATTCTTGATACTCGGAATTCCGATTTAAAGCTCGAACAAGTACCAGTGGTGAATGAATTTTCTGATGTGTTTCCTGAAGAGTTACCCGGTTTACCACCCGATAGAGAAGTTGAATTTGCAATTGATGTGATTCCCGGAACAACTCCTATCTCAGTAACACCGTACAGAATGGCTCCAACAGAATTAAGAGAGTTGAAGACGCAGTTGCAAGAGTTATTAGATAAAGGGTTCATCAGACCGAGTATGTCGCCCTGGGGTGCACCTGTCTTGTTTGTGAAAAAGAAGGACGGTTCCTTAAGACTGTGTATAGATTACAGACAGTTAAATAAGGTAACGATAAAGAATAAATATCCTTTGCCTCGTATTGATGATCTATTTGATCAGTTGAAAGGTGCTGCAGTATTTTCCAAGATAGATCTTCGATCCGGGTATTATCAGTTGAAAGTTAAAGAGTGTGATGTGCCAAAAACTGCCTTCCGAACCCGGTATGGTCACTATGAATTTTTGGTGATGCCATTTGGTTTAACCAATGCTCCTGCTGCATTTATGGATTTGATGAATCAAATTTTTCAGTCATATTTGGACAGATTTGTGGTTGTGTTCATTGATGATATATTGATTTATTCAAAGACAGAGTCTGAACATGCACAACATTTAAAGATTGTATTACAGATTTTGCGGGAGAAACAGTTGTATGCGAAATTCAGCAAATGTGAGTTTTGGCTCCAGGAAGTTGCGTTTTTGGGTCATATTGTATCAGCTGATGGAATTAGAGTGGATCCAAATAAGGTAACGGCAGTGATAAATTGGAAAGTTCCGAAGAATGTTACTGAAGTACGGAGTTTTCTAGGACTGGCAGGTTATTATCGTCGATTTGTCAAAGATTTCTCAAGGATTACCTTACCGTTGACTCGATTACTACAAAAGAATGTTGAATTTAAATGGTCAAGTGAATGTCAGCAAAGTTTCGATCAGTTGAAAAAGATGTTAACAGAGGCTCCAAAGTGTTGACTCAACCGAATCGGGTGTACCGTTTGTGGTTTATAGTGATGCGTCTTTGAATGGTTTGGGTTGTGTACTTATGCAATCGAGCAAAGTGGTGGCGTATGCTTCTCGGCAATTGAAACCGCATACGAGAAGAATTATCCTACACATGATTTGGAATTGGCAATGATCGTGTTTGCTTTGAAGATATGGAGACATTATTTATATGGTGAGAAATGTTACGTGTATACTGATCATAAAAGCTTAAAGTATTTAATAAATCAAAAAGATTTAAATCGAGACAGACGATGGTTAGAGTCACTGAAAGATTATGATCTTGTCATTGACTATCATCCGGGAAAGCAAATGTTGTTGCAGATGCACTTAGTCGAAAATCATCATTATTTGCATTACGGGCATTGAATGCTCATTTATCTATTAATGAAGATGGTTCTGTACTAGCGAATTAAAAGCTAAACTGTGTTCTTTCAACGGATTCGAGAGCTACAAGATGAAGACTCAGAGTTGATGTTGAAACGACAGATGGGTCAAAATGAGTTAAGCTCAGAATACTCCATTGATGAAAATGGTATGTTATATTATCGTAATAGAATATGTGTTCCGAATAATTTAGACTTGAAAAATGATATTTTATCGTGAGGCTCACGATGAGTATGTGTTCTATTCACCCGGTAGTACGAAAATGTATTGTGATTTGAAGAAAATGTATTGGTGGCCCGAATGAAACGGGAAATCTGTGAATATGTAGCTAGATGTTTAATTTGTCACAGTAAAAAGCGAGCATCAAGTGCCGATGCGAGGTTGTTACACAGCCCATTATGATTCCAGTGGAAATGGGAACATGTCACGATGGATTTTGTATCCGGATTACCAAGTAACTCTCAAGAAGAAAGATTCGATTTGGGTGATTATTGATCGGTTAACTAAATCAAAGCACATTTTATTCTATTCGAGTAGATTATCCACTTGAAAAGTTAGCGGAGTTATATGTGTCGAGATAGTGAGATTACATGGGGTGCCAATATCTATTATTTCAGATCGAGATCCGAGATTTACCTCGAGATTTTGGAATAAATTACAAGAAGCTTTGGGCACCAAATTAAATTTCAGCACAGCTTTTCATCCCCAGACAGATGGACAGTCAGAGCGAGTGATTTAGATTTTAGAAGATATGTTAAGGTGCTCTATACTTGAGTTTGGCGGCAGTTGGGAAAGGTATTTACCTTTAGCTGAATTTGCTTATAATAATAGTTATCAAACTAGTATTAAAATGGCACCGTTTGAAGCTCTATATGGGAGAAAATGTAGAACTCCATTATATTGGTCTGAATTAAGTGAACCAAAACTAGTGGGGGTGGACTTGATTCGGGAAACCGAAGAAAAAGTTCGTATTATTCGAGAATGTCTAAAAGCTGCGTCCGATCGACAAAAATCATATGCAGATTTGAAGAGAAGAGATATAGAGTTTAATGTGGGTGATCGTGTATTTTTGAAAGTGTCTCCGTGGAAGAAAGTTTTGCGGTTCGGCAGAAAGGGAAAACTCAGCCCACGATTTATCGGGCCGTATGAAATCATTGAAAGAATCGGTCCGGTAGCTTATAGATTGGCTTTGCCTCCGGAGCTTGAAAAGATTCATAACGTGTTTCATGTATCTATGTTGAGACGGTACAGATCAGATCCATCATATGTAATTCCTCATACGGAAATAGAGCTCCAACCCGATATGACCTATTCAGAGGAATCGGTGAAAATTCTAGCTCGGGAAGTTAAAGAGTTGAGAAATAAACATGTACCACTAGTTAAAGTGTTATGGAATCGACATGGATCGGAGGAGGCAACCTGGGAGACGGAGGAATTGATGAGATTTCAATATCCGAATTTATTTACAGGTACGAAATTTCGAGGACGAAATTTCCTAAAAGGGGGGAAGAGTTGTAATAGCCTAAATTTTCAGTGGTGTCGGAATGGTGATTCGAGGTCACTAAATCCGACAAGTGAATAGAAAATATTATTAATTTAGTGAGTATAAGTTAAATATGAAGTAAAAAATATATATATATAATAATAATAATAATTAGAATCGAAAACGAGGTATCGAGACCTCGGAGATTTTTAATCTAGCCATAAATGTTTTATAAATATTTATGGAGTGTTAATAGGTTAGTATTAAAGTTTTGTCAAGAAATTTTAAAGTTTCGATAATTAATTGAACAAAAAGGACTAAATTGTAACAAATGCAAAGTTATGAGAAATAATTAGATAGCTTAAATGATAAAAGAAGGAGGGCTTAAAGGAAAATAGACCTAAGGTCTATTTGGGCTGGACAACAAGAGCCTGAAATCAGATAGAGAATATGGAGAAATAAGGGTAAAATTGGAATATTGCAAAATTTATTTAATAAAGCTAGGACTAATGTGGAATTATCTAGATTTCTCTTTATTTTTCTGCATTCTCATCAGAAAAACACCATAGAAGGGTTTTCCCTAAGCTGGTTTTTCATATTTTTACTGCAAGTAAGTTCAATTCTTGATTATTTCTTGAAATTTATGTGTTTTTGTGACTTTTACAACTAGGTCCACTTGTTGAATTCATTAGTTTTAGATTTTATGAATGAAGTTGGAAGTTGCTATGAATATATTCTGGAAGTATATGATGATTTAGCATGGAATTATAACTTTAAATGGTTTATATGCTGATTTTATTGAAAGAATTGAATAGAAAGTGAATGTTTGGGACCTAATTTTAAAAGAATTTGAAGTTAGGGTTTTTATGTGGAAATTCTGAATTCCAATAGGTTTGAAATAACTCATAATGATTAGGTAAAGTATTAATTTACAAAAATTAGCTTAATTGATGGGTAATTGATCAAGGACTGAATTGTATGAACTCTGAAATTTGGGGCAAAATGGAAATCAACACTTTGCACTGAAATAGTTTTGGACAGCAGCAGTAGTCTAACTTTGAAAAATCACCAAAAATTGTAGAAATCGAATTAGAGGATGAATAAAATATGAAATTAAAGCTTATTGAGTCTAGTTTCTTATAGAAGAAATGGTGTAAGCAATAGATTTGTAAATCATGAGATATAATAGGTTTTATGAGACAAGGTCAGAATGATTTCGGGTTCCCCTGTTCTGACTTTGAAAAATCATCAAAAATTGTATAAAAATGACTGTGGTCTTAAATTTATATCATTAAAATCCTGAGTGAGTCTATTTTCAATAGAAATAAACGTTAACATCATCCGAATTCTGTAAAAGGAGATAATAAATTTTTAGTGAAGATGGGTCGGAACTGTCAGACAGCAGAACAGGGGTGACTTTAAAGAATAAACTGTACTTATTGGCCAAACCAAAAATTCTAAAATTTTTATGGTAAGAATATATGTGAGTATAGTTTCAAGGAAAATTAGCGGATCTTAATTTGGAGTTCTGTAGCTCAAGATAAAAATAATTTAGTGACTGTGACACGGATAGACAGCTTGAATATCCATACAAGTAAATAGTTAAATTATAGACAATGTTACTTATATGTGGATTGTAATTATTAAGGATATGAAATTGAGTAAAGGTGAAATCAATACTGATAAGTGAATGATTTTACAATTATAGATCGAGAACCGAAGCAAGTCGAGGAAAAGAAAAGTAGTTGAATAGTCCCCGAATTTCCTCAAATTACGCAAATCGACTCGAGTAAGTTCATATGGTGAAACTTAATGATTAAATGTTAATTTTATGATTTATATCATGTATGATGAGATATATTTGTTGATGAATTGAGAATAAAATGACAATGCGAAAGGTGATTAAATGATCAAATTGAGCGGAACATCGGATTTGAGTACTTGATCGGTGAAAAGTGGTAGCTTCGCTACGATCGATGAAAAGTGGTAGCTCGGCTACCGATCGATGAAAAGTGGTAGCTCGGCTACCGATCGATGAAAAGTGGTGGCTCCGGCTACTTGATCGGTGAAAAGTGGTAGCCGGCTACCGATCGATGAAAAGTGGTAGCTTCACTACGATCGATGAAAAGTGGTAGTTTCAACTACGATCGGTGAAAAGTGGTAGCTTTGGCTACACGATCGATGAAAAGTGGAAGTGAAGTACTCAATTTTTCCGTAACCGTTCCCTAATTTGATTAAGGATGGTAAGTGACAAAAAAAGGGCCCAAAAGAGTTAAAGTAAATGGATAAATGATTGTGAGATTATACGAAAGTACTCACCAAATTGTGGTTGACAGTGAACTTAATAATTGTACATAATGTATAAGTGTATGAATATTGGTAAGATTTATATTTTATGCTGTGAACTTACTAAGTTTCTATAAACTTACTTGAGTGTATTCAATGTCTCATGTAGATTGACGTATAAATATACGGAGGATCGGATCAACACTGAGGATCACACTATCAAGATTATCTCCGGTAGCTTTTGTAATTTTCCTTTTTGATTTATATGGCATGTACATGTTTAATGATTATATAAATACTAAAACTTGTTTAATGAGTATGTATTAAAGTAAACAGTGATAAATATGCTAAATAATATAATTATAGTAGAAGTATGTTTTGGTTTGAATTGGACTGGATATTTATAAAAGGACTATATTGAATTCATAATAAAAATAATATTAACTCGTTAAACTTTAGGTAATGCCTCATACCCTATTCCGGCAATGAATACGGGTAGGGGGTGTTACAGCATCAGTTGTCGTGGGAGATGTATGCTCGAGGGTTGAAAGAAAGGTTTGGATCTGACTCTTTCCTCGATCCAATGGCAAAATTAGTTATTTTTAAACAACAAGGATCTGTTGAACAATTTCACGATGGATTCTTAAGTCTGCTGAATCAGTTGAGCTTACCTGAATCCTATGCGTTAAGTATTTTTATCAGCAACTTGAAGTCGGAGATAGGCCAATATGTCCGATTGTTTACGCCTTAAACATTGGTAGAGGGGTATAAACTAGTTCGACAAGTCGAAGGTATTGTTTGTGGACCAGTGAAGAAGGGATTTATTGGGGGCACTGGACTTACTCCTCCAAAACCGTTGTTTTCTAATCCTAGGCCGCTACAAGGGGTAGGATCTTCAACAACAGTGGGGGGGTCGGTGAGTGGAAATGGAGGACAACGAGTGCCATCCAAGTCCTTGTCACCAGCTGAATTAGAGGATCGAAGACGGAAGGGCCTTTGTTTTTTGTGTAGGTTAAAGTATTCGTTGGGTCACAAATGGACAAAGTCTCAAGTGTTCCAACTGGTTATAGATCCAAATTAGGAACAAGGGTCCGATGTGAAGAGTTTAAATTCAGAGGAACTACAGGATTATTTCGACCACTTGGACTTGGGGGATCAGGTCCCAGGTAGTCCTGTGTTATCGTTGCATGCGCTTCAAGGGCTGCAGGGCCATACAACCATGCGATTTACAGCTATCATTGAGCATACAGAAGTGGTAGTGTTGGTAGACTCAGGTAGTACGCACAACTTTATTGACTACAAAGTGGCCAAAAGGCTACAATTACCAGTGGAAGCAGGGACTTCACTGAAGGTAATGGTGGTTAATGGGGTTCGACTTTCTACCCAGGGCTTATGTAGAGCCGTACTTTGGATGGCACAAGGGCACCATTTTCAAACTGATTTCTTACTATTATCAGTTAAGGGCTTTAACTTGGTTCTTGGTATTCAGTGGTTATTAACACTTGGACCAATTACATGAGATTTCTCCAATTTGACTATGCAATTCCAGCATCAAGAGCAAAACTGTCTTCTGCGTGGTTTAGCACCTAGTGCATTTCACCTGGTTCCAAGTGCTCAATTTGCTAAATGCCTGAGTCTAGTAGGCAATGGACCCTATCCCATGCTTTTGACTTCTCGCGAGCAGACTGCTATTAATTTACAACCGTCTCAAGTGGATGATGACTTGAAGGTCTTGCTTGATGAGTTTGAGGACATCTTTGCTACTCCAGTTGGCCTACCTCCACCTCGGCTACAAGATCACAAGATTCCATTGGTTGATGAAACCAAGGTGGTTAAAGTTAAACCATATCGTTACCCGGCTGTTCAGAAAACTGAAATAGAAAGGTTGGTTTAAGAGATGCTACGTGCGGGTATCATTCGTGATAGCAACAGTCCATTTGTCTCGCCTGTGGTCATGGTCAAGAAGAAGGATGGAAGTTGGAGACTCTGCATCGATTATAGGAAACTCAACCAATTGACTATCAAAGATCGATTTCCCATTCCGGTGATTGAGGAATTATTGGATGAATTGGGGCAAGCAAAATTCTTTTCTAAGCTGGACTTGCTTTCGGGCTATCACCAGATTCGAATGTGGGAAGCAGATGTGCACAAGACCGCCTTCAAAACTCACGACGGCCATTATGAATTCCTGGTCATGCCATTCGGCTTGACCAACGCTCTTTCTAGTTTCCAAGCCTTGATGAACTCCATCTTTCGACCCTTACTGAGGAGATCAGTACTGGTTTTTTTTTATGACATACTCATTTACTCGCAGTGTTGGACAGATCACTTGTTACACTTGCGGGAGGTACTCCAGGTGTTGCGGTCCAACCACTTATATGCTAAACGGTCCAAGTGTACTTTTGGAGCTTCCCAAGTGGAGTATTTAGGACATGTGATCGCTCGAGGAGTGTTAGTATGGATCGGTCGAAAGTAGCTGATGTGTTGGACTGGTTGCCTCCAAATTCTGTTAAAGAGCTCCGTGGATTCCTTGGGTTGTCAGGTTATTATAGGCGCTTCATCCGCAATTATGGAGTCATTGCTAAGCCCCTGACTACTTTATTACAAAAAGACACCTCTTGGCGTTGGACGATAATGGAGCAGGCCGCTTTTGATCAGCTCAAGGCTGCTGTGTGCCAAGCGCCTGTATTGGTGTTACCCAATTTCCATAAAACTTTTTGCGTCGAGACTGATGCTAGTGGACAAGGGGCTAGTGCCGTTCTTCAGCAAAATGGCAAACCAGTGGCATTTTTCAGCAAAGCAATGGGAGTAAAATACCAGGCCATGTCTATCTATGAAAAGGAAATGCTAGCGGTGTTATTGGCCGTGAAGAAATGGCACTCTTACTTGGTGGGTCAACATTTCCTCATTAAAACCGACCACCAGAGCCTTAAGTTCCTGTCCGAGCAGCAAGCAATCACCCCTTATCAGCAGAAGTGGGTCGCGAAAATGTTGGGATACGATTATTCAATATCTTATCGTAAGGGCACTCAGAATACCGTGGCTGATGCCTTGTCCAGGAGATTACATGAAGATACACCCCACCTCTTACAATGTGAAAGTAGCATAGCTACTTCTTGGTCTGATATGTGGGCACGGATCGTTGGCTCTTATGTTGAAGATGTAAAACTTTCACACATTTGTCAGGATGTTCAAAATCGACCTCATATGCATCCCAAGTATTCTTGGCATGGTACTTTTCCCCGTCGGAAGGGCAAAATCGTAGTGGGGAAGGACATTCAGCTTCGCAAACAGATCTTTAATTTATTCCACGCCAGCGCTGTGGGGGGACACTCGGGCGTCCATGCTACTCGTCATCGGATTTCTTCATTACTCTATTGGAAGGGTCTCTCCAAGGACGTCAAACAATGGGTTCGTGAATGTGTGATTTGTCAGCGTTGTAAGGTCGATAATGCTGCGTCTCCGGGTCTTTTACAACCAATTGCTATACCTGATCGTGCATGGGCCATAATCAGCATGGATTTCATTGAAGGGCTGCCGGCGTCTCAAGGGAAATCCACCATCCTAGTGGTGGTCGACCGCTTGACTAAATATGGTCACTTCCTTGCCCTCACTCATCCGTTTACTGCCGCAACCGTTGCTCACGAATTCCTTCATCACATTTACAAGTTACATGGAATTCCCGAAGCTATTATTTCCGATCGTGACAAAATTTTTTTGAGTCATTTTTGGCAGGAATTGTTTCGACACTTGGGGGCTAAGATTAAACTATCCACTGCTTATCACCCCCAAACCGATGGCCAAACGGAGATCCTCAACAAGTGCTTAGAGAGTTACTTGCGTTGTATGACTGGGGAAAAACCATCTGCTTGGGTTTCTTGGCTCTCCCTGGCTGAATGGTGGTATAACACCACCTATCATTCCGCTCTACAGTGCCCTCCTTATACAGCCCTCTATGGACAAGACCCCCTCTGCATTTACCATACTTAGCTGGCGCTTCTTCAGTGGCTTCGGTGGATCGTACCTTGCAGCAACGGGAGGTCATGCGCAAGGTCTTGAAGTTCCATTTAGCTCGTGCTCAGGATCGGATGAAGCAAATGGCAGATCGTCACCGTTCAGAGCGGGAATTCCAGGTGGGTGACTTGGTGTATCTGAAGTTGCAGCCCTATCGCCAACATTCATTATGCCAGTTCAAGAATCAAAAGCTTTCGCCTCGCTACTTTGGCCCTTTTCCAGTTGAAGCTCGGGTGGGACAAGTAGCCTACCGTTTAACATTGCCACCTGCCGCTCGGATTCATCCTACCTTCCATGTGTCTCAATTGAAAAGGCACATTGGGTCAGCCGTCAGTACTCCCACCATACCTCCAGTCGGATCTGATGGGGCTCTACTTAAAACACCGATTCGGATTTTGGATAGGCGTCTCGTTAAGAAGGGAAATCACGCTGCTGTCGATGTCTTGGTTGAATGGGCCGATACTTTTCCGGAAGATGCCACCTGGGAAAACTTGGATGATTTTCGTCAGAAATTTCCCTTGTTCGATCCTTGAGGACAAGGATTTTCTTCTGGGGCGGAGTATTGTTACGTACCGTTCATTACGTACCGTTATTCTCACCATGCACGTTTAATTCCATGCAAGAAACGATGCGTTTTGTTTGTTTTTAATCAGTTGTTGTATACGCTGCGTTTTGTGTTGTTTACTGAAACGGTGTGTTTCGATAGTCTGTTTGTTAGCTGCCACCTTATATTGGCACTAAGGACAAGGAAACGGTTATGCAAAAAGTGAATCAGATTCTTTTGAATTCTTCTTCTTCTCTTCTTCTCTGTATTCTTCCTCTCTTCTCCTTGTTTTCTTGAATTTTCCAGCTCGTTCCGCCACAGTAAAAAGCAGCTTAACCAAGGAGAAAAGATCAAAGAAAATGAGAGGAAAGTCAAGGAAATCTTCCCTGCATAAGCATTGGTCCCAGCAATATAATGTGCCACAGGAAAGCAGTTCTCAAGAAAATCAAGACTCCTCTCAATGTTATTCACCCATGGATTTTTCTCCTTATCAGGAAATTGCAGAAGTTGATCAATTACCAAAGGAAAGTGCTCAAGATGAAGGTGATCAGAAATGCAGTAAGCCAAACGAAGAGAATTTTGGGTATGATCATCAGAGAACTTTTTTTGGTGATGGTCCTTCAAGAGAACCAGTTTGTGAATCTGAAACTGCCCCCACTGCTTTCAAATCTGACTGTTTCTCTAGTAGCAGTGCTGCTGGTATTGCTGGAGCAGAAGGCCTAAACGGGACCCAAGAAAACAAACAGAGAACAGAGTCTTGTTTTAGTTCAGGCATGGAAGATGAGAGAAAATTTACTTTTTCTGCAACCTCAACCTCTGGGCAAGGTAATTTGTCATTAAGAAAGCGCCAGCTTCGAAATAAAAGTAAGGTCAAAATTGGTAATGCTTCATTTATCATAACTCCAGTCCTGGATGTTCAAGGAGGGTCTTCCTCTGTCCAATTTTCACCTTGTGATCGTGTAGAGTGTGAACAAAAAGATAAATTTACACATCATAGCAAAGAGGAGAATGATCAGTTCAAACAAAGGTCGAACTCCTTTACTGCTGCAGTCCATGAAGCCTGTGAGATGTGGCGACTCAGGTATCTTGATGACTGATTAGTGTTTGATAATGTCTGAGAAAGGTTCATTGGATTATTTGTTGCTGATGTGGTTTCACGTTAATTAGTATTGCTTTGAGAATTTGGTATTGATATTTATGTGGGGAAAATTTGAAATTGTATCAGGGAAATCAAGCTTATAGAAATGAGAATTTGTCTAAAGCAGAGAAATTTTACACTCAGGGAATCAACTCTGTCCCCACAAATGAGACTTCAGGGTGCTCTGTCAAGCCTCTTGTTCTTTGCTATAGCAACCGTGCAGCCACTCGTATATCTCTTGGAAGGATAAGGGAAGCTTTGGCAGACTGTCTGATGGCTGCTGCTCTTGATCCAAATTTTCTGAAAGTTAATGTTAGAGCTGGCAAGTAAGGCCCTAAAATATATGTTTGCTTTGTGATTTATTGAGTTTTGTTCAGCAATTTTTATATTCCTGGAACTGGATTGCCTTACTAAGTTGCTATCTGTTTAGGATGCATTTGGTACCTTAGTGGGTTTGTATGGTTCCTTATATGTCCAATTACTGTTTTGAAGTTTGAAAGCATTGAGTTGGACTTGGAAATCATATAAGTCTTGCTGGAGTGATAAGATTGAAATGAGTTTAGGAAAATTTGATTCTGGTAAAATAGTTGTATTAATTATTTATGAACTTGGTATGTTAGCCAAGATGTGTTAATTAGGGAAATCTTGCTTGGAGCTTATGATTAAGATTTTGGGTTATATCATGCTCTAAGCTCATCTTTTTAATAAGAACAAGATTAGTTCCTTTTAAAACTTAAGTCATGCTGGTCCAACATAAGGTGAAATTGACAATTTTTATTGTTCTCTATGCTTAAGTCTTTATATGGAATGCTAAGGAAAAAGAAACTATTTATATGAGGGGTTTCACGGTTGTTGTCGCTAAAGCTAATGCAATCTCAAGAATGTGATTTGAAGGAGAGGGGTTGACTGCCCTTTTCATCTAAGAAGTTTTTGTCTATGCATAGAACTGTTACATTTGATGTTAAATTATAACCAAAATTTCCTTAAGGAATATTAATATTTTAAAATTCAATTTTAAAATTCATTGTGTGCAATTTGCAGTTGTTACCTTCTGCTGGGGGAAACTGACAACGCCATTCGATATTTCAATAAGTGCTTCAGTTCAGGAGCTGATGTGTGCTTGGATCGCCGAATTAGGGTAGATGCTGCAGATGGCCTCCAAAAAGCTCAGGTAAGCAACATTTTGGATTGATATGTCCTCATCATATGTAAGCAGTGGCTTTGTAGAGGTTGGCAAAAATATCAAGTCTTTGATATCCCACGACACAAGTCATGGAGCTCATGAGTTATTATATTGCTTATTTACTAAATATATTTTATTAAGTTGCATACTCTGACTGCATAAAGAGAGGCCCCTCCATCCATATTCCATTGGTTTCAAAGCTGCTGATGGAATCAAAGTCCAACAGACTCCAATCGGATTAGTGAAGCAAACAGTGATCTTAAGGTGCTCTGCCTTAGTGCTAGAAAAAAAAAGCACCTTAGACCCTTTCAAGTTGATCAGGATCATGCTTGATCTACCTAGGTGCCCTTTTGTGCAAGGCTGTTTGCACTAAAAATAGCTTGCCCAATCGAAGTTCTCTTCCATTTCTTGAGTCCAGATAACATAATTTACTGTTTTCTTTTCTCCCTTTATTGTTAATAATAGGAAGAGAGATAATCTCAAACTCTCTACATCTCAATTTCTGAGTATTGAACGCCAAACGTAGGACCATAAGAAAATGGTGTATTTTGACAACCCCTCCTCCCAATAAAAAAGAGGAAAATTTGTATGTTTTGTTGGATAAAGTGAACCACATGGGCCTTGCCTTTTCCTAAAGCACCTAAGTTGGACTCATTTAATGCTCATAATGGATGTTACTACCCCCAACCCAATCTGAATAAAAGCTTTAGAAAAGATAGAAAACATTCCTATTGGACACGTACATATATCTAAATTTCACACTTAATTCTGAGCAAAATAAATTACAAAGATAAAGTAAACAAAAAAATTCTTGTCTTCATTTGAAATGGATGCAAATAAAATAGTGTTTAAATCATAACGTTTAAGTAATAGATTACTAACATTGACTTGATTTTTGATATACTATATGTACGAATTATCTGGAATCCAGTGGCTATTTTCACACTCGCTGGTCAGAAAATATATTTTAGACTTGGCAATAAAATATAAATTGATTGTACAGTTTGAGTAATAGAATTTAGGTGGCGCAAGCTTAGAGTTGAGCACTTAAGCTTTACAAGGCTTAGATTACTGGAAGACATCTTTGTCTATGCATATGTGGGTTGGGAAGGTGGGGTGATGACTGATTCTGTGCTTTTTTGATATGCAGAGAGTGGATGAACTTACAAAACATTCTGCAATACTTTTGGAAGAAAAGTCATCCAATGCAGCATCCAGTGCATTAGATGCAATTTCTGAGGCCTTGTCTATTAGTTCACGTTCTGAAAAATTGCTTGAAATGAAGGCAGAGGCCCTTTATATGGTCTGTGCTCTTTGGACTTATGATTCCACTTGGTTTCTCTTTTCTTTTCCCCCTAGGTTTTCACTTTTCGTATAATTATTCTTTTCATTTGAGCATTTCATTTTTATGCCATAAGAAACAATGTAAGTTTGGATTGCACATCTTTTGGTCTGTTGCAGCTTAAGAAATATGAAGAAGCAATTCAGTTGTGCGAGCAACCTCTTTATGTTGCTCAAAATAGTTCTTCTGAAGCAGAGATAGACAAACAAATAACAAGCACGGATGGTTGTGGGTGTTATTCTATTGCAATGCTGTGGAGGTGGCACTTGATGTCCAAGTCATACTTCTATATGGGCAAGCTTGAAAAGACACTTGAATTACTTCAGAAGCTTGAGCACGTGGGATCTTGGAAGGACGAGTAATACATTATCTTTTTGATGCATGACTAATTCCAATTTTCTGTAGCTTTATCCCGTGTTGTCCATCCATTTTCTACGATGCTAAAAGGGTCCTGATTCTGATTGTAATTTTGTAGGCATGGGAGCAAAATTTTAGAAATGTCAGTTTCATTGGCTGTTACCATTCGAGAACTTTGGCGCCTTAAGGTATGTGCTATAGCCCTTCGATGGTTGTTATTCATTGTGTATTCATTCTCTTGAATACTGGGTTGGTTTAAGTTCTTAGGTAGTTTTTGACATGAAGATGATAATAATCCATGGAAATTTGTCACCCTAGTGCTTGACCTTAATGCCATGGTACCCATATTTTTTGGCATGCAGGGAAGAATTCCATGTCCTCCTTGCCAGGGGTAAGTCCCTTGAAACAGTTGCCTGGAAGGAACAGGAAAAAACATAACATATTTTCTCTATTGATGTCATTTTTGTGCATAAGTTTTTGATGATTGATATGACTAAAGGAAATAGGGTGGGAGAACTATTATGCTTGTGGATGATGAAACAAAAGATTATGGGGCCATATCATCTATCAAAGTTATTGTGGTCATTTCAATAATGGCATCTGAATGGTAAATGTTATTGATACTGATACCAGTACAGTATCAATTGTGTTCCGAAGAAGTTTTAGGAGAATTCGATGTTGGTGGAAAGCATATGTCGTAAAAAGCATTTACCTTTTTATTCATGGAACAAATCTAGTGCTCTTATCCTTTCTTTAATCCACCCTCATTTTACTTTGACCTTTCCCCTCTTTTTCTGTTGATTCCTTTGTGTGTTTCGAATTTTGCCTCCTGAGGTTCTTATATCCTTCATTTTTCTTTTAAGTTTTATCCCATTTGCCTTTTTTGTTATTTCAGACTGCAGGGAATGAAGCAGTTTGTTCTGGTAGGTATACAGAAGCTGTAGAACACTACACACTTGCTTTGTCAAGCAATGTTGAATCACGGCCTTTTGCAGCAATATGCTTTTGTAATCGTGCTGCTGCATGCCAAGCTTTGGGTCAAATTGCTGATGCAATTGCAGATTGCAGTCTAGCAATGGCCCTTAATGAAAATTATACCAAGGTATGTGTTTCTCCTATCTTTTTCTTCTTGTCTTTTTGACCGAGGAAAGCTTTAAAAGTGTTGTAGCTATATGGATTTTATTACAAAGATGATTTTATCAGGCTTATGAGATTTGGCTCTTCTTTCTATTAATAACCAAAGATTGGTTCATTAGGGGCGATGGTATAAATACTAATGAATCTTCTTATCAAGACTTTCTTTATACTGTTGATATCTAAATCTTGAGTATGTGCTTGATGGGTTCCTTTCCCATTACTTAATCAGGCTTATTTCTTTGATCTAGCATATGCAATCAAAATATTGACATAAATAAACTTGTTGGACTTGGATTTTAATGTTTCCTACTATGCTTACTTTATAGGTACTTATGGAATTAGTATAGTTGATTACCATCATGATTCAAAAAATTCCTTGCTCACTCGGATTATCCAATGTTAAGTTTGAGCTTTTACTGATTTTAATTGCAAAGATGCGAGTGGTAGGTAATATGTGATCCATGATAATTACCATTTGAAGATGGATAGAAATTACATATGGAAAGCAAGGTGATCGAGATCATTCTAACATATCGATGATAAAACCTTTAAACCTTTTAGATTGCTACATTGGGAGGTGAAGTATATATCCAAATGTAATAAAACCTCATTAAGCATCAAACCTAAATCCACCTGTAATACGTGGGGAACTACGACCTAAATATAAAGTAACAAGTACAACATTCTCTAAACTTATGACATATGGGTAGCACCATTTAACAAGTGACTGTGCATCCAATATTAATGATGAAACAAATTGACCTAACACCTAGACAACAAATTAAGTCTATAAACAAGAAGCATCTTAGGCTCTGGTATATGTTAAATATCCACTTTGAAGCAATTAGGGGACCTTTAAATCAGCCCTTTGGCTAGTTTTCTGCATGTATGGTAGGTCATTTTTACGTTTATATTGCAGATGGAACAAGAGAAAGTATTGGTCCACCACCTTTGCTTTTGTTAGATACAAATGTGAGCATGAGATGCAGAGACCGATCGCAAGGGCTAATAATGAGAAGATTGATGGTAAAATCATCCAAGTGTCAAGGGTCTATACTAGCCTAGAGGCTTGTCAACTTCCCCAAAGTTTCGATGCTCCAAAGGACAAATATGACTAATCAAGCACGTGAGAACTATCGGGGACAACAGACAAGGAGGTTCTTCTAGGCGGTATCCGTTCAAGTCAATTGATGGTGTGGCCCCTCAAGGTGATAGTAGAGTTAACAGACCAACCCACAAATTGCCATTTCCTCGCCCCCTGCCCACTAGAGTTAACAAGAGGTCTAGATAAACATTGTTCTCCCATTATTTTCTTCCGATCCAATGGATGTCCCCTCTAAAAACAATTTGAAGTTCTCATAGGGGATGGGAGATGTTGAATTATGAACTCCATGCAGCCCATGCAACGTCCAAAAGCCACTCAATCTTCATGGCTATGCTGCTGACAATATTTCATGTGAACTAAGTGCTTCATTCTAGTCTTTTGTGAACCAATGCCATTGTAACTTAGTTTGGTTTATTTTGAACCATGTTAGGTTGATATTTCATGTCATTTTGATGGTGACAAAGCTGATCAAATCAGCAAGATTAAGCTTGCAAGTTTTTTATTTCAAGTTTCCATAAGTTTAAGTGGGATTAGGTATGCTTAGGTAAAGATTTGATATGATTTACTTTGACTAAGTTTTTTATATATTGGCAATATATCTTTAATGAAATGTAGTTGTAATTCATTCAAACTTAAGCTCCATTTTCCTTAACTTTCTTTTCTCTCAAAGAATTCTGTCATCTCTCTTTCTTTCTTCTTCAGCAAGTCTCGACACTTGCACTGCAAGTTACAGCCATACACAAGCTGCTATATGCTTCTAACTCCAACAATTGGTATCTAGAGCTTCATTCTTTGAGGACCTGTTGCTGTTAAGATCAATTTGGAATGGCTTCATCAAGCTTCTCACCTGCTGTGCCTTCGATCTTCAATGGAGAAGGTTTTCATATATGGCAAGTTAAAATGAAGACCTACCTTCAAGCTCTTGATCTATGGGAGGTTGTGAACACCGATGCTGAACCAGAACCTCTTCGAGCCAACCCAACTGTGGCTCAAATACGACAGCATGCTGAGGAGAAGACCAAGAAACATAAAGCCTTGTCATGCATCCAAAATTGTGTCTCGGACATCATTTTTACAAGAATTATGGCCTGTGAGACTCCAAAATGGCATGGGACAAACTTAAGGAGGAGTTTCAAGGTACAGAAAGGACTAGGCGTGACAACTTCTAAACTTGAGGAGAGACTTTGAAAACTTGAAGATGAAAGAGGAAGAAATCGTAAAACAAGACTCGAGACAGATAATGGTCATTTGTAAATGATAAGGCTCCTTGGTGAGCGGTTTAGTGAAGCAAGGATAGTGGAGAAGGTGCTTTCAACCTTACACCGAAAGGTATGAAGCAAAAATATCCTCCTCGAGGACTCCAAGGACCTCTCAAGCATCACCTTGACCGACTTAATCAATGCCCTTTATGCTCAAGAGCAAAGAAGGGCAAGCGAGAATGAGGAGCACCAAGAAGGTGCTTTCCAAGCTAAAGCCGTGACTTCCTCATCCAACACTACCTACAAAGGCAAGAAAACTCGAAAAGCAGGCCCAAGTCCGATCTTTCGCAAGGACCAATGATCGCCTTTGCAGATTTTGCAAAAAGCCGTGCCATCCTCGAAGATAGATGTTGGTTTCGGCTGATGCGATGCATGCCAACACCGTAAGAAGAAGGGACATGTTGAAAGAGTATGCAAGGCAAAAGGCAGACCGAAGCAGGCTCAACAACAAACTAAGACCGAGGCTCGAGTGGCTGAAGGTAGCAGTGATCAAGAAGAAGAAGTTTTTGCTGTGTCATGCTCAAGTGACCAGAAGAAAGGCTCCAAAATTTGGCTCCTCGATAGTGGATGTACAAACCACATGTCTCCTAATGAAACCATCTTTAAAACCTTGGACAAGACTGTTCAAACCAAGGTCAAAGTTGCAAATGGTCAGTACATCAATGCTGTAGGCAAGGGTGATGTTTTGATATCAACTCCAAAGGGTAACAAGGTGATTTCTAATGTACTACTTGTACCCGATATTGACAAAAACCTGTTGAGCATACCTCAACTCATTGACAAAGGGTATTCACTTGTGTTTAAAGACAAACTGTGTCAAATAACTGATCCATGTGGATCATGCTTCTTGACAGTCACTATGGCTGATAAATCCTTTGAGATTGATTGGTTAGAAAGCTGGAATGAAGCCTATACTGCCTCAGAGAATGACTCAAAGAAATGGCACAAAAGGCTCGGCCATACAAACTTTAAAACAATGGCCAGGATGATTCATGAAGAATTGGTCGAAAACTTCACAAACTCAGCATGCAATAATGAAGTTTGTGAAGTGTGTCAGCTTGGAAAACAAGCTAGACTACCCTTTCCTCGAACCAAGCTCCTGAGAGCAACCGAGAAGCTTCACTTGTTCATACAGATATGTCTGTGGCCCCATGAAGACAGAATCAATCAGTGGGAATAGGTACTTCATTCTCTTTATCGATGACTACTCAAGATTCTGTTGGATTTATTTTTTAAAACACAAGTCTGAAGTTCCACAAGTGTTCATGAAGTTCAAAGCTCATGTAGAAACTGAGACAGGTTGCAAGCTGAAGACCATCAGGTCAGATAATGGGGCTGAATACATTTTAGCTCAATTCCAGGTGATTTGTGATGAAGCAGGCATTAAACACCAGCTAACCAATGTGTACACACCTCAGCAAAATGGAGTGAGTGAAAGAAAAAATCGAAGCATCATGGATATGGCAAGATGTCTGCTGTTTGAGAAGAAAATGCCAAAGTTCATGTGGGCGTAAGGCGTCCAACACAAAGATCCTATCTTCAAAATAGACTACCAACAAAGGCCCCGATTCGAATGACACCTTTTGAAGCTTGGTATGGCTTCAAACCCTCTCTTGCTCATCTAAAACTCTTTGGATGTCTATGTTATGTGCAGATTCCATCCAGTAAAGAGGATAAACTTTCAAGAGAGCTGCTCCAGTGTTTTAGTAGGATATAGCTCGGTTAAAAGGGCTATAGGATCATTGATCCAACAACAAAGAAAGTTCAAGTGAGTAGGGATGTTGTCTTCGATGAAAATGCCTCTTTGGAACTGGGATAACAATCAACCAATGGAGACTCTTCAAGAGCTTGAAGTGGGCGCGGTCGAACTCTGAACAAGATGGTCAAGAGATGGACATTGATGATGTTCCATTAGAGGACCGCATCATTGATAGATGTTTATGAAAGTTTGTCAAGTAGCCATCATGGAGCCAACAAGTTTCAAGAGGTCAAGCTCACAAAGGTTGGAAGGCCGCAATGATTGAAGAAATAAAGATGATCGAGAAGAACCAAACACAGGATTTGGTTGATAGGCCACAAGACAGGAAGGTCATAGGTGTTAAATGGGTGTATCGTGCTAAGCGAGAATCGCGGATGGGAGCTTGAATAAGCTCAAGGCAAGGCTGGTTGTCAAGGGATTTAGTCGTAAATATGGCTCGGACTACATGGAAACCTTTGCTCCAGTGAGCTGTGCTCGACACCATCGAATGTTGATTGCTTTAGAAAGACAAAAGCAATGGTCCATACACCAACTCGATGTCAAGTCGGCATTTTTAAATGGATCGCTTGAAGAGGAGATATACATCGACCAACCTCAAGGCTTTGAAGTGCCGTGCAAAGAACACATGGTTTATAAACTCAAGAAGGCCCTATATGGTGCAAAACAAGCTCCCCGAGCTTGGTATGCACGAATCGATAGCTATCTCATCGGTTTGGGATTTCAAAGGAGCATCGGTGAGCCCACATCTGTATGTTAAGAAGAATGAAGTGAAACTCACTTATTGTGTCTCTCTATGTAGATGATTTGTTGGTTACAGAGGAGACAACATTGTCTTGAAGAATTTCAAGAACAAAATGAAAGAAGATGTTCAAATGTCGGACCTCGGGCATATGACTTACTTCCTTGGAATGGAAGTGATCCAAGTCAAGGAGAGATTTTCCTAAGCCAACAAGCATTTGCCAAGAAAATTTTGAACAAGTTTTCCATGGAAAACAGCAAACCAATGAACACACCTATGGCTGCTGAGTTAAAGTTGACAAGCCAAGGTAACTATGATGCAGTCGAGGAGTCCACCTACAGAAGTTTGGTGGGATGCCTTCTTTATTTAACAGCTACAAGACCGGATATAATGTTTGCTGTGAGCATGTTATCACGGTTCATGCATTGTTGCAACATGCAACATTTCCAAGCAGGAAAAAGAGTCCTGAGATATATCAAAGGAACATTATCCTATGGCTTAAAGTTTAGCACAACCGAAAACTTAAAGCTAGTTGGATACACAGAGCATGATGATTAGGCGGGATCAAAGGATGATTTAAAAAGCACTTGAGTTATTGTTTTCTCTTGGTTCAAAGAATGTTTTGGCCGTGTTTCAAAAGCAAAACCTTGTAGCCCAATCAACGGCAGAAGCTGAATATGTAGCCACTGCAGCTGCTGTGAATCAAGCCATATGGCTTAGGAAGCTACTCACTGACTTAAACCTACAGCAAGAGGGAGCAACAGAGATGCTATGTGACAACAAATCGGCTGTTGCAATTGCAAAGAACCCTGTGTTTCATGGACGAACCAAACACTTTAGTATAAAGCTTCATGTGGTGAGGGAGATGAACAGGCTCCGGAAATTGAACCGGTTCATTGCAATTCAGAAGATCAAATCGCTGACATCTTCACCAAAGCCCTCAAAACAACTAGATTCACTCAATTGAGAAGAAAACTTGGTGTATGCTGCAAGGAGTCCAAGGAGGAGTGTTGAATTATGAACTCCATGCAGCCCATGCAACGTCCAAAAGCCACTCAATCTTCATGGCTATGTCACTGCGACAATATTTCATGTGAACTAAGTGCTTCATTCTAGTCTTTTGTGAACCAATGCCATTGTAACTTAGTTTGGTTTATTTTGAACCATGTTAGGTTGATATTTCATGTCATTTTGATGGTGACAAAGCTGATCAAATCAGCAAGATTAAGCTTGCAAGTTTTTTATTTCAAGTTTCCATAAGTTTAAGTGGGATTAGGTATGTTTAGGTAAAGATTTGATATGATTTACTTTGACTAAGTTTTTTATATATTGGCAATATATCTTTAATGAAATGTAGTTGTAATTCATTCACACTTAAGCTCCATTTTCCTTAACTTTCTTTTCTCTCAAAGAGTTCATCATCTCTCTTTCTTTCTTCTTCAAAAAGTCTCGACACTTGCATCATAAGTTCTGACCACATACACAAGTCGCTATATGCTTCTAACTCCAACAGAGAGATATATAAACTTTTGGTCCGATCACGCTGGGCTTGGTACTGTCCCCTCAATGAGTGTTTTCCCGGATTTATGCTTTTGTTGTTAAAAGGAGGGTAAGTTGTCCGCTTTTTGAACTGTGTCATCAATAGTAAGTGGAGTTGGAATGTAATTTTGAGAAGAAATCCTTTTGATTAGGAACTTGAGCAAACCGAATGCTTTCCAATAAACTCTCAACAATCTACCTCCTAGCCTCTCCTATTGCTGATTATGTTATTTGAGTGCTTCTAGTAGCGGATAGCATCTTTGGATATCTTTTTTTCGCTTTTTTTCACCCATGTCGAGGTTAGGGAAACCGGTTGGAAGCATGTTTGTCTCATTGCTCCCCGAAGGTCGAAGTATTTACGCAACTCATTAGGTGCGGGTTCCTACGAAGACCGAGTTGGCCAAATGAGGTATTGTTCCTCAGATTTTGCCACTTGTCGTTTGTGTGGTTTGGAGTTGGAATCAATTCACCACCTATTCTTCACACATGTTAAAATTTTGGCATCATTCTTATCAAAGGATCCACTATCTTTCTTCATTGCTTGGCGATATGTTAACTCACGATAAATGTAGCAAAATTTGGTTTATGACTTTTTTTGCCATTGTGTGGTCGCAGTGGTTTTTGAATGAAACTATTTTTAATGGCAAATCATTGGTCTTTGATCAACTTATTGACATTATTAAACTTAGAATGGCATGGTGGTACCATGCAAAATGGCCTAAGAGCTTTTCTTTGTGATTGATTTTACTGCAGCCTCTCCTGCAATTTCTCGCCCCTAAATTCTTTCAAACACAAATTGCCTCGCCCTATGGAAGCCTCCATTAGGGTATCTTAAATTTAATCTCGATGGATCTCTCATTGGAGCCTTTGGTCCAAAATTTGGTATTGTTGGTCGTCTTCGTGACAAAAAAATAACATTCTTTTTCTCGAATTTCTCCAAATCTATTGGTCACACCGACTCCTGCTGAATAATCTTGCCTAGGAGTTGTTGTGTTTATGATTTTGGTCTCCTGGTTCGTGTTTGTATGCCTTTCCTGTGTTGCTTGTGTTTTGTTGGAGTTTTTCTGGTTTATATTTCTTGGGATGTACCGATCTATGATCCTCAATAAATCTTTACCTTTTCCCAAAAAAACCTCCCTTTCTTGTGCATCGATAGATCCAATTCTAGCTCTTGAAATATACATTTCTTAAACCAAATCTACTACCATTTGTGTGCCTTGCATTTTTAGCTTAACAGTTTCTTGAATGCTTCTTTGAGATACGTTATGGAAGTGTGAGCAAAAACTAATCGAATATATGAAAAAGCTTGAGTGTTATTGATCTCATTAACCAATGTACCATAACTATTCTAGGTTTCTGATGCGTCGTTAAAAGCACCAAATATATCCTATTCCCTGCAAAATAATGAAAATAACAGTAAAAGGGAAGTAGGGTCAAATCCTCAGGGATCGGATTATACAAATGTTTGTTTCTCGAAATCTCGCGTAATCGTGCCCAAGAAAGCTGCGTTCTGAAAAAATAAAAAACAACGAATTTAAAAGGTTGGATCTCAAAACGAAAATAAAATAAAAAAATAGAATTGAGAAGTCGAATGGAAATTGCGAAAATTAAAAATAAAAAGTAGAGTTGAGATAAAGAAATTCTTATGGGAAGATTCCAGCCTCTGGTTGCCTCGATCCGCCTTGGGCTCAATCCTTGGCTTTTAGATGATCCTTCTCAAACCGAATAAGCCGCTTATAGTGGAAGAGGACGCCTCGACCACCAGCTCAAAGATTTAGACTTCAATTTGGTGGAACTCGACTCTAGTCAACAATCGCCTTATGGGATCATCTATGCTAGATCAACGTTTCTCAATGGCGAATCCCACGCCATTTTGTCTATTGGGCTCGCCAACCTCTGACGCAGTAAGCTAACGAACCGACTGTGTAATCTTCTCAAAATATACAAAGCGGCCGTTCCTTGCACACGTTGAAAAGATCACTTCTTAAGGGACATGGACGGAAGCGTCAGCCCCGTAATGCGGAGAAACGATGAATACCCTGTTGAGAAGGCTAAGTGCGGATTCTAAACCTCAAGAACCCTTTTTTGGGGATTTTCGGCAACCTTTGGCTAGAAGGGTTTTAGTGGTTCATAATTGTGGTGGAAAAGAAAATAAATATAAAAATGAAAGTTTTATTAAAAGGGAAAATGGAAAGAACAAAAGCCTTATGGGGAGAGAGTCTACAGAAAAAGATGAGCCCCCAAACTGAGTCACTTCATCCCCTATTTATAGTGCTAAGATAGATAGACTAGTCCTATTTAAATTCCTAAAGATAATTACAAATAATCAAATATAAATAAAGATAAATAAAATAAATCCTAAATTAAATAATCCTTAATAATTATTTTAATATTAATTATCCTAATATAATCAAAATAGAGTCTAATAGAATAAAAACTCTTCTTTTTGCATTTCAACCCTTGTGTCCTCCATGCTTGCACTTTTGGCACCAACTTTTCCATGTGTTGCACATTGGCCCATTTTATCTCTAAATTCACGCTTTTGGCCCTTAATTTCGCTTTAGCCTCCAATTTAGTCCCTATAAGATAAAAGACCATAAATAGCCCAAATTAGTAGAATCATACTCAAAATAAATATGCAATTAGCACATAAAAACATGACGTTCTAGAGTATTATCAAATTCCCTACTTAGCCCATGCTTGCCCTCAAGTATGGTTCCTATCCATCGTGAAAATTAGATCCTCGAAAGAAATTCTACTCCAAAGTTTTATAAAAATTAGTCAAAAATGCATATGAAAAATAAAGAGAACTTCTAAGCTTGCTTTAAGTAAAACAGAAAAAGTTTTCTAATTAACACACACAGAAATTAAAATCGTCTTGAATTATTTCATGCTATTTAGGTAAATTACCAAACCTACCAAGACACTCTATTTATTTCCTCCTTTAGTCCCCAACTGCAATTTTATTAGTACTATTTTTCTTTTCTTTTTTTTTCTTTTTATTTATTTATTTATTTATTTATTTACTTAGGAATATATTGAACCTTTTGACACGAAGAGAGATGACAACCCAAGCACCCCACCCCAGTTTACTCAAATTCAACATACTCCTAAAAATTATTTATTTCCGGTTAGCGGAGTATTACCTATCACGTCACACAATCTTTTGACGCGAAGTAGAATGACAACCCAAGCACCCTACCCCGGTTACTCAGTCAGTCACGTTCTGAGCCGCACTCATAACCTTGGTTACATTTATTAAACAAAATTTACAAGAAATTTTAATTTTAAGAGGACCTAAGAGAAATAATCAAGTGTCGAAAATAAGTTTTAGTAACCACCTAATAGACATGAACATAATTTAGGCATGCAAATGTATTAAGTGTCCACTTTAGATTAAACTTGATCAATTTTACGAAAAGCAAGATAGAGTTAACTTATTAATCATAATTATTTTTAGCCTAATAAAAATAAAACAGTGGAGATAAAATCAAACAGACAGAATCATAACTAACTCAGTAGCCAAGAATCATGCATGTGGGTCAAACAGTGGCAAGTCGTGGTCAAATTCTTGGGCATGAAAAGCGACAGAATATTCTTAAAAAATATGGACAGAATGGAGCCTCAAGAAGCAAACACAATCACATCAGCAGATGATAATAATACGAAAAGTACCTCCCCCCTACTTAAAACACATTATCCTCAATGTGGACGCAAAAGAAATAAATAGGTAGAAAAGTTTAGGAAAACTCCCCGTGTAGCTACTGTCGATTACGGAGGACTTGCGCGTGAAGGGGACGATATGGTGGGCCCGACAGCTTGTGCGGTGGCCATGGAGGAAGAGGAGGGAAAAGAAGCGTCGATCAAGTCGACGGCTTGGGGTGCAGAGAGGCGGCAACGGCGCGAGTTGATGGAGAAGGGAGGTTCAGCGGCGGCGTGGCTTCGGGTTCACACCATTGCGAACGGCGAATGGTGGTGGTTGGTGGAGAGGGGTGAGTTTTCGGCGGTAATGGAGTTAGGGAAGGACATTTGGGAAAAAAATTAGGTTTTGGGGGTTTTATTTGGCTGAAAGGGGATGTTTGGGTGCAGGGATAAGGATGGTTGGGTGCAGGAATAGGGTAGTTTGGCTTCAGGGATATGGCATTCTGGGCTGGAATAGTATCTGGAATAGAGGCTTTTTGGGACCGTAGATAGGGTTGTTTGGTTCTGACTTGTCTCCATTTTCTTAGTATTTTCGCTCCGTTTTACCTAGATGGAAGAAGAGAAATTTATTAATAAAATAAAAAGAAAAGAATGGAAATAATAAATAAGAAATAAAAATAAAAATAAAAATAAAAATAAATAAAATAAAATAAAGATTGGGTTGCCTCCCAACAATCGCTTGTTTAACGTCATTAGCTCGACGACTTAAATAGTTCTACGGTGGCTGAAAATAAATCTTTTAATCATGTGAGCTTGGAAATTCTCATTTTTTATCACATCCACCATATTTGGGTTTAATCGTCTTTGCGTCTTTTTCATTGGTTTCATATTTTCCTCCAAATGGTTAATCCCTTTTAAATCGACAATGGTCTCATCATTCTCCGAAAATGTGAATTTGAGATGCTCGAAAGGTGGTTTTAATTTTGGATCTGATACCTGCACAACAGAAGGTAGAAGTTTAGTATCCATAGGAGCCAATAATTTATTAACAGATTCAAAATCATTAAACATCATTTTAGATTTATCTCCATAAGATGACTCAAAAGTTTTTTCTACTGATGAGTTAATTATGTCGACACGGTTTACGTCCAAGACTTCACTTGGGTAGCTAATTGTGCCATAAACGTTAAACTCCACGATCTCCCCATCAAACTCCATCGTGAGGGTTCCGCTTCGTACGTCAATCTTAGTATTTGCGGTACTAAGGAAAGGTCGCCCCAACAAGATGTCTGAAGACCCGGGAGAGTTATCCTCCTCCATTTTTATCACATAAAAGTCTACAGGGAAGATAAGTCCATTGACTTTGACTAATACGTCCTCGAGGACTCCTTCGGGATGCACAACGGACCTGTCTGCCAATTGAATGGTAACACCTGTTTTTGTCAAAAAACCTGCGTTAAGTGATTCATAAAGAGAATATGGCATTACATTTATGGAGGCTCCTAGATCACACATAGCCTTTTTAATTCCCAAATGACCTATTTTGCATGGTATTGCAAACATGCCCCTATCCTTACGTTTTGCCGGCATTTTCCGCTGTAACACTGCGGACACATTTTCACCAACATTTACCCTTTCATTACCCGTTAACTTTCGTTTGTTAGTGCAAAGCTCTTTAAGAAATTTAGCATACCTCGGTATTTGCTTGATGGCGTCCAACAACGGAATGTTGATCTCGACGTTCCTAAATGTTTCGAGGATTTCCTTGTCCTCCTTACCTCTTCGACACTGGTGGAATCGTTCTAGAAATGGAGGTTGAATTATGGGCAATGGGGGTTTCGTTGAAAGCACCAAATATATCCTATTCCCTGCAAAATAATAAAAATAACAGTAAAAGGGAAGTAGGGTCGATCCTCAGGGATCGGATTATAAAAATGCTTGTTTCTCGAAATCCTGGGCAGAATCGTGCCCAAGAAAGCCTGCGTTCCTGAAAAAAATAAAAATAACAGAATTTAAAAGGTTGGATCTCGAAACGAAAATAAAATAAAAAAAAACAGAATTGAGAAGTCGAATGGAAATTGCGAAAATTAAAAATAAAAAGTAGAGTTGAGATAAAGAAATTCTTATGGGGAGATTCCAGCCTCCGGTTGCCTCGATCCGCCTTGGGCTCAATCCTTGGCT
Source organism: Gossypium sturtianum (assembly GCA_025698515.1). Classification (NCBI taxonomy): domain Eukaryota; kingdom Viridiplantae; phylum Streptophyta; class Magnoliopsida; order Malvales; family Malvaceae; genus Gossypium; species Gossypium sturtianum. The sequence continues at coordinate 95,262,159 of CM046951.1, read as the reverse complement.
TTTAGATGATCCTTCTCAAACCGAATAAGCCAGTTATAGTGGAAGAGGACGCCTACGACCACCAGCTCTAAAGATTTAGACTTCAATTTGGTGGAACCTGACTCTAGTCAACAATCGCCCTTATGGGATCATCTATGCTAGATCAACGTTTCTCAATGGCGAATCCCACGCCATTTTGTCTATTGGGCTCGCCAACCTCTGACGCAGTAAGCTAACGAACCGACCGTAAACCTTCTCAAAATATACAAAGCGGCCGTTCCTTGCACACGTTGAAAAGATCACTTCTTAAGGGACATGGACTGAAGCGTCGGCCCAGTGAATGCGGAGAAACGATGAATACCCTGTTGAGAAGGCTAAGTGCGGATTCTAAACCTCAAGAACCATTTTTTGGGGATTTTCGGCAACCTTTGGCTAGAAGGGTTTTAGTGGTTCATAATTGTGGTGGAAAAGAAAATAAATATAAAAATGGAAGTTTTATTAAAAGGGAAAATGGAAAGAACAAAAGCCTTATGGGGAGAGAGTTTACAGAAAAAGATGAACCCCCAAACTGAGTCACTTCATCCCCTATTTATAGTGCTAAGATAGATAGACTAGTCCTATTTAAATTCCTAAAGATAATTACAAATAATCAAATATAAATAAAGATAAATAAAATAAATCCTAAATTAAATAATCCTTAATAATTATCTTAATATTAATTATCCTAATATAATCAAAATAGAGTCTAATAGAATAAAAACTCTTCTTTTTGCATTTCAACCCTTGTGTCCTCTATGCTTGCACTTTTGGCACCAACTTTTCCATGTGTCGCACATTGGCCCATTTTATCTCTAAATTCACGCTTTTGACCCTTAATTTCGCTTTAGCCTCCAATTTAGTCCCTATAAGATAAAAGACCATAAATAGCCCAAATTAGTAGAATCATACTCAAAATAAATATGCAATTAGCACATAAAAACATGACGTTCTAGAGTATTATCAGTTTCTTATGGACATTACAAGTTTAAATTTATCTCTATCAAAAGCTTGAATGGTGAGGAAGGCATGTCATTGATATAAAAGCGCTTTATTCATTTCCTCATTTGTCTTTACATTTGTGTGTTTGATTTTCATGTCAAAATTATTATAACTACCATTCTTTGCATAATCGTGTACTCATTGATCGCTCCTCCTTGCTAAGCGGTGCGCTTTCAGAGAAACAACATTACATGAGATGATCGAGACTATGGACAAGCATCTAGCGATCTTTAAAGACTTATCTCAATTCTTGAAAAGCAATGTGATAAAACATCTCACCATCGGCACTAAGGATAAATCAACTGAAACTTAAAAGAGTTAAGGCAAGCTCAGTGGCGGTTATCATCCGTGCAAGAAGAAGCTAAAAGAGAAATCCCTTTAAATTTATACCTCATTTTGTAAGTTCTTTGCAAAGCCTAGGAACAGAGTTTTTCTCTATAATGTATTATGCTTTCAACTTAAAGTCAAAGAGGATGAACTGCTTGTGGTCTTCATTTAATACAGCATTGCATCTTGTATAAAATTTGAGTAAATTTGCATGTCTTTGGAGAACAGTTTGCAGCATAATTAGTGTCTTTCTAGGCTCTAGCACTTAAAGCACATGTTTCAATTTTGTTCAATGATTCTGTATTGAAATTCTTATCCTCAAGTGATAGTTTTGATTCCAAGTGTCGTAACCATTTTTTTGAAATCAGGAATCGACTTTGGTTTTGAAAACGAAAATAAAACGGGAGTCGCCACCAATCCTTTTTGATGAGGTGTGATCGGGTCACCGTGTAATTTGGTCATTTTAATAAAATTTGTAATTTACTAAAACGACAATTTTTTGGTCTGCGAATTTTAGAAAACGAGTTCGGGAGTCGGTTACGTGCGAGGAAGGGTTAGCACCCTCGTCACGCCCAAACTTGGTACCTAATTGATTATTTAATGTCTTAATGTCGAAAGTTGAAAATTTAAAAAAGATTAAAAATACGATCTCTTTTAAGAATATTTGAATTTTCTCAAATTGAATATCAAGATTTTCTCGCTCCGAAGGAACAAAATATCACATCCAGTACGTTAGGACACGATAATTTAAATCCTCGAATCCAAGATCATCTCATAATTCTCGGGACTCATGCATTGAAGCTATCAAAAGGATATTCGAGTATTTGGCCAAACAAAAAACCGAAACCCAGCACGTAGGGCACGATCTCTCGGGTTTCCAAACATAGAATATTGCCTTATTTTGAAAACTTTTGTTTTTGGATGAAATTTATAAAAAAAAATTAGATTATGTTTTAAAGAAACATTAATTAAAGCATGAAATGGGGGTTATGCCCGACGAATAATGGTAATGTGGCACGAATTTGATGTAACGATAACATAATACACATAATACATGACATTGGAATCGTTAATCTAAAATATTAACATGCATGAATAATAATAACAATAATGGAACAATAATACATGAATACGAAATTATATAATGAACTATAATAATATGATAATACAAATAAATAAATTATGGCACATGCAAAAGCAATAACTAAACAATATACACCATCTAAGTAATAACATTAATAAACAAAGACCAATGAATTAAACAATTTAAAGAGAAATAATACATAAATCAATTTAAAATAATTAGCAAAATGATTTAAGATAAAGAATACATAAAAAATAAGGTAAATAATATATGAAACAATTTAAAATAATGTCAAAATTTAAAATAAACAAAGATTTCATAAAGTTTAAAAAAATAATATACAAAAACTTAAAATAAATAATAATAATAATAATGAAATTTTGAAGAAAAATAAATAAATAAACTCTTTAAAACAGGTTGAAAACTAGATTGAAATCGAATAAATTAATGAGGACCAAAATTGCAATAAATAAAAAGAGGCGGCGGGGACCTGGCACGCTACGCTGCAGCGTAAGCTTGTGAGGACCAAATGGGAAAATAACCCACCCCGATGCGCAGCGTTTCGGCGAGACTAAATTAAATCGCAATAGAAATAGTGGGGTAAAATGTAAAAAAGGAAAAAATGCTAATCAATGAAATCGAGCGCGAGAAAAAAAGAGGGGGCCATCGCAAGAAATATCCCTTTGAAGGGATATGCGCACTATCCTAAAGCCAAACGGTGCCGTTTCATCTGTTATAAAACCCTTCTTTTATTTTTTTATTCAGTTCCCTTTCTAAAAAAAAAGAGAACGCCCCTTCCTATTTCTTTCTTCTTACGCTAGGGTACTTCCGTTTCGAGGCGGCGCCACCGGTCCGTGGCCCGACTGAGTGCACAAGGTAAGGTCCTTCGTTTTTCTTATTTCCTTTTTAGTATTTGTATTAGGTTTCACAAAAAAATAGTAAATAAAAATAAAAAAGGTAAAGAAACAGTGTTAAATGAAAGAAAATAAAAACAGAGAGATTAAAAAACAACCTTATAATTTTTGTTTCTTTGATTTCTGATAGTTCTTAAAAAAATCCGGAGGAAACTAATACAAGATGTGTTTCGGTTTTTATAACCGATTTGCCAAGATCCCCTTTTGTTTTTTTCTATTTCGTTTTTCTGTTTTGTTTGTCGTTTTTCCCCTTGTTTCGGTGTTGTTGCGTGTCTTCTTGATGTTGCAGGTGGTCAGAGGCGTGGGTAGCGGAGCGGCGCGCGAAGTGGCTGCTGACGTGCGGCTAGTCAGAGGGAGGCCAATGGTCGGCGGCTGAATGCTTGGAGGCTAGGGTTTGTTTGGCTGAAAGTGTTTAGTTTGTGGGCTAAGACTTTGGGTTTGGGTTAGACGAATTTGGGCTTGGACTTGTAATGGACTGTTATTTTGGACTGTTTTATTTTTTATTGGTTTTTTTAATTGTTTCTGGAGTGGGCCAAAATTGGCTACTACAACTGCCCCTCTTTGATCATTGTCGTGTAATGAGAATTGAGCAAAGACTTCAAAAGAGCCAATTTTGCCTAGTCTCGCCGAATCTTGACTTCTGTGGTAGCTTCTTTTCTTCCGGTAGCTTCATTCCAATCCACTGCATCCTCAGGGGTATAGGAACTGTTGCTTCGATCTGCTCCAATGTAATTCTAGGGAGAAGAGATTTGTAATCTCAATCTTCTCTGCTGAAACTTCAAAGAAATAAGGATTTATCCTCATTGTTAACTCAGGGAGACGGGATTTGTAATCTCAACCTACTCCACGGGAACTTCGAGGAAATGAGAATTCAGGGAGAAGAGATTCGTAGTCTCCATCTTCTCTACTGAAACTTCAAAGAAATAAGGATTTATCCTCATTGTTAACTCAGGGAGACGGGATTTGTAATCTCAACCTACTCCACGGGAACTTCGAGGAAATAATAATTTAGGGAGAAGAGATTCGTAGTCTCCATCTTCTCTACTGAAACTTCAAAGAAATTAGGATTTATCCTCATTGTTAACTCAGTGGAGACGGGATTTGTAATCTCAACCTACTCCACTGAACTTCGAGGAAATGAGAATTCGGGAGAGAAGAGATTCGTAGTCTCCATCTTCTCTACTGAAACTTCAAAGAAATGAGGATTTATCCTCATTGTTAACTCAGGGAGACGGGATTTGTAATCTCAACCTACTCCACGGAAACTTCGAGGAAATGAGAATTCAGGGAGAAGAGATTCGTAGTCTCCATCTTCTCTACTGAAACTTCAAAGAAATAAGGATTTATCCTCATTGTTAACTCAGGGAGACGGGATTTGTAATCTCAACCTACTCCACGGGAACTTCGAGGAAATGAGAATTCAGGGAGAAGATATTCGTAGTCTCCATCTTCTCTACTGAAACTTCAAATAAATAAGGATTTATCCTCATTGTTAACTCAGGGAGACGGGATTTGTAATCTTAACCTACTCCACGGGAACTTCGAGAAAATAAGTATGAACTTTCCAATTTGCTTCCTTAGTATCTCAGGAAGACTTCAATCTTCATTCTGCTCCACTATCATCTCTAGGGAATGAAATCTGAACTTTTCAATTTGCTTCCTTACTATCTTCAGGAAGATTTCAATCTTCAGTCCGCTCCACTATCATCTCTAGGGAACAAAATCTAAACTTTTCAATTTGCTTCCTTACTATCTTTAGGAAGACTTCAATCTTCAGTCTGCTCCACTGTCATCTCTAGGGAACAAAATCTGAATTTTTCAATTTGCTTCCTTATTATCTTCAGGAAGACTTCAATCTTCAGTCTGCCCCACTGTCATCTCTAGGGAACAAAATCTGAACTTTTCAAATTGCTTCCTTACTATTTTCAAGAAGACTTCAATCTTCAGTCTGCTCCACTACCATCTCTAGGGAACAAAATCTGAACTTCGATATTGCTACACCGTTCTTTGAGGAACCTGTCCTGTAGAATTAATTTTATGTGCTTATGCTTATGCAAATGATGAGGATGCTATGATCGGAATGACTCAAAGCCTCCTAACAACATGTGTTATGGACGACATTTGTATGAATGCAGAATGTCATGAGAATGGTCTTTTTACAATGATTAGGATGCAATGGTTAGAATGAATCGAATGCTCCTAACTAAGTGACTATGGATGACATTTGCATGAATGCAGAATGCCACGAGAATGATCATTTTTTAAATGTTTAAGGTGTCATTGTTATTTATCAAGGCTTTATCTCTGACGTATTTTGCTGCCTTCTTGCTCGGCTGGTATTTTGACAGCAAACCCGTAGAAACGATCATGCTTCACTCAATCGGTTTGCCCCACTATAACTTCAAAGTTCGCCGTGATACCTCTGGGACCTGAGGCTTGTAACATCTTACTATGATTCATGGAGGTGAAACTTTTCCAATCCATCCCACCGCCATTCAGGGGTAGAGAACTTGTTCAATCATCTAATCACTCATTGGGAAATCTGCCCAGATGTGTATTCATGATATTTGTATGGATGCAGAATATCATTCTTCTGGAGAATGATTCCCCTCTTAAGCTTGAGTTGATATTACTCTCTGACGTAATATCTTGTCATTTTGTTCAATCACCATTTTTGACAAAATCCAAAGAGATAACCTTTATTTGGACTCAGATGTTTCCAACCCTTGGTGAATCCTAAACAATAATCCTGCTTCAGGCTCTTGTATTATTTAGAAATTTCCAGAGTAATATGCGAAACTCCTTTTATGAAAGTATTATTAATCCACTAATCGTTATTTCAATGCAAAATGCCTGAAAAAGGTCGTAACAATGGGCAAGAAGGAAATTGATTAGGAGCATAGCTCGAAACAAACAAGTTAATCAAAGCTAGCAAATGTAATCAAGAAGGAAATTTATTGGTGGTGTATTTTGAAAAGAATAAGATAATCATAAATAACAAATTTAAAATGGATAAAATGGAAACTAGGTGCCCCAGATATCGCAGCCTGAGCTTCTCTGTTCAAACTTCTTGTGGACCATTTTAAGTTCAATATGTGTTTAGGAGATCCGGAGTACTTTGTCGATGCCCTAAGACGTAACATACTTCTTCAATGTTAATTCAAGCGTAGCAAGACCACTTATGCCCCACTTTTGATCAAAATTTGAGCTGCCCTTTTTGGGTTTTCAGCTCAAATCCCCTTTGGTCTCAAGGCGCCCGTTGCGGGTTTTCGCCTTGGCCTCTCTTTTTCTTCTTTCTTTTTTCTTCTTTTTTCTTTGTTTTTTCTTTGGAAAACTTTTTATTGAATTTGAATTCACCGGATTGGGTAGATCCTTGCTATCCATCTCGGTCAATATCCATGCTTCCCCAGAACAGGCCTTCTTTGTTGCATAAGGTCCTTCCCAGTTTGACATCCACTTTTTTCTGAAGTCTCTTTTGCATGGGAAGGATCTTTTCCAAAACTAGGCCTCCTTCATAGAATTCTTTAGGGCGAACCTTCTTGTTATAGGCCCGTATCATTTGCCTTTGGTACACTTGGCCATGAAGATGGCCTTTAGCCTCTCTTCTTCGATCAAGTTCGGCTAATCATATTGGGATTTTATCCATTCTGCTTCATCCGACTTCAACTCTGATAAAACTCAGATAGAAGGAATCTTGACTTCCATGGGCAAAATTGTCTCTATTCCATAAATTAATGAGAAGTGTGTTGCCCCGGTGAGGGTCCTACCAAACGTTCGACAAGCACGGATGCCAGTCTTCACGAGTCTCAATCTTTTTTTGGTTATCCCTTTTTTTGTGAGATTTGATGACAGTCGACATTATAAGATTGGCGAAACAAGCGACTTTCACCCTTTTGGTGAAGTAACCAATGACCATGAATATGAATCGATGTTGGCTAAAAGCTTTTGAGGAGATTGTCTTGATAACGTCCATGCCTCATATAGGGAAAATAGAGGAGGCACATAAGTCTTGTCTTCCTCAATTTGGCATTTACGGTGTAACTGATGCAATTTCCCTTTCTTGGTAAACCAGTAGCTCGAACCTCTTGATTAGCCTGGCCGTTGTAGAACCATTAACGTGGGTTCTTTAAACACCAATCTTAACAGCATACCCACGTTTCAGTGGCCTAGTGTGCCTTGATATGATTGTGCGAAAACATCTTTGAATTATTGAAAACAACTCAATGATGTCTCGCCTTATTTCTATGATGGGCTAAGCTTCCATTTTCATCTCCGCCGTTAGTTCGTAGTGTCCACTGGCACTTCGTAAGGTAGGATCTACCATTCTTAACAAATTAGGAAATAAGTTGTAATCTATGTCATCTTCAAAATCCTTAGATCCCTCTAGACACATATCTCACTAAAAGGAGAGTCAGAACAGCGTCGCTCATGTCATTGATATCTGGGGACCCATTGTGGGTATGAAGGCAGAAAATCCAAAGAATAAATGATTCTAAGGATGATTATTTGTATGATGTCATGAATAAAAAATGAAAAAATGTACAGTATAAAATGTAAAGAATGAAAATATTTACTTAGAAAGATGCATTTGATTGAAATAAAAATTCTGGACACAAGCCTGTTTCATAAAAAGATTCTTATTGCCTCTAGGCCTAAAGCAACAAGCGTGTTCTGAATATTACTCTAGATTAGCTCTAAAAATACAGGGATATTTTCCACAGTCTCATTGTTCAAAACACTCCCAAAGTATGTAAGGGCAGACGCCTAAAAAATTCTATTCCCCGGTTCCCTCTTTGGATACGTCATTAATGTTTAGATTCCCCAATATCTGGTCTTGCACTAGAGCCCTGAACTCGACGTACTCTTGGATCTCATGCCGCTATCCATCGTGGTCCTCACAATATTTACCCCTTTAACCAAAAGGTTGGGTAACGGATCTTCTGCACCAGAGGGATTATCGAATTTTACAATATCTATCTTGATGAGTCTTTCGATTATCTTTTTGAAAGCGGCGCAATTCTCGATCGAATGCCCTGTGATTCCTGCATGGTATTCGCATTGGGCGTTTATATCGTACCATTTAGGGTATGGAGGCTGTATTGGTTCCACGTAAAAAGGGGATACAACATGTGCTTCAAACAAAATTTGGTACAACTCTCTATACGTGATTGGGATGGGCGTGAACTGAAGTTTTTTTGAGCTCGGTCTTGGATTAGGATCTTACTTTGGGGGGACATGGTAGCTGGTATTTGTCGTCTTTGGCTGGCTTACTATAAACGGCTTCGATTGGCCCTTGTTATATCTACTTGTATTATTCACTTCCTTTTCCTTTTTCCTCGGGGCCTTTGAAGTCTGCTCTCCCCTTTTCTTTGTTTTTGTTGAGCCAAGAACAACCAATTTGGCTCGATCATCCTCCGGGTTAAAACCTGAACCCATCGTGAAGTTCAACAGGGTCGAAGTATCAATCTGACATCGGGGTTTGATAGTGATGGGTACCCCTTGCGAACGCGCGTCTGGTTGAGTCGGGACACTTATTGGGGAATAAACGATATCTTCATCATCATCCACACTGTTGACCACTGGGCCACTCCTTTCTTCAAGTCCTACGGCTAGTAACTGAGTTAACTAGCCCATCATATTCTTTTGGAAATCTAGCATTTGTTCCTGCATTTCTTGTTGAATTTTGGTCAATTGCTCTTACATCTGCATTTGCATTTGCTCTATTCTTTCCAACCTTCGGTCCATGGCTTTCTAGGTTAACTGAAATGATTTCACCTAATTAGGGTCTTTCTACAAATTTAATGCATGTGATATGATGTAATGCAAATGAATGAAATGCATAGAATGAATGCAAAAAGAAAGAGAGACGTCGACTATGAATTCAATTCCATTAGAAGAACTTTTCTAGAAAATAAATTTCTTTACATAAAACGGATTGCATATACGGCTTTGTCCTCATAGTCCAGGTGAAAACACCAATGCTTTTCTTCGTATCCGGATGTCATGGTCGTGTCCCGTGAATTTTCTCAATAGATGCCTCCTCTAGCTTCTTGTTGCTTGGTCCGGGCCGTACCTCTTCACTCACTTATCCCCCGCGATGTTCATAAGCTTCTTTAAGAAAATTGAGATATGATGACTCTTGAATAATTCTTGTCGACTTGGATCCTCGAGCAAAGTCTTGTATTCTTCTGCGGACTATCAGCCCTCTCTCGTTGTTTACCTGGACTATGTTCGAACGACCGTATTATAATCCACTTTATCAAGTAACCCATTTCCTTATGAAAAACTCTTCTACCTAGCAATCGAATATGAATCAACACCTCCTTTCTAAGATGATGCGGTGCGATGCAATGCAATGCAATCATAAACAAAACAACATGTTAGCACAGGAGAAATAAACAAAATAGAGTACCTATCCGGGTGACCACTAAGGGTTTGGAATGGTTCTACCTAAGGTGGGCTTTTAAGGCTCATTATATGGGGTTCGGTTCTAAAGAAGGGTACCTGAACCAGCAGATTCCTCAACCCTCACCCATTATAGGCTCATACGGACCGAGTTCGGTTCAGGGGAATACATTTCCCTATGGCTGCACGGATATGAAAATCTCATGAAGACATAGGTACGGATGTATCCCGAAAGCGATCCACTATCCTGCACGGAGGTGAAAACCTCACGAAGGAGTAGCTTCTCACTCTCACTTAAAAAGGTGTAAAAACCAAAAGGTCTTTATGCAATATGATGCAAGACTCGAATCACAAGAATCATATGACACAAACAAATGCGGTAAAAGTATCGTAATTTTTCAAGTCAGCTTTTCAATTTTCGACAAAAGACAAAAATTAACCAATTTGCGGCTCGACTCTCTAATGTCCCCAACGGAGTCGCCAAGCTGTCGTAACCATTTTTTTTAAAACGGGAATTGACTTTGGTTTTGAAAACGAAAATAAAACGGTAGTCGCCACCAATCCTTTTTGATGAGGTGTGATCGGGTCACCGTGTAATTTGGTCATTTTAATAAAATTTGTAATTTACTAAAACGACGATTTTTTGGTCTGCGAATTCTAGAAAACGAGTTCGGGAATCGTAAGCCAAGACTAGCAAGGAGAAATAGATTTTGGAATCGTGATATGTTGCAACTGTCACAATACTCTGCTGAAGGGCAAGTGCAACTCTGCTCTAGCAAACAAATAATTGGGTTGGGTTGGGTGGTTTGGAATTTTGAAACACAAAAGTGAGTGTAAAAAGTGTGACGATGATTGGATTTAGTAATTAAGAAAAATAGAAGATATTGTTGATTGGTGTTTTATGATGGCTCTGGGTCATTCTCTTTTCCACAAAAGGCAATAATAGAACAAGGATTTTTGTGACAGGAATGCTGGGGTATGAAACAGAGTTGATGATTTAGTCTTGCAAATTGGATGTTTTAGGTCTTCAGTACTCACTGTTGCTTTTATGTTTGGTACTGCTTTGTTTTACCTCAGCAGTGGCATCACTGATGTAATAATTTTTTTGGGAAATTTCAAATGGATGTTTTTTTCATACAAGCTTATAGTATAGTTTCTTGTTCACTTTTTGCACTACGGTTTTAGTTTTAATTCTAACTTCTTTTAATATATCAAGCAACACGTCGGATCTCCATATTTCCCCAGTTTGACATCCAAGGTAAACTAGTTGAACTGGAAAGCACTGGGCACTCCAGTTTAGTGGGTATCAATCACTAAAGAACCGATAAAATTGAATTGGACCAGTAAACATATTCTTAAAATTTTATTTTAGTTAATGGTATCTGTACTTCTTCTATGTAAAAATATATTAACATGGTCCATGTATATATATATATATATTAACAGTAAGCTCAATGTATTTTTTGTAATTTATTTTACATCAAACAAGTATTTAAAGAACACGGTGCGTGTAAAGAATTGGAAAGGTTCGAAGACTGACAAATGTAAAGAACAAGCCAATGACGGCAAAGAAAAGAAGATGAGGGCGATCTAAAGAAGTAATCTCTATTTACTTGATATATTAAAAGAAGTTAGAATTAAAACTAAAACCGTAGTGCAAAAAGTGAAGAAGAAACTATACTATAAGCTTGTATGAAAAAAACATCCATTTGAAATTTCCCAAAAAAATTATTACATCAGTGATGCCACTGCTGGGGTAAAACAAAGCAGTACCAAACATAAAAGCAACAGTGAGTACTGAAGACCTAAAACATCCAATCTGCAAGACTAAATCATCAACTCTGTTTCATACCCCAGCATTCCTGTCACAAAAATCCTTGTTCTATTATTGCCTTTTGTGGAAAAGAGAATGACCCAGAGCCATCATAAAACACCAATCAACAATATCTTCTATTTTTCTTAATTACTAAATCCAATCATCGTCACACTTTTTACACTCACTTTTGTGTTTCAAAATTCCAAACCACCCAACCCAACCCAATTATTTGTTTGCTAGAGCAGAGCTGCACTTGCCCTTCAGCAGAGTATTGTGACAGTTGCAACATATCACGATTCCAAAATCTATTTCTCCTTGCTAGTCTTGGCTTACGATTGTTGCTGCATATGCTCGAAGTTTATGCCGCTAGCATCTGCAAACAATGGATAAATCTTGCAGACCAACAACAGTTGCAACACTTTTGCAACGTATCCATTCTAAAACTGTGTTTATTTACCTCTGATCATACCAATGGCACTCACTTCTCACTGTTCCATTCAGAACTTGTGTTATTAATTAGAAACTGCAGCAATCTGTTAAATGAGCATAATCCTTCTCTGGCTCTCCTACCATCGAGAATTTGAATTCCTATAATCATTCCAATTCCCCCGCCAATATCGTCTGCTTGAGCTCCTCTCATAATGATAGCCATAGTCATCTCTTGCTCTTTCATAAGCATTGCTTTTTCTTTTGCTTGGAGCTTTTCTGATCTCCTCTTCAAGATCATACTCTGACCGCTGGTAAAAGGAAAATGGTAAATGAAAACAAGGCAGAAAAAAAAATTAAAAGGTAGTCTGTAGAAGAAACTATCAAAAAAAAAAAAAAAAACTGCAGGGGAGGAAAATATTACAGCCCTTTATCGATGAAAAGGAGTTCAGTTGAACTCGGAAGAAAAGTCACAACACCAAGATCTTTAACATTCGGATACAAGCCAACTCAAATCTGGACATCTAACTAGATCCTTTTGACTTACAAATGTGTTTAATACATAATAGTGCAAGTTGGCTCCAATGTGTACAATATTCAAATCAAAATGACAGACCATCAACCATCATTTCCTATGATTTAGAGAATCTCCCAATACAATTCAACAAATTTTCCGGCACCTATATGACAAAACCATCCTACCCGTAACTTCTTTATGGTCATCTAATTAAGGAATGAAACAGTTACTGAAAATTTTCCTTGTCATGAGTCTTAATCTGTAGATTCTATGGGTGATTTCCAGACAGAAATAAGGGGAAAAGGATTGGTAGCACAGACAATCAGCAATTAATGAAGCAGAAAAACTAAGTTCTAAGTTGACAACAACTATGATGGAATGACAAATTAGAAAGCAATTACGCACAGAAACATCTCAAATTTCAATCAGATGGATAGCACACCTTCTCAGTATCTGATAGTACTGCATATGCCTCTCCAATCATTTTAAACAGCCTGTCAGCGTCCTTGTGAATTTCCTCAGCAATTTCCTTCCAGAGTTGCCCCTCATCTCCAGTGTCACTCCTTGCCAAGAATTGACCAGCCTAATTCAACACAAGAAAAGCAAATAGACTGCCATGACAAACTAGTCATATGAAAGAATTCAATTCACTAAGTATAGCAATTTCAAACCTTGTCTGGGTGATGCCTAAGAGCTGCTTTGCGGTATGCCTTCTTAACATCAGATGTGGAGTCCGATGGTTTAACTCCCCTGTCATTGCAATTAAGAACTCTTTTAGAAGACTAAAATAAAATTGTCACTGCTACAAGCTGAATATCTGAACAGGTATTATCAAAAGAATTTCTTCTGGGTCCCATCTCTGCACTAAAGTAGGCTAGAGAACATGCTTTTCCAGTTTTACTACTTCCAAACAAAAAGAACCAAGTATTATCAAAACAATGGTTACAGAGAAGTAGAGCAGAGAAAATGCTTGTTCCAGTTTTAGTACTGATAGAAGTTCCACAAAGATTCCCACTAGATGATCATGGGCTCATGGCTATGACTTGGAATCAAAACTATCACTTGAGGATAAGAATTTCAATACAGAATCATTGAACAAAATTGAAACATGTGCTTTAAGTGCTAGAGCCTAGAAAGACACTAATTATGCTGCAAACTGTTCTCCAAAGACATGCAAATTTACTCAAATTTTATACAAGATGCAATGCTGTATTAAATGAAGACCACAAGCAGTTCATCCTCTTTGACTCTAAGTTGAAAGCATAATACATTATAGAGAAAAACTCTGTTCCTAGGCTTTGCAAAGAACTTACAAAATGAGGTATAAATTTAAAGGGATTTCTCTTTTAGCTTCTTCTTGCACGGATGATAACCGCCGCTGAGCTTGCCTTAACTCTTTTAAGTTTCCAGTTGATTTATCCTTAGTGCCAGACTGGTGAGATGTTTTATCACATTGCTTTTCAAGAATTGAGATAAGTCTTTGAAGATCGCTAGATGCTTGTCCATAGTCTCTGATCATCTCATGTAATGTTGCTCTCCTGGAAACTGCCTGCTTAGCAAGCAGGAGCAGTCAATGAGTACACAGTTATGCAGCAATGGTAGTTATAATAATTTTGACATGAAAATCAAACACACAAATGTAAAGACAAATGAGGAAATGAATAAACTGCTTTTATATCAATGACATGCCTTCCCTCACCATTCAAGCTTTTGATAGAGATATATTTAAACTTGTAATGTCCATAAGAAACCTAGAATAGTTATGGTACACTGGTTAATGAGCTCAATAACACTCAAGCTTTTTCATATATTCAGTTAGTTTTTTGCTCACACTTCCATAACGTATCTCAAAGAAGCATTCAAGAAACTGTTAAGCTAAAAAATGCAAGGCACACAAATGGTAGTAGATTTGGTTTAAGAAATGTATATTTCAAGAGCTAGAATTGGATCTATCGATGCACAAGAAAGGGAGGTTTTTTTGGGAAAAGGTAAAGATTTATTGAGGATCATAGATCAGTACATCCCAAGAAATATAAACCAGAAAAACTCCAACAAAACACAAGCAACACAGGAAAGGCATACAAACACGAACCGGAGACCAAAATCATAAACACAATAACTCCCTAGGCAAGATTATTCAGCAGGGAGTCAGTGTGACCAATAGATTTGGAGAAATTCAGAAAAAGAATGTTATTTTTTTGTCACGAAGACAGCCAACAATACCAGCCAGACCAAAGGCTCCAACGAGAGATCCTTCGAGATTAAATTTAAGATACCCTAATGGAGGCTTCCATAGGGCAGGCAGTTTGTGCTTTGAAGAATTTCTAGGGGGCAGAAATTGCAGGAGGCTGCAGTAAAATCAACTGTCAAAGAAAAGCTCTTAGGCCATTTTGCATGGTACCACCATGCCATTCTAAGTTTAATAATGTCAATAAGCTGATCAAAGACCAATGATTTGCCATTAAAAATAGTTTCATTCAAAAACCACTGCGACCACACAATGGCAAAAAAAGCCATAAACCAAATTTTGCTATATTTATCGGCAGGTTAACATACTGCCAAGCAATGAAGAAAGATAGTGGATCCTTCAGTAAGAATGATGCCAAAATTTTAACACAGGTGAAGAATAGGTGGTGAATTGATTCCAACTCCAAACCACACAAACAGCAAGTGGCAAAATCGGAGGGAACAATACCTCATTTGGCCAACTCAGTCTTCGTAGGGAACCTGCACCTAATGAGTTGCCAGAAATACTTCGACCTTCAGGGGAGCAATGAGACAAACATGCTTCCAACCGGTCTCCCTAACCTCGACATGGGTGAAAAAAAGCGCAAAAAAGATATCCAGTATTCTATCCGCTACTAGAAGCACTCAAATAACATAATCAGCAATAGGAGGGCTAGGAGGTAGATTGTTGAGAGGTTATTGGAAAGCATTCAGTTTGCTCAAGTTCCTAATCAAAAGGATTTCTTCTCAAAATTACATTCCAACTCCACTTACTATTGATGACAGTTCCAAAATCAGACAACTTACCCTCCTTTTAACAACAAAAGCATAAATCCGGGGAAAACACTCATTGAGGGGACAGGTACCAAGCCAGCAGTCAGACCAAAAGTTTATATCTCTCCCATCCCCTATGAGAACTTCAAATTGTTTTTAGAGGGGACATCCATTGGATCAGAAGAAAATAATGGGAGAACAATGTTTATCTAGACCTACTGTTAACTCTAGTGGGCAGGGGCGAGGGAAATGGCAATTTGTGGGTTGGTCTGTTAACTCTACTATCACCTTGAGGGGCCACACCATCAATTGACTTGAACGGATACCTGCCTAGAAGAACCTCCTTGTCTGTTGTCCCTGATAGTTCTCACGTGCTTGATTAGTCATATTTGTCCTTTGGAGCATCAGAAACTTTGGGGGAAGTTGACAAGCCTCTAGGCTAGTATAGACCCTTGACACTTGGATGATTTTACCATCAATCTTCTCATTATTAGCCCTTGCAGTTGGTCTCTGCATCTCATGCTCACATTTGTATCTAACAAAAGCAAAGGTGGTGGACCAATACTTTCTCTTGTTCCAGTCTGCAATATAAACGTAAACAGCCCTACCATACATGCAGAAAACTAGCCAAAGGGCTGATTTAAAGGTCCCCCCTAATTGCTTCAGTGGATATTTAACATATACCAGAGCCTAAGATGCTTCTTGTTTATAGACTTAATTTGTTGTCTAGGTGTTAGGTCAATTTGTTTCAGTCATTAATATTGGATGCACAGGTCACTTGTTAAATGGTGCTACCCATATGTCATAAGTTTAGAGAATGTTGTACTTGTTACTTTATATTTAGGTCGTAGTTCCCCACGTATTACCAGGTGGATTTAGGTTTGATGCTTAACAGGTTTTATTACATTTGGATATATACTTCACCTCCCAATGTAGCAATCTAAAAGGTTTAAAGGTTTTATCACTGATATGTTAGAATGATCTCGATCACCTTGCTTTCCATATGTTATTTCTATCCATCTTCAAATGGTAATTATCATGGATCACATATTACCTACCACTCGCATCTTTGCAATTAAAATCAGTAAAAGCTCAAACTTAACATTGGATAATCCGAGTGAGCAAGGAATTTTTTGAATCATGATGGTAATCAACTATACTAATTCCATAAGTACCTATAAAGTAAGCATAGTAGGAAACATTAAAATCCAAGTCCAACAAGTTTATTTATGTCAATATTTTGATTGCATATGCTAGATCAAAGAAATAAGCCTGATTAAGTAATGGGAAAGGAACCCATCAAGCACATACTCAAGATTTAGATATCAACAGTATAAAGAAAGTCTTGATAAGAAGATTCATTAGTATTTATACCATCGCCCCTAATGAACCAATCTTTGGTTATTAATAGAAAGAAGAGCCAAATCTCATAAGCCTAATAAAATCATCTTTGTAATAAAATCCATATAGCTACAACACTTTTAAAGCTTTCCTCGGTCAAAAAGACAAGAAGAAAAAGATAGGAGAAACACATACCTTGGTATAATTTTCATTAAGGGCCATTGCTAGACTGCAATCTGCAATTGCATCAGCAATTTGACCCAAAGCTTGGCATGCAGCAGCACGATTACAAAAGCATATTGCTGCAAAAGGCCGTGATTCAACATTGCTTGACAAAGCAAGTGTGTAGTGTTCTACAGCTTCTGTATACCTACCAGAACAAACTGCTTCATTCCCTGCAGTCTGAAATAACAAAAAAGGCAAATGGGATAAAACTTAAAAGAAAAATGAAGGATATAAGAACCTCAGGAGGCAAAATTCGAAACACAAAAAGGGATCAACAGAAAAAGGGGGAAAAGGTCAAAGTAAAATGAGGGTGGATTAAAGAAAGGATAAGAGCACTAGATTTGTTCCATGAATAAAAAGGTAAATGTTTTTTACGACATATGCTTTCCACCAACATCGAATTCTCCTAAAACTTCTTCGGAACACAATTGATACTGTACTGGTATCAGTATCAATAACATTTACCATTCAGATGCCATTATTGAAATGACCACAATAACTTTGATAGATGATATGGCCCCATAATCTTTTGTTTCATCATCCACAAGCATAATAGTTCTCCCACCCTATTTCCTTTAGTCATATCAATCATCAAAAACTTATGCACAAAAATGACATCAATAGAGAAAATATGTTATGTTTTTTCCTGTTCCATCCAGGCAACTGTTTCAAGGGACTTACCCCTGGCAAGGAGGACATGGAATTCTTCCCTGCATGCCAAAAAATATGGGTACCATGGCATTAAGGTCAAGCACTAGGGTGAGAAATTTCCATGGATTATTATCATCTTCATGTCAAAAGCTACCTAAGAACTTAAACCAACCCAGTATTCAAGAGAATGAATACACAATGAATAACAACCATCGAAGGGCTATAGCACATACCTTAAGGCGCAAAAGTTCTCGAATGGTAACAGCCAATGAAACTGACATTTCTAAAATTTTGCTCCCATGCCTACAAAATTACAATCAGAATCAGGACCCTTTTAGCATCGTAGAAAATGGATGGACAACACGGGATAAAGCTACAGAAAATTGGAATTAGTCATGCATCAAAAAGATAATGTATTACTCGTCCTTCCAAGATCCCACGTGCTCAAGCTTCTGAAGTAATTCAAGTGCCTTTTCAAGCTTGCCCATATAGAAGTATGACTTGGACATCAAGTGCCACCTCCACAGCATTGCAATAGAATAACACCCACAACCATCCGTGCTTGTTATTTGTTTGTCTATCTCTGCTTCAGAAGAACTATTTTGAGCAACATAAAGAGGTTGCTCGCACAACTGAATTGCTTCTTCATATTTCTTAAGCTGCAACAGACCAAAAGATGTGCAATCCAAACTTACATTGTTTCTTATGGCATAAAAATGAAATGCTCAAATGAAAAGAATAATTATACGAAAAGTGAAAACCTAGGGGGAAAAGAAAAGAGAAACCAAGTGGAATCATAAGTCAAAAGAGCACAGACCATATAAAGGGCCTCTGCCTTCATTTCAAGCAATTTTTCAGAACGTGAACTAATAGACAAGGCCTCAGAAATTGCATCTAATGCACTAGATGCTGCATTGGATGACTTTTCTTCCAAAAGTATTGCAGAATGTTTTGTAAGTTCATCCACTCTCTGCATATCAAAAAAGCACAGAATCAGTCATCACCCCACCTTCCCAACCCACATATGCATAGACAAAGATGTCTTCCAGTAATCTAAGCCTTGTAAAGCTTAAGTGCTCAACTCTAAGCTTGCGCCACCTAAATTCTATTACTCAAACTTTACAATCAATTTATATTTTATTGCCAAGTCTAAAATATATTTTCTGACCAGCGAGTGTGAAAATAGCCACTGGATTCCAGATAATTCGTACATATAGTATATCAAAAATCAAGTCAATGTTAGTAATCTATTACTTAAACGTTATGATTTAAACACTATTTTATTTGCATCCATTTCAAATGAAGACAAGAATTTTTTTGTTTACTTTATCTTTGTAATTTATTTTGCTCAGAATTAAGTGTGAAATTTAGATATATGTACGTGTCCAATAGGAATGTTTTCTATCTTTTCTAAAGCTTTTATTCAGATTGGGTTGGGGGTAGTAACATCCATTATGAGCATTAAATGAGTCCAACTTAGGTGCTTTAGGAAAAGGCAAGGCCCATGTGGTTCACTTTATCCAACAAAACATACAAATTTTCCTCTTTTTATTGGGAGGAGGGGTTGTCAAAATACACCATTTTCTTATGGTCCTACGTTTGGCGTTCAATACTCAGAAATTGAGATGTAGAGAGTTTGAGATTATCTCTCTTCCTATTATTAACAATAAAGGCAGAAAAGAAAACAGTAAATTATGTTATCTGGACTCAAGAAATGGAAGAGAACTTCGATTGGGCAAGCTATTTTTAGTGCAAACAGCCTTGCACAAAAGGGCACCTAGGTAGATCAAGCATGATCCTGATCAACTTGAAAGGGTCTAAGGTGCTTTTTTTTTCTAGCACTAAGGCAGAGCACCTTAAGATCACTGTTTGCTTCACTAATCCGATTGGAGTCTGTTGGACTTTGATTCCATCAGCAGCTTTGAAACCAATGGAATATGGATGGAGGGCCTCTCTCTTTATGCAGTCAGAGTATGCAACTTAATAAAATATATTTAGTAAATAAGCAATATAATAACTCATGAGCTCCATGACTTGTGTCGTGGGATATCAAAGACTTGATATTTTTGCCAACCTCTACAAAGCCACTGCTTACATATGATGAGGACATATCAATCCAAAATGTTGCTTACCTGAGCTTTTGGAGGCCATCTGCAGCATCTACCCTAATTCGGCGATCCAAGCACACATCAGCTCCTGAACTGAAGCACTTATTGAAATATCGAATGGCGTTGTCAGTCTCCCCCAGCAGAAGGTAACAACTGCAAATTGCACACAATGAATTTTAAAATTGAATTTTAAAATATTAATATTCCTTAAGGAAATTTTGGTTATAATTTAACATCAAATGTAACAGTTCTATGCATAGACAAGAACTTCTTAGATGAAAAGGGCAGTCAACCCCTCTCCTTCAAATCACATTCTTGAGATTGCATTAGCTTTAGCGACAACAACCGTGAAACCCCTCATATAAATAGTTTCTTTTTCCTTAGCATTCCATATAAAGACTTAAGCATATAGAGAACAATAAAAATTGTCAATTTCACCTTATGTTGGACCAGCATGACTTAAGTTTTAAAAGGAACTAATCTTGTTCTTATTAAAAAGATGAGCTTAGAGCATGATATAACCCAAAATCTTAATCATAAGCTCCAAGCAAGATTTCCTAATTAACACATCTTGGCTAACATACCAAGTTCATAAATAATTAATACAACTATTTTACCAGAATCAAATTTTCCTAAACTCATTTCAATCTTATCACTCCAGCAAGACTTATATGATTTCCAAGTCCAACTCAATGCTTTCAAACTTCAAAACAGTAATTGGACATATAAGGAACCATACAAACCCACTAAGGTACCAAATGCATCCTAAACAGATAGCAACTTAGTAAGGCAATCCAGTTCCAGGAATATAAAAATTGCTGAACAAAACTCAATAAATCACAAAGCAAACATATATTTTAGGGCCTTACTTGCCAGCTCTAACATTAACTTTCAGAAAATTTGGATCAAGAGCAGCAGCCATCAGACAGTCTGCCAAAGCTTCCCTTATCCTTCCAAGAGATATACGAGTGGCTGCACGGTTGCTATAGCAAAGAACAAGAGGCTTGACAGAGCACCCTGAAGTCTCATTTGTGGGGACAGAGTTGATTCCCTGAGTGTAAAATTCCTCTGCTTTAGACAAATTCTCATTTCTATAAGCTTGATTTCCCCTGATACAATTTCAAATTTTCCCCACATAAATATCAATACCAAATTCTCAAAGCAATACTAATTAACGTGAAACCACATCAGCAACAAATAATCCAATGAACCTTTCTCAGACATTATCAAACACTAATCAGTCATCAAGATACCTGAGTCGCCACATCTCACAGGCTTCATGGACTGCAGCAGTAAAGGAGTTCGACCTTTGTTTGAACTGATCATTCTCCTCTTTGCTATGATGTGTAAATTTATCTTTTTGTTCACACTCTACAGGATCACAAGGTGAAAATTGGACAGAGGAAGACCCTCCTTGAACAGCCAGGACTGGAGTTATGATAAATGAAGCATTACCAATTTTGACCTTACTTTTATTTCGAAGCTGGCGCTTTCTTAATGACAAACTACCTTGCCCAGAAGTTGAGGTTGCAGAAAAAGTAAATTTTCTCTCATCTTCCATGCCTGAACTAAAACAAGACTCCGTTCTCTGTTTGTTTTCTTGGGTCCTGTTTAGGCCTTCTGCTCCAGCAATACCAGCAGCACTGCTACTAGAGAAACAGTCAGATTTGAAAGCAGTGGGGGCAGTTTCAGATTCACAAACTGGTTCTCTTGAAGGACCATCACCAAAAAAAGTTCTCTGATGATCATACCCAAAATTCTCTTCGTTTGGCTTACTGCATTTCTGATCACCTTCATCTTGAGCACTTTCCTTTGGTAATTGATCAACTTCTGCAATTTCCTGATAAGGAGAAAAATCCATGGGTGAATAACATTGAGAGGAGTCTTGATTTTCTTGAGAACTGCTTTCCTGTGGCACATTATATTGCTGGGACCAATGCTTATGCAGGGAAGATTTCCTTGACTTTCCTCTCATTTTCTTTGATCTTTTCTCCTTGGTTAAGCTGCTTTTTACACCAACTTCCAATTTCCTATCCACCTCAGGGAATAAATTCTCTTTAAAGGAAGAAGGGTTCCATTTGGGTGTTCTAAAATCACTGGATGAAATTTCTGATTGATCTAGAGTGCCAATTGAGCAATTTTCATCATTCCTTTCAGTACCGACCGATGCATCAGTCCCGTTCAGCTCTAAATCATCTTTAACATGACCTTGAAAAGAATTTCCAATGTCAGAAGTCTTATCAATACCAGCCTGAAATGTAAATGGCTCGGAATCGGAGATTCCAACATTATCTTTATTACAAGAAGCAGCACCATTCACATTACCAAAGAGAAATGTTGCCTCAGGATTCGCTTCTGTATCTGAATCCTTAGTTGAATTAGTACCACCAATATTTCTAGAAGAACTGATATTTAGTTTCTCTAGATCATGTTCCAGTATAAATACTGAGTTTGCCCAAGAAGAACTACCAAAACAATTGCCACTTTCAAGAGCATCCTTATACTGAACATTTCTAGCAGAAACTCCAAATTTTTCACTGCTTGAATTGATTCCATCTTTGCATTCATTAGAGGAGCTTTTATAGCTTGTAGCACCGAACACAAAGAAACTATTAGCACTATTCCCAATCCAGCTTTCACTTCCATTAGCATTGAAATTATTTGCAGAGGGTTGCATTTTTTGTGACCTTGTTTCACCCTCCATATTCATCTTCCCAAAATCACTACAAATTGGTTGTCCTAAGTTTTCACCAGATCTCCTTTCCAAAATAAATGAGGATGAATTGAGGTTACTAGCACCAAAAGTAGAACTCGATCCCCCCACAACATTAGTAGGTTCAATCTTATGAGAACTGAAAGTCGGCTTCAAATCACTCTGACTAGCACCAAAAACAAAACCAAACTGCTCACACTTTTCAGAACCCAGTTTCTCCATGCCACCGCGCAAATCTGCTCCAAATACAAAACCTACATTCTCAAACTTGCCCAAAGGCTCCTCATTTCTATTCTCAACCTCAGCATGTCCACTAGATTCTCTATCACTTCCATTATTAGCACCAAATACAAAACTTGAATTATTAGTATCGCTAATATTATTATTGCTATTATCATCGTTCACTCTATTCATACTCTCGGACGATGATGGATTACCACTAGTGCCTACCGGACGCGATCCTTGACCAGAATGCTTAAATGGGTTGAAACCGGACTCGACCTCGCACTCCCCAGTTCTCAACTTCCCATTGAACTGCTTCCTCACCTTGACCAACCTCGGCCTTAGCCGAGCGGCGGACTTGGAATGAAAGCCGCTCCTGGAATCAAAACCGAAGCCGCAATCGAACTCCCCCGCATTTCCGAGATTCTTTTGGGAATGGTTGGAGTGAGGAAATGCAGTGAAATTGTGGGGTGTAGACTCAGGGTTTTGTGGAGCGGAAGAGGGTTTAGCATTGGTAGAGAAGGCATCCTGTGATCGAAATTCGACGGCGGCCGGTGACATTTAAAAGCGAGATTGGAATTGTAAATTTGAGAGATACTTAGGGTTTTGGTTTAAAATTTTGGGGGAAGGGTTTTACTTAGTTTTGAAGTAAAAAGGAAGGAAAAATAAATAAAAAGGAAAGGGAAGGGAAGGAGAGTGTGAAAGTGAAATGAGTTATGAAACTGCTGGTGAGTGGTGACTGCCTCCTCGACGTGTTTAAATGTACTGGAAGTCGCTGTCATTTTTTCGTATTTGGAAGTCTGCAATCCACGAAATAATATTACATTTCCTTACTAGTTATAATAAAAAATAATTAGCATAAATTTAAACATCATAATCAAAAGTTTGTAAATGATGAAACAATATAGAAGGCTGTTTACAGATGATGGAACAATGCACTGTATCAATTACGGGTAAGTCAAATTATGGTTAGTGTTGGATTGAGTGGAAATTTTTTTAGGTAATTGAATCTTATTTTATTATTTGTATTTGATTTTAAATTTTTTCGAATCGAGTAGAGTGAAATAAGATTTGAGTTGATTTAAATCGAGTAAAATTGTTCTGAGTTAAATTAAAATATTAAATATGTCAAATTAAAATCTTGTTACAGTGCAACAAATTTCATGTTAGAGTACATAAATTTGAAAACATAAAACAAAAAAAAATTAATACTTTAATATGATAAACTTGAATTATTAATTAACTTATTTAACTCCCCAAATTTATTATTCTATTTTTTTTACTTTTTTATATATTTTTTAGATTTTTTTTGAATTTTTTATAATTTTTAAAAAAATATAAATTTTAAATTTTTTTATAATTTTTTTAATTTTAAAATTGATTTTGTATTTATTTTCAATTTTTTTGTATTTTTTGTTGAGAGAGAGATCAATTTGTTCATTTTCAAACTTAAGAAGGACCAAAAAGATATTTACACCAATCTATTATTCAAGTTATTAGAATTGTAAAATTTAACTCAATTCGAACTCAAAACTCAAATTTCTTATTTGAGTTGATTTGAATAATTCGAATAACTCGATTCAATTAATTCAAAATTTGATTTTTTTTCCATTTATTCAAATCGAATCGAGTTTTGCTCACCCTTAACTAAAATAATAATGGTAAAGGTGAAAAGGCTAAAAGTTGTATGTATAATCCTTGACACCAAGGCAAGTAGAGTAAGTTTTTTTTTTTTTTAGTATTGTTATCTTCTTCTACCTATTATCATTTAAATATTCTGTAATATTCATTTATCTTATTCAATCTTTGCAAGTATTTTTTTATGATATTATAATTCATGTAATGATATATTAATATATACTAAGTATTAGTGTTAAATATGCAATAGGAAGTTAGAATTGTTGTTGAATATGTATTATTTGATGACATTTTTAATATATTTTAGTATTGAATATAATTTAAAAGTTGATATTTATTAATGTTGAATATCTATTTGTGCCAAATATACAATATACTGTTGAATGGTTATTTTTTATTCATTATTTGGATGAGGAAAAAAGTGATGATGACATTGTTTGTTTGTTTGTTTTCTTCAAATTTTGACATTGTTGTGTTATTGTTTATTTACAATGAAGGAAAATATTATTAAGGAAAATCTTCAATGTTGTCAAGTGTAGGTATCTCAAATATACAATAGTGGATAAAAATATCATGGAGGTCCTTATACTAGAATCAAATTGCATTTTGCCCCCTCATTCAGAAAATGGGTTAATTAGTCCATTATATTAAATCAAAGAGTAAATCGGTCATTCTATTGAAAATTTCATCCATTTATACTATTAAAAACTGGTCCTTGTACGTCAGAATTAGGTGCACATTGCACGCCACGTGTAACTATTTGGTTATTTTGTCAATCACGCCAATTTTTAACAGTAGAAATAGATGGATTTCTTAAATGGAAGAAGTAGTTTGCTCTTTAATTTAACGTACAGGGACTAATTTGCCCATTTTTGAGTAAAATGGGCAAAATGCAATCATAAGCAAAATGCAATCTAGCTCCTAGTACAAAGGCCTTAATGGTACTTTTTACCTACAACAGTATTGTTGCGTTGTTAGAATTATAAAATCTATTAAGCATAGTTTTTATTTTGATATGAAAATGTTAATGTTATTGTTAAAGATATTACATTAACAAGGATAATATTACTGCTTTACTAGTTATATATTGATTTTTTTATATTGATATTATACATAGGGATTCTATACAAAATGAGCAATATGTTTTATGTTGTGGTGAACTGTACTGGCTAAATTCATAGTATAGATAATGGTGTAATTTCAAGTCCAAAAGTTCGATTAACATGACATTTAGAAATGACATCACATTAGTGTAGATGAAGTGCAAATTTGGTAAAAAAAAATTAGAGCTCCGATTGGGTTGTTGAGGCATATATTTATTACATGTGACAATCCAATGAGATATCTGCAATTCATGTCGTGGATGATGATGATGATTTACAGAAAATGGTTGCACTTCATGAGTCAAATGATTTGGAATATCAACCTCTAACTCGTATGCTCTGAGTTAACTTTGACAGGATGAAAAGACTTAAGTTTCCCAAGTATCCTCCAAGTTATACCACTCCAACCGCTACATATCTAGTGAAACTGGTTGTTGGTACCTAGTTTCCAACGAAAGAGGTTGTTGTATTTAGCCATTCAAAAAGTACAATGTTAAGGCATTCACAGATTACAAAGTTGATGTATCTACAAGCGTAAACTTTGTTGCATCATGTGTAAAATTCAACGAAGGATGCATGTGGAGGGTACGAGCCTCATTTCTAAAAAGGAAACAACTATGGGAGATAATCAAATACTCTGGTCCTCACACTTTCATGGTTCCAATGATATCCCAAGATTATCATAAATTAAGCTCCGACATGATAGCCAAAGCAATATTACCACTAGTGGAGGCAAATCCAAGGGCTTCAATTCCATTGTTAATCGCAAATATTTGTAGCCAGTATGGATACCAAGTATCATATGCTAAGGCATGAAAAGCAAAGCAAAAGGCACTATAAATATGCTTGAAAATTGGGATGACACATATAAGAAATTGTTGAGTTTGTCGACGACATTGCAACAATGAGTATTTGGCACCATAATTGACCTAGAGACATTGTTTGCATATGAAGGCAATTGACTAGCCTAGGGTAAGAGAATTTTCCATAGCGTCTTTTGGATATTTGAGTCAAAGGGTTTCTATATTTTAAACACATTGTCTAAATTGATGATATGTGGCTTTACAAGAAACACAAACACATATTTCTCCTGGCAATACCACAAGATGGAGATTGAAAAGTTGTTTCACTTGCCTTTGCCATTGTCGAGGAAGAACCCACTGAGGTATGGAGATTTTATTAAGGAATTTATGGCAGTACTGATAGGGGCAATGAACCAATATCGTGTTCAAGTTATTTGACACGAGGGGATTCAAATCTGACCTGAAAAGAAGAAGCCAAACAAATTTAGGAAAATAAAGAAAACAAAAACAACTAAAAGAAGAAATCTAAATACAAAGAATAAATAAATGAAAATTTAAAAGTGGAAGATGGATCGAATAAACTGATGGATATGAATAGAAGATAGTTGTCCAACTGAAACCTTAACAAATTCAATTAATGGTTCTAATCAACCTTCTAATAAATAATCCTTGGCAATTTGAAGGATTAAGAATGAATTCTCACAACTCCTTAAAAAAATTCGAGAAGAAAAAACTGCTTCTAAAAATCACAAGAAAACAATCTTGCACGAAAGAAATTAACTCCTACAATTGAAAATTTTATTAATGAATGAATCAATTTTATCAATTAAACATATAAATCGAAACCAATATGATTTAAACTCGAATTAAAGCTTGAAACTTGTAATTTCCCATAATAATCCCTTCCAAAGATTCTACTCACACAGTCTTCAGTA
Organism: Gossypium sturtianum; assembly: GCA_025698515.1. Taxonomy (NCBI): domain Eukaryota; kingdom Viridiplantae; phylum Streptophyta; class Magnoliopsida; order Malvales; family Malvaceae; genus Gossypium; species Gossypium sturtianum. The sequence continues at coordinate 95,234,914 of CM046951.1, read as the reverse complement.
AAATAGTCATAACTTGAGCTTTTGAACTCGAATTTAAGTGATTAAAAATGTGTTTCGAAGCTAAGTGATAGCTCTTCAGACGCTATGTAGACATCTCAGCCCAAAAATGCCTGGAACCCATCAAAAAATTAGTTGCAAGTCAACTTGTAACACCCCTTACCCGTGTTCGACACCGGAACAGGGTACGAGGCATTACTGAAACAAAACATATACAGTCGTACTAAACCGAGATATAAAATTTTACATCCAAATTTAAAACTTTTCAATTTTCATCACACACTCATTCAATCTAGTCATGCATCTCATAAATTGCATCATCATAAACATATAACTTGATCAATAATAGCCAACATCAATGGCCTTATACAAAATGAACTATCAAATAACATAGGCCAACATTTTAGGCTAAATCAATTATGACACATAACAAAATAACCAAGTCCTCTATACATGCCATAATTCAAAATATTGATTTCAAAAAAAAAAAAAAAGTGTTGATAGTGTGGATAGGTCTCCGACGATTTTTGAGTCTCGAGCTAGCTTGGTAACACTATAAAACAAGGGAAAAGATAGGGGAGTAAGCATATAGCTTAGTAAGTAAGTATGTAAATAATAAACAAATTACTAGCATGCTTTCAAATTAATACAATCATAACTACACATAGATTCACTATTTATTCAATTTCAAACAAGCTGTTTATTCGAGTCATAGTCACTAAATTATTTTTATCTGGAGCTACAGAACTCTAAATTAAGATCCGCTAATTTTCCTTGAAACTAGACTCACATATCTCCTTACCATAAAATTTCCATAATTTTTTGTTTAGCCAATAAGTACAGTTTATTCTTTAAAGTTTTCCCTATTTCGCTGTCTGACAGTTCCGAACCCTCTGCACTAAAAATTAATTATCTCATTGTACAGAATTTGGATAATGTTCCCGTTTGTTTCTCTTGAAATTAGACTCATTAATAAATATAATAATATAAATTATAAACCATAATTATTTTTATAAATTTTTTAATGATTTTCCAAAGTCGAAACAGGGGATTCCAACATTATTCTGACCTTGTCTCACAAAAATTCAAATATCACAGAATATGAAATTCTTTTGTTTACACCGTTTTCTTTTATGTGAAAATAGACTCATTCAGTTTTAATTTCATATCTTATTCAACCTCTAATTTGATTTCCACCATTTTTGGTGATTTTTCAAAGTCACACAACTGCTGCTGTCCAAAACTGTTTTGTTGCTAAATTTACTCTTTCATAATTTCACTTACTTCATTTCATCTTACCGAAGGTTCGCTCAAATATCGAGCACATTGTTCATAAATTTTCACACTTATACCTGCACTTATCCATCACATAGTCATATTCAATTACACTTAGTCGTTATATGATCACATGTATTTTCACTTAGTCAATTTTCCCATTGAACTCATCGGAATAATAATAGATACACGGTGGCCTGCACATAGTACCACCCTTGTAGCTGAAGCTATCTGGTGCACATAGTAGCCTGCACTTAGTACTACACATGTGACCAAAACCATCACTTACACATAGTGGCCTGCACTTAGTACCACACATGTGATCGAAACTATCGGGTACGCATAGTAGCATGCACTTAGTACTACACATGCAACCTATCCGTCTGGTACACGTAGTAGCCTGCACTTAGTATTACACACGTGACCTAAAACCATCTCGTAGCTCTCTTGTACACATAGTGACCTACACTTAGTACCACACATGTGACCTAGCTACCTCATTCGTATCTTTTCTATTCCAAAGGTTCATCCGGGAATTCTCACTTTTCAACATTTTACCAATTCATCCATAATCAATCACAATTCATAATTTACATCAAATAATTACTCCATATTCAACCATATCTCATATAATATAATAAAATATTAAAACATAAATAAAAACGATGTATTATTTACATACAAACTTACCTCGGTGCAAAATATAGTAATTGTAATTTAGTCCACAATCTTTTCTTTTCCCTGATCAAGGTCGATTCCACGTCTTTCTTGATCTATAATAACACATTTGACTTATTCAATGCTCACATTATTCAGATCAACCCAAAAACATCCTATGACAAAAATTACAATTTTACCCCTAAAATTTCACAAAATTACGATTTTGCCCCTAGGCTCGTAAAATAATTTGTATTCAATTTCCTTGCATTTTAGGCCTAGCCGAACCATTTTCATAACTATAACAGTCCACAATTTGCACTTATTCACACACTTACAGACATTTTACAACTTTTTATAAACTAGTTCTTTTATGCAATTTCATCAAAAATCACTTAGTAAAAAATGTTTATCACACTCCAAACATTCATATTCTTCCATAAAACATCAAAATACATGCATGTCATCCATGGTTAAATTTTTAAACACAAACCATAGCTCAAAATAATGGTAGAAATAGGTAAACCGAGCTATGAGGATCTCAAAAATGTAAAGAACATTAAAAACGGGGCTAGGATGCACTTACTATTGAGCTTGAAAGTTGGCAAAACCCTAGCTATGGTATTCATGCAAGTTTCGGCCAAGCTTAATGAAGATGAACACCATTTTTGGCTTATTTTTCCCATTTTATTCTTTTATTAACCAAATGACCAAAATGCCATTTATTAAAAACCTTTGGTATTTTATCCCTCCTTGGCTATTTTTGTCCAAATTAGATTATAATGGTCTAATTACCATCTAAGGACCTCCACTTTAAAAACCCATTACTCACAAGTACCTTTATGAACTAGAACACACATTTTTCACCTATTTCAATTTAGTCCTAAATGCCAAATTGGACACCCAATCGATAAAATTTCGCAACGAAAATTTCACACAGTCATTCAATCACACAGTAAATATTAAAACTCAATCGAAATAAATTTTTATACTTCATATTTGTGGTTTTGAAACCACTATTCCGTTTAGGCCCTAAATCGGGCTGTTACACAACTGATATTCCAAACTTGAAAATTGGCAGCTTAGTTGAATTGACTTTAATAAATTTCACTCCATACGTGCATGTATCAAGTACATCGTGAAAAAGGACAACATATGCCTCATTTCTGATGGAGTCTCCATCATATTGCTAACATAAAACGTGAAGAGAATGGATGGACTCCTTCGTATGCTTACTGTGCTTTTTGTATCCAACATATCAAAGTGAACTTTATGAAGGAGTTTAAGAATAGGATTTGGCATAAGTCGTTAACGCGGGTATGATTTATTTCTTATGTTTTGGGGTATAAATGTATTCATGTGGTATAGGTTTCATCTAATAACATATTACTTTTAGTTGTGTAATAGGTAACGAACTTGTAAGACCTCATTTTTAAGAGAGGTTAGTGACTTTATGTTCATATCACAAGGGAACCAGACTATGGCTGGCTCAAATGGAGCTTAACTAGTGGGCTCAATGTTTCGATTGAGGACGATGCTATGGCCACATGACAATAAACCTTGTCGGGGCTATTAACTCTGTTTTGAAAGAAACACGTCTTCTTCTTATAAATGGTTTGGTGAATGAGACTTACTACAAGACAAATACTCTTTTTGCCACAACAGGGAAGAAGGTCGAGACAATGTTGAACGATAGTCACACGTGGTGTGAAATGTTAACAGAAGTATGAAGGGAAATCATGTAAAGTCAAACTAGATGTTGGTTCATGGATTCATTAAGATGGATCAGACCTTCATAGTTTTTGAATTGGTAAACTCGCACGAGGGAGTCCCAATGGCATCATACCTCGTACATCTGGACTGAGATGGTGTGACTATGGAAGGTTTCAATTTCTTGGATTCCTGTGTGCATGTGCAGTTCTAGCAGCTTCTTTCTATCACGTTGATCCAATGGACTATGTTGTCAAAGTTTACAAGTTATAGAGAATAGGAGTTAGAAGGGTAATAAAACATTCCATATTGGCCTAATATTCCAAATAATGAAAGAGTTATTACCGAATCCATTGCTACGCAAAATCCAAAGAGGCGTCTTAAATAATCTCGTATCCATTAGAGAGGAAGTGCTGCAGATTCTGTAAAAACGAATGCCATAACCGCAATAACTGTCCTAATATTCCAAAAATCACTAGCAAGGGAACTTTAGTTTATTTGTAACACAGGTTACAAATATATTGTTACAACTTAGTTCATTAAATAGATGATTAATCAACCCAATATATTCCATTAATGATAATTCCACTTGTTACAAATATCTTGCTGCAACTTATATCTAATAACAATTAACAATATACTAAATTAGTTACTAACAATAATCTTTGCTTAAAACAACTTACAGAATATTAATCAAAACCCATAACAACAACAACAAATATATAAATATATTAACAAATTATAGTTGAGATTGGAATACTAGAATTAGAATTAAATTGACAAGTTTTTTATAAATATATATATTTAAAATTTTTTAGAAATTGAACAAAAGTGACAAATTTTATAAATATTGAAGGCTAAATTTGTTATCAGTCTAATAAAAAGGGTCCACATTACGTTTTAGTCACTTATCTAACCTCAACAAATGGGGCATGACTAAAATATTTAATTTCAAAAAATTAAATGATTAAATAAAAAATTTAATAATTAAGTGACTAAAATAAAGCTAATAGTATAATTGGATGATGTTTAGTTTCTAAAAACATATAATTTGGAGTATATTCCGGACGAGTTTGCACCGTGCTTAAAACCAAATTTACTCACATATGATCAAATTTTTAGAATTCAAAAAAATATATTTTATTTTTTCCATAATGATTTATTTCACCCTCAAAATTTATAAAAGAAAATCATTTTAATTTTTTATTTCTTTTTGTTTCACTTGTCAAATTATCCCAAAATAGATGTAAAAATTAATGTCTGCTGACGTGACATCTATGTGGTAGTCCACGTGTATGTCACATTAGCAATTAATTATTTTTTTAAAAATAATTTTTATTTTTTAAAAGTAATTTTATAATTTTTCTAAATTTTTAAATTTTAAAAAATTAATTAATTGTTGACATGACAATCCCGTGTATGTCACTTCAAGAAAGTTAATATATGTTAATTTTTGTTCATTTATTTTGAAATAATTTGATGAACAGATAAACAAATAAACCATAATTATTTTTATACAAAATTTTTATTGTTACATCATTATAGCCATATGTTACAATCTCAAGTTCCTAAATAGGTAAATATTATAAAAAAGTACTAAATTAGTGGATGGGAGTCATACGAGTATTTAACCCAATTGAAAATCAAAATTATAATCAGAAAGAAAAATAAAGAAAGAAAGAAATAAATGGGCTTGAAATTTTGTTAAAGGACAGAAAATGTAAAAAAAAAAGAAGAAAAAACCAAGCTAACCCAAAACTAAAGGCGGCAAAGTAAACGCAACTTCCTTCTCAAAGTTCTCTTCTCTCAGAGTCAGGTTGCCACTTTCCACCTTTTCTGTTTATCATTTTATGTTTCTGGACTTAGTTTTTTTTGTCTTTTATGTTTTGCTTTGACATTCAAGACTTTTTTTTTTTTTTTTGGACTGTGAATCGGGAATTTTACAGGAATTGAAGGGTTGAATAACAATGGGATTTTGCTCTTTTTGTTGTTTAGCATCTTAGGCATTCAGGACACTGAGGCCAGGTTTAGAATTTAGAAATTCAATAACACTTGCCAATAAGCTTGTTATAGACATTGAATACTACTGGAAATGAACAAGGAAAGTATTTTCTTATTAAGATAATTTCTGTTAAAATTGAAAAGTTTATTAATTTCATTTCAGAAAAGGGTGATAGTAGTCTCTGTTATAGGAAGTTAGTAAATTAGTATTTACGAGTAACTGATAGAGGGATAACAATAAGGTGAAAGAAAATGGGAAAATAAAAAAGAATCTATATTGGAATGAAGATAGCAGGGCAAGAGTTGAATATCTTCAAGTGGAACGAATGGCTACACTTTTGTAATTTGTATTACTGAATACCATTTGTTCTCTAACTGGTTTTTATACCTGGACCTAGTTGGGTTCTATGGATATTCTTGGATTAGTGAAACAATGTAGCATTTAATGAACAATTCTCAGTGTTGCTTATTGCAAAATTAGTCCAAGATCTGCTATATTTTAATAAGATCCCTTTTCCTATATTCGTTCCACTCTTTTGCGCAAATATTTATCTTAATATATCGAGGTTGTGTGCTATATGAATATAAGTGCACCTATAGATTCGTAGGCAAAATATCAGCATATTCATGAGTTGTCCTTTTCAAAATTTCAATTGTTGCATTTTGTAACTTTTTCCCTTCTTTTAGTCAGAGGCTCATCTCTTAACTGCCAATGACATGCATCCTTTTCCCTTCTATAGTTGTTCCTGAGAACGTTTAATGAATTCTTTAAGTCTCAGTTTTATAATCTGGTACACTTGCCTTTTATTTTCAGCAAAAGTACTCATTCACCCTTCGCTGTTGACCATTTTGTTATTTGTTACAAATTTGATTCATGGTAGAATTCTTTTCGTTAACTACATGATAATTGGTTCAGTTTTTAATTTTTATCAGCTTAGTTGCCAAATGATCATTTATTTACTGAAATAGTATAGTCTCTTTATGTGCACTATCATTGAGATGCTCCACATGCACTTAGATTTTATATATCTCCTACTGTTCTTGAAGCAGTTATTTTTATTAATGAGCCTTCAAAACAATCTTTAGACTTACTTTGCCAGATCCAGACAGTCAAACCTTGTCATTAAGCCTTGTGTAGCAGAACGTTTAGTTATGCCACCAGAGAGAGCAAGAGAGAGAGAGAGAGATACAGTGGGTCAAGGGATAAGTTTTACCTGATTCTGAGCTTTTACTTCCTCTGCTTGTGAAATTTTAATGTCAATTGTCTAAAGATTCTTTTCGATGCCATGCAATTACATTACATTCATGCCATGTAAGCTATATATTCTACATCTTACATCATTGTTGTTCAATTCCATTTGCTCTGTTTTGCAGAAAAGAAACACTATACTGTACTGTCAAATTTGCACAAAATTGCATACCAGGATGGAGCATGAATCAATTAAAGTTGCACATGGTACTTTCACATGCTTTACCTGGAATTCAGTATTTCCCTTGGCTAACATGTTTTGCAATGCTCCACAACCCTGGAAAATTTATACTCTATGAAGCAAGTCTTCACAGTGTTTTGTCAAGTTCTTAGTAAAGTTCCCTATAGTTGAAGTAAAAGCCTCAAGGAGGAATTAGATCCACGACCATAGGAGGTTAAACCTATAAAACATTTCAGGGATGACTTTAAGGTGCCAACTCTCCCTTGCTATCCACCCAGAATTTTTTTCAAGTACCCTATAGTTTATTCTTTATGTGCACCTTTTCCTGGAGAGAGGAGTTCTATTAAGCGGCTTATACTTCTGAGGTCTTGATAGGAAATATAGTTTTCCTCTCCAAGTGCTGCCATATTAAATTATTGGATGTAAATGAAAAGCACTTATATAGAAGCAAATCTTTAGATCATAACATGTACAGAGAGCTTCCACAACCGACCTTGTGTTCTCCCATGATGGTTTTTTCTCAATAAATTAATACAACACAAACCACAGAAAATAAAAGTGGGATCATGAAAATATGGACCGAGTCATTACTAATATATAGAATTATTGATATATCACTACCTTACCTACAATTGTAGTGAAAGCATTTTACCTCCCAATGATGGCAGTCACCTTTAGTGAGAGTAATGCCATTATGGGTTTATAGCATCTGTGTTTCCCTAATGCGACAGTTGCTAAGGGTCATTATTATTAAGGGAAGGCTGGCTTGCTAAATGAGCTACGACTTAAACTTTCATTCAGAGGTAACTCAAAGTAGAGAAAACTGCTCAACTTCAAAACTTATTAGTGATGGTTTTGGGAGTTATGGGGTTGAGTATTTACATATACATGTTGGTGCACTACTATTTTCAATTTCCACCATCATTTCCTAATACAAATCAGGTTTTAAAGCATTTTTGACATTATTGGTATAGAAACAGTATGCTATGGATGGATGTATATTGCAATTGAGTTCAGAAAGGCATGACTAGATTGTTTCGAATTACATTTATATGTAGTCACAAGAGAGTTTGAGCCTAAATCTAGAAGCCTTCTTATTTATCAAGTGCCACCACCATTACTTGCATAGATCAGCTTGAGGAATAATTTTTGAAGTTATAGTTAGATGGCATAACATGCTGGGTTGATGTGTACTGCAATTTAGTTGAAAGGGGTGTGACTTGATTGTTTTTTACTGGGTTTTGCTTGTTGTCTGAGAAAATACATTGTTGGTAATGCAATGGAAGAATGCCTTTGAGAGAGGCTGTGTTTGGTTGGCTGCATAAGAGTTCGAAATTAGCTTACCATAATTTTCTAAGAAATTTGAAGCTATCTACACTATGCTACTACAAGGGCAAAATTTTTCCACGAAGGTGTAATTGATACTGTTATTCATAAAATATTATTGCTATTTGTCTTGATTTTTACATGCTATTTTAATTCATGAGCAGCTATGATTATTCCAGTTCATCTAGTGCAGAGGTTTTAGTTGGGCCATTGAAAGAACTTGATGACATTGTCTTTTTACTTTCACGGATGAAGTTCTTAACAAGTTTTTTTGAATTATTAACCTGATCAATGAAGTCAGACTTTTCTTATTCCATTTCCAATTTGAATGCATTTCGTGATGATGCTTGCATCTTTTATTAAGTTATTGTTTCTTGATGCTTGTATTTTACAGAAAAAGATGAAGACAGAACAAGGGATGAACCAATTGAATCCTCTAATTCTAAGGTTTCTGGGGAAGATGCTTCTAAAGTGGTGCCAAAGTCTTCAACAAATGATGTGCATGATAATGTGATTGCATGGAAAGGTGAGGGAAGAGATGGTGAAACTTCGGAATATATGGAAACCTCTGGAGAAGCAAACATGGAGGTTTCTCTAACAACTGACGATGTTATTCGAGCTGGGGGCTTTGGAGCTAGGGATGATATTGGTAGTTTTCTTCCTGTTGCAAGTGATTCAACCGACTTTGAAGCTTCAATTCGTGATGCCAGAGACTATGAAGAACCTCAGGGAGACATTCACAGACCAGGTCTTGGCTGGAGAGAAGCATCAGAAAGGGAGAAGCTCTAGTTTCTTTACTACATAAGTGGGTTGTTGGTTCAAAAATTCTGGTATTTTCTTTCTTGCGTCATCTTTTCATTTTCACGCAATAGACTCAGATGTTTGGATTTGCCTTTTAGGGAGTTGTTTATGATAGCATTATCCCATATTTTGAAGGAAGGGAAGATGCCACTCCTTATGCATGAATTATATCAGGACAATATGTATGACTCTTTATAACATGCTTAAAATGCCCTTTGTGAGGCTACGTTATAAGTTTTTTGTACAAGGCAATTTTGTGATTGCTGAATATTTCTATTTATAAACAAAATTGTCTAATAATCTACTGCTTTCCTATTGTTCTTAGGAGTGTTGTTGGTGCTGAATAACAAGGGGAAATTTTCATTGGCCATAACTTACTCTGTATGACATTAGTGCTCTCTGTTTAATATATGGCATCAGCATAAGGCCCTGTTATGTGATTGATATTGCCTTTTGGAAGATTCTTTGTCCAGGAGCAAGGATCGCTAAAGGGTCATATGCAGATTTTCTCTGTACAAAAGTTTCCCACTGAGTACCAAAATGAGCTCGCCACTCATCTTGGGTGTGGTAATGGGGCAAATATTGCTTTGCCCCAAGCTGTGCCTTGGCACAGAAATCAAGAATATGTTGGTTTTGGGTCATAATGTGTTCTAGGCCATCAGTTCCGGGGAGTGCGGATGATAGGAATGCCACCAGGTAAATTATATCTTCCTCTGGGGTAACCATGGATGTTCTGTTGTTCCACCTGCGATATAGATGATATGCCAGGTTGAGAATTTGGCATCTAGGAATTGTAAATAACAATTATATATATTGAAAATGTACTTGGCCTTGTTGACTGGGTAAATGAGGATAGGACCATTATTGTTGTCTTTCACAATATTACCAAAGACCCCTTCAGCAAAGTCAAAAATTCTGCTTTTGGGTATAAGAAGATTCAGCCATGGATGAGGAACTTCCCATAATCCTTTTGATCTGAGTTTTATCTCAGACAAGTGCACTCTATCGAGGAATTCCACATAAGAAACTTCAGATAGAAAGAGTGTGGATGGGATATAGTTTAATTCGGACAACAACTTCTCAATATCCTACAATATGTACTGTACTAGTTAGTTCCATTCTATCAATTAAACATGTGTGTGTGTGTTTGGGGGGGGGGGGTGATGCTTGAATATGCTTATTACAGTTTTACCTGGTTCAAAACATCTATCTTCTCTGGGTTGAAGTATTTGACCATTTCTAGACAGTAAAGTATTTTCCCATCTGAACTGAATTGGCTAGCTTGAATTGGGTCTTTGGGATTGAAGGAAGATCTCCAGTTGTTGAGGAGACCAGTTCTGTTTATCATAACGAACCCTTCGATGTAGTCGAATGAATCATTGGATGATATTAAATGCTCTTGGTCATTGGAAAATGTAGAGAATTCAGAGTAAAGAACCCTGATCCATTTCACCTGTCAACAATGATAAATCATGTTTGAGGTTCAGTGCCTTTGAGAACTGCAGTCAAGAAAAAAAGTTTTATTTCCTTACCATCTTTTCTGCTGGTCCAAGAGATATTCGAGCCCGGGTGATGATGCCAAATTGCCCTAGTCCCCCAAGAACACCATAAAAAAGATCAGCATTCTCCTTATCTGAACAGGTAAGTACTTCTCCTCTTCCTGCATTCAAATCCCCAAGTTAGATTCCGTTGTTTCCATAGTACTTGAGTTCATTATTTTATTGAAAACCGCATGTTCCTTCTACTGTTTGATTTAAATTTTGCTGGAACCTGCTCTGAAAGGTTGCATATGTCATTTCGCCTAAAATAAAATGGACTAACTACCTTACCATTCCTTTTCCACGAAATGACTAAGCTGTTACTTCAGCCAACCCTGTAAAAAATTGTCTGTCGGAGTTCAAAAAATGTTATTTCCTTAAACGTACCTGTCACAACCTCTAGTTGGTAAACGTTATTAATCTGGGGTCCATGCCGAAATGCTTGACCACTTATTCCGGCATTTGATAAAGTACCTCCTACAGTTAGGTGAAGGTAGTCTGTCCAAGACTTTGGTGAAAGTCCATATTTAAGAGTCTCATGCAGGATGTTTATCCATAACTCACTGCCCGAAACATCCACATAAGGCACCTCACCGTTTTCAATATACATGCTTGGTCGATCAAGTGATTCCATATTGATAACCACACCTTGATAGGCTTGTGCCTGACCTTGTAGGGAGTGACCACGGCCTCTAGCTGCTACTGTTAACTTTGTTACTGAACTCATATACAGGATGTGTTTAATTGTGGAAGAAATATCAGAAACTGATTTTGGGTGTAGAACTGCTATGGGGAGGTAGTGGCATATGTTACCGAAGTCTTTTGCAGCATGTTTGAGGTTCTCAAAACTGAAGTAGCCATCCAGAGTAAGTGTTTTCAAAGAGGAGCGAATGCTGGAGGAGCTTGAATGAGGTGGAATTGTTGGGGTGTCAAAAGAGGGGTTAGAACAGAGGTTGGTTCTATCAGGGATACAGCTCAACACCAGAATAGCAAAAAATCGAAGGAATATAATGTTGTTTTGTTTGAGAAAGCCACAAACTGGTGACCCCATCTCTCGAGAATATGTTGTGTATCTGTTTTCCTTCTTTTTTTTTTGTATTTGTGTGAGTGAGATAGAGAGAGAGAGAGCTTGTGGATGTAAAGGAGAGGTGTAGAAGAGCCCAAGGAAACGAAAGGCAGACGAGAATTTAAAGGGGAAGGTTTGGGCGGTATAGTCAAAACAGAGTCACATATTCTGTGGTGCCACTCCAACAGTCTGTGTGCTTTGTATTTTGGGTTTTAACTTCTGCCTTTCTATTCTGGTTTCTAAAAAAAAAGTTGAGTTAAAAATAGTTAGAAAAGGAAGTGTAGATTTGCGCACATATCTGGTAATAATCTCCCCAGTCTACACACTCCAACCACATATACTCCACCTTTTTCTTTCACAACCCCCCTTTACAAGATCCAATGATAAATGTCTTCACAAAGACAGTTCACGGTCTCTACTTTCTGCTCCATGGTTTGTAATTATAACCCTGTCTTGTTTCTATTGACTGCGCCATACTTGGGTATTTCTTTATATGCATGCACTCTGCTTGTCTGCCCTATTCTACAAATAAGATTTCCGGTATTGACGGGCCGGCCCCTACTTGGTTTCCATGCTGTCAGAATGGGTAGGGGAAGGTGGCCGTTGCGGGTCCCTAAGCACATGAAATTCACGAGGGTATATTCTTGTGGCGGGGGACTTGGTATATCATGGCTCCTTCACTCACACTCTGCTACAACAGAGGCTGCCTAAGGCTACATGAAAATTTTCTAAGTTTAATATGTTGTCAGTCTGATGGAAGCATATGCAACATATCATTTCATGCCAATTTGCTCTTAATGGAAAATTCACTCTGTAGTATGTAGGGGTCGGGAAGGGGGTGCCATTGCCAGACTCTTGAGGAAGAGTGGAAAGTTGACCAGTTCAGAATGAATGGCCCTAGGAGACACTAAAGGTGGTCTACAACTCTCAACCAATCAAAAGTATATTTGGGGGTTTGGGGGGGCGGGGGGTCTTAAATCCCTGCAGAGAGACATCCCTAAAATCATTTCCCCGTTTAATAATATAATTGATATGATATAATGCTATGCTGCCTTTTTGTGCCCAAACATACTACTATTTTGGAAATTATTACTCTATTTACTCCTTTTCCATTGAATTGCCCACCATACTTTAATGCCAGCAGCTCTTTTGGAAAACCATTCGGATGTCACAATTTTCTCTTTTCATTCTAATAATAATGTTAACATTAAATATTATTTAGTTACTCATTCCAATTGTTGTCTGTCTTTTGACTTTCAAATGTATGTTGGATGTGAATTTGATAATTGCCTTGTCCCAATTATTGAGGTCAGTGATGAATAATTTACTCTCAAATCTCACACCAACCTGTGGGAATAGGAAAGAAAGGCTTCCTATTCATATGTTTTCTATACTTTCTGAAACATGAAATTTTCTTGAACAAATGTTTTTTTATTTAAATTCAAAATATTTTAAATTGTTAATGACTCGTGCCTTTTAAATTGTATGCTATTTTATTCCAGGATTTCAATAAACTGAAATGCAGTCAAGTAATTTGATATAGATATAGAAGTAGACAATACAAAGACAATGAATGAATAAGCAGATTTTATATAATGTTATTAAAGATTGAATAAATTATCTCCAATCACTTGTAAGAGTCCTTTTCAAAAGATAACCGTATATGAACACAAATAATAAAATTCGAATATATCTCTTAAAAAAATTATTGTATAAATTTGGGTTAGGTAATAACCCATTGCATTGGGTAATGTGCTTTACAAGACTGTTGTCAAGGTTCTAAGATGATTTTGCCTAGTATCTTTTCTTTTATGTAGTTAGTCTTTGGTTTAGGTCGTCTCAGTATTAATAATATCTTGTAGCATTCGAGATTATCGATCACACGAAGAGTAAAAGACGTAGATAGGCAAGGTGACACTGAAGACAGACATTAGTAAGGCATATGATCGGGTTGACTGAAGTTTTCTTTGGTTTATTATGTCGAAGTTAGACTTTTCACGTCAGTGGATTGACTGGATTATGTTATCCATCACTTCTATTAATTATTTTGTTTTGTTAAATGGGTTGAAGATGGGGCGAATTGTGCCTAAGTGAGGTATGTGTCAAGGTGAACCACTTTCTCTTTACATGTTTATCTTGTTCACTGAAGGGCCGAGCTATTTGCTTCGCAAAATTGAAGTGACAAGGGACATGCATGGCGCTTCTGTTTGTCGTGGGTGTCCTTCGGTCTCACATCTATTATTTGCTGATGACAACTTTTTGTTCTTCCGAGCCTTCACTTTTGGCTGTTTGATAATTTTGCATATTTTTGAGGAGTATCAAGAAGCTTCGAGTCAAGTTATAAATTTTCAGAAATTGGGGATCATGTTTAGTTCTATTACGAAGCTTTTAAAAAAATTGGGCTAACATAAAAGGGTTTTTTTTTTTTCATTTTGGTCCATGTTGATTTATCTCAAAATATACAAAAATCGATTTAACTGGTTTTTTTTTACTAATCCATCTAGTCGATAGCTCGCGGTCCAACCATGACTTCTAACGATTCACGGTCCATCTAGCTTTTTGCCATACATTAGACTGGTGTACAAACCGATTCTTAGTTTGATTGGCTGGTTCAATTCCAAAATCCACGAGCTTGTTAAATGGACTTGAATTATAATAAACTGAGGCCTTAGGTTGCAATTTTACCCTTAGCAGCATGGGTTAGTGGATGAGAATCATCACACCCGTTGTTTTCATTAAGCGATACCAAGAAATGATTCAAAAACTTTGAAATTTTCAAAATCTAACATCTTTTCTTTTTCTTTCACACTTCCTTCAAAATTTAAATAATAAATAAATAATTTTACTTATAATATATTATTAAGAAAGATAAAAAGTTTTAGAATTGCACCGGTAAACAAATCGGTTAAACCATCAGTTCTCAGTTCAATCAAATAAATTATTAATGATAAAAAAATTTCAAAATATATAAAATCGACCAGATCAACCAAATCGATTCACGAGTCAACCAATCTGACCCCTTATTTTGGATTGGTAATTCGACCGATTCTCGATTTAATTATTCTGATTGATCGGTCTGGCTTGGTTTTGAAAAAGTGATGAAGCTCATTGTATTTAATTTAATATAATATAAATATCCAAAAAATAATAATTTATACCATAATTTTCATATTTTTAATTTATAAATCTCCGATTTTTTATTTATAATTTCCATAATTAAGTCATTAGTTTGCTTGTCCAATCGGTTCGATAAGTTTGACTAGTGCGATACGTTCGTCCGATTTTATTAAATAAATCATTAAAAAAATCAGAAATCCTTCTAAAATCCTAAATTAAAAAAAAATATTTTTAAGACTTAGAATTAGCTGACATTCAAATCTAAATATGAACTATCCGAACATTAAATTTGAATTAATTCAAAATCTTGAATTTCAAATATTTTAATCCCAAAGTCCATAAATCACAAATTTGGTGTAAACACATTTCCAATTTTTTATATTGATTGATATTTAATTTTTTTTCTTTCTATTTTTTACTTTTTAATGATATTTGGAAAATCTATACTATACGTTGGAAAACAAGCTAAATGCAAGTTATTAGAAGGTTAAAATCTGATATGAATTCTCATCGGCTATGGCCGACGATTCCAAGTCCAAGATTTGCCATAGCTTACACTGCAAGTAATGCTTGCTTCATGTGTCCCACTGCTCAAATTTGGCAGACAAGTTTATTCAGACTTCTAACTAGTTTTAATTTATCAAATTAAAATTAATTATTTAATTAAATAATTTACATAAATCTATTAAAGTCATAACAATTTTTTCGTATTAAAATGTATGTATAACTTTATTTAATTTCCATTCCATTCCAAATTATTAAACTACATCACTTCTAATTTTAATTCCCTCAAAACTTATCATTTAATCTAACATAAACATTTACTAATTAAATAATTATTTGAAATGAGGGCAACTCAATTTTTTTTTGAAAGTTCGATTAATTCAACCTTTGTGGTTATTGGTGTTGGGGATCGTCCCTATAAGCAACGAATAAGTAATATAGAGAAGATCAAACACACAAATATTTACATGGAAATCTCATCTGAAGAGGATAAAAATCATGGGCAAAAGAGACTTCGACTTTTCACTAAATGAGTAAACAAACAAGGGTACAATATGAAAAAAAAACAAACTTAAATGTACTAAACGTACAAATTCCCAAACCCCAAAAACCAAGCCCTAACTTAGGAACAAAATTCTCTCCATAGTTACCACAAAAAACTCTCTCAAACTCATATGCGAGTACATCTTATTGCCATAAAAGAAAAACCCTTGTTGATTGACATGTCTAAATCAGAGTTACTAAATAGGCTAATATTAGAGTTCTAATCATACTAAAATAAATTGAAGTAATCAAAGTCCAATTGGGAGAAGAAGTCCTATTGAGCTATACAAAATGTGATCGCATAACATCAAGAATTGTCGTGACATTGTGACGTGTTGGCTTTCCTTGTCACAAAATCATCGCCACATTCATTGCCAAAAAGCTGTCGCGTCGTCCCAACATTGGGGACCTTCTCATCCTGACGTCGAGCTTGTTTTAGCCCTTCTTCGGTTGCTCATTGATTCTCGTCTAAGGTGCCTGCAACATGTTGAGTAAGTGTGAGGCACACCCACAAATCTCCACCTTGACTCGTATTTATTACGGCTCCTTTTCCATGCCCTGTCACAAATCTAACTCAAATTTTGCAGAATGTTAACCAAGTCTAAACCATGCTCGAACTTGGAAACTGAAAGACTCCTAATCTTCAAATCAAAGTTGCATAATGCAATAAGGGCCAATTATACTTGAACAAGAGAGAAAACATCAACTCTCTCCACCTAAATGTAACCATCTGCGACCAACCTTGCTTCAAACATTCTACGAACCATTTGAGTCCTGAAGACCAAAAGGGAATGAGATTCTTCTCTAAATTAGGCACATGCCTGACATCTGACACGACTCCACCTTCAATTGGATTATATGTGGAGAACAATAAATCATCATCCTTGTGCTTGGCCATACCAGCTACCTTCGTAATTATCCAAAACTTTTAGAAATTGAAATTTGTGATCCCGTCGAACTTCTTGATATCCAAATTCGTTGTTGTGTCACTGAACGAGTCGATCTGCGAAACCTGAACCAGACTCTAATACCAATTTATTGGGGATTGTCCCGTATAAGCAACGAACAAGTAAAATAGAGAAAAACAAACACACAAATATTTACGTGAAAAACTCCTCCGAAGAGGATAAAAGCGCGGGCAAATGGGGCTTTGACTTTTCACTAAATGAGTAAACAAACGAGAGTAAAATATGAAGAAATAAACTTAAATGTACTAAATGTACAAACCCAAACCCCGAAAACAAAGCCCTAACTCGGGAACAAAATTCTCTCCATAGTTACCATAAAAAACTCTCTCAAACTCATATGCAGGTACATCTTGTCGCCCTAAAAAAAGCACTGGCTGATTGACATGTCTAAATCAGGGTTACAAAGGTTCTTTAGATAGGCCAAAATTAGAGTTCTAATCATGCTAAAATAACCTTGAAATAATTAGAGTCCAATTGGGAGAAGAAGTCTTGTTGAGCTGTACAAAACATGGCTGCATAACATTAGAAATCATCGTGATGTCATGACGTGTTGGCTCTCCTCGTCACGACGTAGTCGCCTTGTTCATTGCCAAAAAAACGTTGCGTTGTCCCAACGTCAGGGACCTCCTCGTCTTGATGTTGGGCTTGTTTTGGCCCTTCTTCGATTGCTTGTTGATTCTCGTTTAAGGTGCCTTCAACGTGTCTGATAAATGCGAGGCACACCTCACAAATGATAAGGTTAGTTGTTTTCAAATTTATGTTTTGCATTTTTATAAAATTTTAATCTTCTCTGAATAATAAACCTGGATCCAATTCCTTGGATCCATAGAAAAGAAGAAATTATTTAGTTTTGGATACAAATAAAATGATAATTTCAATATTTTATGCTTGGTAACTAGAAAACAGATAATTATTCAAATATATATATATTTTTTGTAAAAATTAAGATCCCCATTTAACTATTCATTAAATTCAACAGGTTGAAAATAGGCAATTAAGTAAAAATGAATCCAAGGTTAAAACACAGTGGCTCTGTGGATCTGGAATTGCTATAGCCATTGTGATAAATCCAAGTTGGTGTCATTGCTTTCTTATTGTGGAATTGGCAAATCAGAATTCCAGGTTTAGTAGATTAGTGGGTTTACATAACTGGAATTCATTAACAATAAGAAAAAGTAGGTAGCGTAGTGTAAATAATTGTTGAGTTCTTTTATATTAGGAAGGATTAAATGTGCGGTTTCATTTAATTTTGAGTTTCAATTGTGTGATAATGATGCACCACATATGTGCATATCTTTGCCTTGTGATAATTACAATGGCCATCATTACCAGACATATTTTCTTGTTCACTAAACACTCTCATTTTGGTTTCAAAAAGGCTTATGATTTGGTCTAAGAAAAGTGTATCATGAGTTTAATTAATATTAACTAAAACATCCAAAATGCTGTCTAAAAGGAGACCAGAGGATGGACAATAAAAGTTAGGCCAAGAAACCCATGATGGGCTTGGATCACAATATTCTACCAACTTTTATATTTATAAGTTTGGTGAAAGGGAATTAAGAAGAAAACAAGGTTTTTTTAATTGGCAACCTTTACATGAACACCATTAAGAAAGAAATTAAACATCATATCTTTGGGCCACTAATTCTTTGTTCCTTACCTTTATTTTTTATTTACATGTGTCAGGCTTGAATACCTTAAGATACAAAGAGATAAGATTTATGAAATCAAAATGGATTATGGGTTAATAGTTAGACTATATAACATTATTTTTTAAACTCCTCTTAGTAGGTGGTGCCGTTCACGGGTTTTTCTTTTCTCTCTCTCTAGGAAGACTGCAAGTTATTGTCATGGCAAAGTTCTTGGTGTTTTCATATTCAATTGATGCAATATTGAATAAATTTTCCGAAATTTCTAAATTCAGTAGGGGTCAAAGTTGGTTATGTAGATGACTTTGATTATCATATTTACTTGGTAACCATTGTTATTAGATCTCTTTAAAGTATGAGTATTGAACTGATTGGAGGCATTATATTTTATTTAATCCCATTTTTTCATATTGTAGAAATTTAAAGAATATAATATCATGGGACCCTTGGTCCTTCAATACTTATGTTTTTCTTATCCATCAATTCTCAATGGGAGAGAACTTGAAGAGTATTGATTTCTTTTTCGATGATTTTTAGGTGTAGCTTCATGACTTGCTTCCCAGTTTCATTTAGTTATGAGCATATCCCTTTAGTCGATCTGTCATATTTGTGGCATCATTGACGAAAGTTCCGCATTGAACACGGGTCAATCCGATTTAGTGGGAATGGTCAAGGGGTCCAACAAAATAGGGTATCTAATTCTAATAATATGTCCACTCAAATTTCAAATTCAAGTAGAGGTGAAAATTCGATTTAGTAACAAGTATATCTCTTTCCCCAAAATGAGGAGTTATGGGCAAGTCAGACACCAACATCTCTAGGAGATTTTTTGTATGGGCCATGCATGACTCTTATAGTACGAATTGCTTATAACTATCGATTACATGCTAGGAAGTGGAGAAGTATCTAATTAAATAAATTCCGATGGAAGAAATATTTCGAGGATCCAATCAAAAAAATTAAGTAAATACTTTAACCAGTGGTGAAATTAGGGGGGCTAGTAGGGCCCCGACCCCCTAAACTAATTTTTTTTATATGGCTCCTTTAAAATTTTTAAAATTTTAAATTAGTAAAGGTAAAATTACACTTTGGCCCTATAAAAAATTGATTTAATCCTTTAAAAAATATAAAGATATAGTCTATCGTAAAAATTACAATTTAATTTCAGCCCCCAAAATTTTTTATTTTGATTTCACCCCTGACTTTAACTACTCTACTCAACTAATTAAATAAAATGACTAAGAAATAAGAGATAGTAATCATCTACTAAACTAACAAAATTAATTAAAAGTATATAATAATTATGAAGGATATCTAGCGATGAAGTGGTTAAGAAATTTTCCTATTTCAGCTAACAATCAATTTAAGGTTACTAAATAGAATTGTCTTACTTGAGTTAGTGTATAGCTTATAGATGTTTAGCAGTATGCATTAACTAAACTGTTAACCATAATTATTATCGATCCCCTACTATTTAAGCTGGTGTATATTTCATAGTTGATTAATATATTGGTGTGTTGGGTAATTAAATCACTAGGGCTAACTCTTATATCTTCCCCAGTATTTTCACTAGCCTATCTGACACATGAATTTGCTACTTTTTTCCCTAACCCGATGTCACCCATATTAATGAATAAACACAAATTGAATAATTAATCATGTTAAGATTTAAATAATTTATTAACCTATTCCAATTACTAAGTCATTAGCCTACAATTTCTCTAACCACTTTTAAATAAAAGATTAAGATTAAAGAGAAAAGAATTAGAAATATTATTCCATTAGAAGTGCAAATCTCCTCATCCTAAGAGTTCATTGAAAATCTAAAACGAATGTCTAAGCAATCACTCTCACAAGTGAAAACAATCTTATGAAAAGGAAAATAATGAAAAAAGTCGTCTATAAGGGAATGTGTGGCTATTCCAGGTAGACCGCTTTTCCTATTTCTCTCTAAAATGTTTATTTATAGGGAAAAAATTGCATAAGTGATGGAATAAACAAAAAACACACTTATTGAATTAGAATAAATTTGTAAATGATGCGGTCATAAATCAACTAAAAATTGGGCTAAGATAAGTGCACCTATCAATTAATAGTATAGCTACAGTGAGCAAAGATATCATTTCTATGGAGACTAAAAATACTAGTAATTACCGTCTTTCTATTATTTAACTGATAAATTCGAATGATTGATTAAAACTAAAATTAACTAAATTAATTAACTACGAACGCGACAAAGAACAAATTAGGAAAATAATCGAATAATAACCAAGAAGCGAAACAATACCCAATAAAGAATTCACCTAGATTTCATCTGTCACTATCAATCTAAATTACACAATTTCTTCACTTAGTATCTTGATCCATAAAAATGCCTAAATTATGCTAATATATCTATCTAAAGTAAGAGTAACTGACTCTAGGTTGATTAATTGAAATTTCTTTCTAATTAAAACCCCTATTATCGCATTAACTCGTGCTATAGATTCCCCTATTAGATTTGACTCTAATCCGGTAGATTTATATCGTCCTATTTCTAGGATTGCATGCAACTCCACTCAATTACGCTAGACCTACTCTTAAACAGGGTCTATTCCTCCTATGATTTAATCACACCAAACATATATCAATAGTTTAGAAATATCAAACCAAGAATTAAGCACACATAATTAAGAACAAGATCTAAGTATTTATTGCGTAAAATAAAAATCAAAAGACATAATCCATCATAGGGTTCATCTCCCTAAGTATTTAGAAAATTAGTTCATGCTTGAATATAAAAACATCCCTGAGACAATATCTGAAAGAAATAAAGAAACTCATTATAATCTTTTAAGAAATCAACTAGGAGAAATATGCTTCAAAATTGGCTCCAATGTTGTTTTTTGAGTTGTTTTCTTGAATATTCTATGACGGCTCATTCCTATTTTCTTATTTTTGTCATATATAGGTCTTAGAATGCCTGAAAAACCTAAAAATCGCGTTTTCTCGCAGTTTGGAGTGCAATTTGCGAAACTGACACGACTTGCCACATGACCGTGTGGCAGCCCGTGTGGCTCACACAGCTGCGTGTCTAGACCGTGTAGAATGGTCCAGCCCGTGTGGCTCACACAGCTGCGTGTCTAGACCGTGTAGAATGGTCCAGCCCGTGTGGCTCCTGTAACTTGCTCAAATTTTCCAGTTTTCGCTCCTTTTGCTCCCAAATGCCTTCATAAATATAAAAACAGGAGTTTAAATGATTAAGAGCATAAAATTCACCATTAACATCGAATAATCATCCAAAAACGCATTAAGAATAAGGTTAAAAACAAGTTACTTTTAGCACTTATCAATTAACTTTTAGGCAATAAACTTCTAGACTGTTTTTGGACATCTTTTAGTGCAATTTGGGCTTAAACTCTCACAAAGGCAATTACAACACGAAATTTAATTATATATATATATATATTATGGGCCTAAAACGATACTTTATAGTTCAAGATATGACTAAAAAATACTATAAGCAAAAATCCTATACGAGTTTTGTAAGGGCCCATTTATGCCCGGGCCCGATTAACAGATTAAAAAAACAAATAAAAATTAACAAAGTTTTAAACAGTCCATTACATTGGCCCAAAATTAAAACCCAATCACTAGGCCCAATATTTTTGACGTTCCAGAAACCCTAGAGGGTTCTGGAATCAGCCAACACCGCAGTCACCCTCGCGCGTGCCTCCACGCGCGCGACCGCTCGTATTCCACGCGCACGCCACGCGCTCGCCCCTCCACGTCGGCCCGCCTCCGTACGCCACGTCATCGTCGTACACCGTCGTACCTGTAAAAGACGACAAGAACAACGGCAACCAAGGCAGTACATGGCAGAAAATAAAAGAAATAGAATTTTTTTTGTATTTTTTGATTTCAGGCTATAAAAAGCCAAAGAGAACCACTGTAATGGGTTACGATTTTTTTTTTGAATACGAAAATATCGAACAACAGAGGTATTTTACGATTTCTTTTCAGTTTATTTTGCTTCGCTTGTCAAACATATACCTAGAAACAGAATAAGTAGGAAAATATTTTACCTTCTTGTGTCGATCGGAGCCTTGAATCCGAAACGTTTTGGGTGGGTTTTTCGATTTTAATAAGGGATTTGGCTTTAGTTCTTTTTAGATCGGTGTTTAGGGTTCATAAGGGAGTTAAATCGGCCATTTTTGGGGTCTCCGACCACCGCGCACGACGGCAGACGGTGGCGGAGTACGGCGGCCCGATGACCGGAACTCAGCCGAGCATGGGTCGGTGTCCGGAGGGCAGGGGTTTCTTTGAGAGAGTTTTAATTTTTTTTAAGGGGGATGTTTAAAATGAAGCTTTTCGGAATTTTTTTGGTATTTAAAGTGGACCTATGCGACGTCGTTTTGACGGGGGTCTTTTGAACCCAAAACGGCGTCGTTTCTGGCCGTAACCCCGCGAGTGACCCGACCCGAGGGAAGGATCCGCGTGTTTTTGACTAAGGGGTTTATTGCGCCCTTAGTCCTTCCGCATTTTTAGTTTTCTTTAATTAAGTTTTTCTTTTATTTTAATTTTGGCCCCGAGATTTAACTCAGCTTTAAATTTGATCCCCATTTAAACGATGCGTTTAATGACTCGGGTAAATTTGCCTTTAGTCCTCTTTAATCTACGCGCTTCGCATTTTAGTCCTTTTTTCGTTTTTTTATTTTATTGCTTTAGCTCTCTGATTTTGTGCTGATTGCAATACAATCCATTTATTAATTTAATTAATTGTTTGTTTGTTTGTTGTCTTTTTTTTTCTTCTTAATCATTCTTTTTAAAAATTAACATCAAATATTATATATTTTAAAGGGTTTTAAGTATTATTTATTTCTCTATATTATTTTCATTAAATTTTTATATATATTCTTTTATATACATATGTAATTCATATCAAATTATTTTTATGTATATATATATATTCTTTATAATATAATTTTTATTATTTTTGTGTATATATTATTAATTTCAGTATTATATTATATATGTATTTTCTTTTGAATTTGTTTATATATATATATATATATATATTTTCTTTTAAATTTATCTATGTACATAATTGTTTCTTGAAAAACCCCATTTAAATTATATATTTATTTATTCCAAACGCTTTCATATGTCATTATTATTTTTAATATACAATTATATTATATCAAGTTTTATTACGCATGTATTATTTAAGTTGACGCATACTATTTTCTATGTATTAGATGTTTACCTGTTTGTTATTGTATGTATTATATCTCTTAATTTGTGACTGTTAATTATTTATGATTCAGCATTGTAATATTTTCGTGTATGTATTGCCACTTTGCTTGGTATATTATCATTCCATTGCGGTTTATCTGTTAAAGAAAATCGAGTTTGATGTCGTTCAAGTTTTAAAACAAATCACCCCATTCAAAGGTTTTTAAAATAAGGCAATGTTTCGTATTTGGAAATCCGAGAGATCGTGCCCTAACGTGCTGAGTTTCAGTTTTTCGTTTGACCAAATAACCGAATATCCTTTTAAGATTCCATTCGTGTTTTCTTAGTTCTAAAATAAGGCAATGTTTTGTGTTTGGAAATCCGAGAGATCGTGCCCTAACGTGCTGGGTTTCAGTTTTTTCGTTTGACCAAATAGCTGAATATCCTTTTAAGATTCCATTCGTGTTTTCTTAGTTCTAAAATAAGGCAATGTTTTGTGTTTGGAAATCCGAGAGATCGTGCCCTAACGTGCTGGGTTTCGGTTTTTTCGTTTAACCAAATAACTGAATATCCTTTTAAGATTTCATTCGTGTTTTCTTAGCTTTAAAAATAAGGCAATGTTTCGTGTTTGGAAATCCGAGAAATTGTGCCCTAACTTACTGGGTTCCGATTTTTCGTTTGACCAAATAACCGAATATCCTTTTAAGATTTCATTCGTGTTTTTTTAGCTTTAAAAATAAGGCAATGTTTCGTGTTTGGAAATCTGAGAAATTGTGCCCTAACTTACTGGGTTCCAATTTTCCATAAGGCCCAAATAATTGAATACCCTTCTCAAACTTTATTACTGGGTTTTAAAAATCTAAGGATAAATTTAATTTCGAGAATATAAGATGTTGTGCCCTAACTTACTGAGTACGATATTTTATTTCTTCGAAATAAGAAGTTTTGGCATCCAATTTGATTCTGTCCAAAGGTATCTTAAATAAACGGATCGTAATCTAGAATCTTTTCAAATTTTCGGCATTAAGACATTAATTAATCAATTAGGTACCAATTTTGGGCGCTACGAGGGTGCTAATCCTTCCTCGTACGTAACCGACTCCCGAACCCGTTTTCTCAATTTTCGTAGACCAAAATTTGTTTTAATAAAACAAAGCTTTATCAAAATGATCAATTTCAAGGTGATCCGATCACACCTCAAAATAGGATCGGTGGCGACTCTATTTTCGTTTTTAAAGTCGATCCCCGTTTTTTTCAAAACTTTTTTAAAAAAATAGTTTCGACAAGTTTAACTCGTGATTTTTTTTTTTTTTTTGTTTTAAGATAGTGCTTTAACTATTCTAATCTTGAATCAAGTTTGGATTTAGTTGTTTGAAGTCAATCTTCATCAGCAAACCTAAAATACTTGCAAATAAGATTTGTTTTAGGATTTGATTGTGAGATGAAAGTTAGAGGGTGGATTGGGCATCGGGATGTTCATACTGGAAAACGTACCTCTCCTTGCCAAATGGTGGTGGGGGCGATATGATACTAAATTTGATAGTTAAAAAGTTATATAACTTGTCAATTAAGTAAAAAGAAAATATTTTTATAAATATCATCAATTTTATAATAACTAATAGGAATATCTGTTTATATTAAAAATTATAATTCTAAATGAACTTACAATTAAACCATCAATTTAAATTTATTACATCAAATTAATTAATAATATCATTAAAAAATATAATATTTTTATTTTAATCAATTCATGTACAATTGCATATATAAAAATAAAAATATCATATGTTTATTTTCTGTTAATATTATGCAATAAGTATTATATTTTAATTTAATTATATTTTTTGTAAACATATTAAATTACTAACTTATAATTAGGAAACCTACATCCAAGGTCACTCATTTATTAGTAATTTTACATTTTATTTATTCAGTTTAAGAAAACTACAATTTGGTCACCAAACTGTTTGAAAGTTACAAGTTGATCACCGAACTATTCAAATGTAACAGCCCGTTTTAGGGTCAAATCGGAACAGTAGTTTCGGGACCACAAATCCGAAGTAGAAATGTTAATTTTATTATTTCTTTAAGGTCTACAGTATGATTGAATGACTGTGTGAAAATTTCGTTAGGAAATTTTATCGATAGAGTGTCCAGTTTGACTAATAGGACTAAATTGCAATAAGTGCAAAATGTGTGTTCTAGATGCTAGAGGTGTCTAATTGAAATGAAATTTTAAATTGGAGGTCCTTAAATGGTAATTAGACCATTATACTTTAAGTTGGACAAAAATGGACATGGATGGGTAAAATTTTGAAGTTAGGCATTAAGGGCATTTTGGTCATTTGGTAAATAAAGACAAATGAAACAAATAAAAAGATGTCATCTTCTCAAATTAGTCCCCCCATAGCCGAAAATTTCAAGGTCTCCATAGCTAGGGTTTTTCCAACTTCCAAGCTCGATTGTAAGTCCGTCTTTGTCCCGTTTTTAATGATTTTTACGTTTTTGTGAATGTTGTAACTTGATTTAGCTATTTTAAGGACTAATTTGAAAGAAAATCAAAGTCTAAAATTTTACCCATGTATAATATTTGTGTATCTTGATGTCTAATGATAGAAAATGTATGTTTGATGTTAGGTAAACAACATTTACCAAGTGATTTTTGATGAAAATGTCAAATAAGGACCTATTTGTAAAAGTTGTAAAATGTGTGTAAAAATGTGAATAAATGAAAAATGTGGACTGATATGAGTACTAATAATATTCGGCTAGGCTTGAGTAATGAAGATATCGAATGAAAATCATTTTACGAGCTTAAGGACTAAAATGTAAAAAGTTGAAAAGTTAGGGACAAAAATGTAATTTTTGCCATAATGTGTTTTTGGGATTAAATTGAATAATGTGATAATTGAATAATTTAAATGTGGTATTGTAGATCAAGAAAGACGAGGTTCTGACCTAGACTGAGGGAAGAACAAGGTTGTGGACTAAATCGAACAATTATTCATTTTGTACCTAGGTAAGTTCGTATGTTAAAAATAAGCATTAATATGATTGTATTTTATTGCTTTAATGTTGCATGAATTGTATGTTTGATAATGTGGATGAGCTTAATCTTATGAACGAGTCAGAGGATGAATCGGCAAGCGAGAAATCCTGTTGAACCTTAGGAATAGTGTAGGATACAAGTGACATGTCACTAGGGTTAGTATGTGTTATGTGATTATGTGATCCGGGTGCTGGTCTTGTACGTCCTACCGGTGGCTGAGTATACCGGCATATGTTGCGGATACTTGACAGCTTGTGTGAGTAGCACTGCGTAGCTACGTCTTGATTGACATCTTGTGTGAGCAGGCCCGTGGATAGCTCGAGAGCGAGCAACTATGTGATATGAGATTTGAGGTAGCATTGGCTACATATGTGGCACTTAGTGTGCAAGAATTCCCGAGTATCCGACATTTTTATTCTGAGTGGTTCACGGGTATGTCAAGGATGAGAATATGTGTAAATCCATTTCTAGATGGCTCAGGTATGTACGTAAAGCTCATGCTTATTAAATGTGTGAAATGATGAATATGAGGTAAGTTTTGTGACGGAATAGATTATGATTATGAAACCATGGTAGGTTTACATTTAATTATGTTATATTATTTGAGTGTTATGTGTATGGTAAGATTGCTTATTTCTTGCATACGAGCTTACTAAGCTATATAGCTTACTCCGTTTTATTTTCAATGTTTTATAGTGTCACCAAGCTAGCTCGGAATTGGGGATCGTCGGAGATTTGCCTCACACTATCAAATTGTTATTTTGGGTACCGATAATTTTAAACATTTTGAGAGTATGGCATGTATAGGGACTTGGTCATTTTTTTATATGTGTAATTTGATTTGGCCAAATGTATTGGCTTGTAATAGCTCTTGGTTAATTTAGTACCTTGTCATGTTAATTGGCTTATTTTGGCTAACATGGTTGTAAGCCTAAGTATACTCATTTATGTGCCAATGTCTTTGGTGATATGATCATGGTATGGTTGGTGAATGATGGAATGAGATTCATAGCATGAACGTGTTGTGTTGGAAATGTGATTTATTGTTGAGATGATTATCTTAGGCACAAATAGGTGTCATGAAAGTTGCATGATTGATTCTGGGACATAATAAATGTTATGAGCATGATAGTGTATGGTATTACACTGATATGCTTTAGCCATGATTGTGGATGTTTGGTTGCCTAAGTGTGCCATATTTTGTGCCTTTGAATTGGTGTAAGTGCATAGGTGAATAAGGGTGGCAAATGGCTTGGTAAATAACTTTTATTTTGTCCACACGGGTAGACACACGGGCGTGTGTGACACACGGTCTGCCCCATGGGCGTGTGATCCAGTCATGTGTCCCCTGTACCTAAATTTTGAGAAACAGAATTCTTAGAATTGAGCACAAGGGTAGAGACAAGGGCGTGTGTCTCATCCGTGTGGACGGCACGGCCTCGAACACGGGCGTGTGCCCTGGGTGTGTGAAGTCTGCACCTATTTTATGAAAAATCATAAAAATTAAATCGACCACACGGCTTAGCACACGGGCGTGTGACTTGGCCGTGTGACTCCAATTTGTTCATGAGTCACAACCAGAGGGTTACACGGGTTAGGGACACGGGCGTGTAAGACCACACGGCCTGCCCACATAGGCATGTCCCAAACCACACGGGCGTGTGACCCCTGTTTCTAGCAAAAATTTCCTAAGTTTTGTAACAATTCCCTGAGTTGTCAGTTTAGTCCCGAACCACTTCCAAAGCATGTTTTGGGCCTCGTAGGCTCGTATTAGGGACTTCATGGTTGAATGCGAATGGTTTTAATTTGGATGCAAATTTATGTCTCGATCGGTATGTTTGCTTGCGATGTCAGTCCCGTAATGCCTCGTATTCTGTTCCGGCGTTGAATACGGATAAGGGGTGTTACATCAAAAGTTACAAGTTGATCACTGACACATTACCTTTTTAACAGACGTCAGATGTGGGGATTGGTAAATTCACATTTTTGCCACTCTACTACTAATAAGTTTACATTTTGATCACTCAATCTTTGCATCATTACTACCTAACCAAAAAATCCAAACAATATCAACAACAACTCAAGCTTCAAACCTTAGCAAAGTCATTGTAAATCTCATGCCTCACCTCTAATTGAATCAACTTAGCAACCCTTTATTCTTAACCCATTGACCATTTCCCCTTCGACCAAAACTATAACCCAAGAAAATCCACAATCAAAATATTCACACATCCTTATTGCAAATTAGAAACCAAACATGACCACAACCACAATAAAATCAAACAAAGATACCAAAAGAAAAATCAAGTAAAAAAGAAGAAGAAATTCTCATGTTTAAGCAAGCCCTAAATAGGACCTAAAGGACAAAATAAAATTAGAGAAAAGATAAAATATAAAAAAAAGAGACTTAAATGTACCAAATTTGGTGAAGATTTAGGTGGAGACTTCCCAACAATGGAGGCTCAATCCAAAATGCAAGGAGAAAGTCTTGCTAAAAAAAGGAGACTTAAATGTACCAAATTTAGTGAAGAATTAGGTGGAGACTTCCCAACAATGGAGGCTCAATCCAAAATGCAAGGAGAAAGTCTTACTAAGAAGAAGAACATACCAGAGTCAGGCGACCATCCAATGAAGGTGGATAAAGATCAAAGAGTTTCTCCATTAGGGCTTCGAGTTTAACTTAGCAAAGTTTCAGGCCATTTTAAAGAAAATTAAACCATAAAGTTGAAAGAGAAAGGAAAAATATGTTTCTTTCTAAGAGGAGGCCAGATGATGGCAAGGTTACGAGAATATAATGGGATTTGAATATAAGGGTATTTTTATTATTTTGTATTTTATGTAAAATCTAGAAAAACAAATATAATGGGATTTGAACCTAAAGTACTATGGTCTTTAATATCTTAACTTTATTATTACAACCAAAACTTCATTTGTCTTTTTAAATCAATTTTTTATAAACATATTTGGTACATAATTTTTTTTTTACCCATATCGTAGACATGTTGTAAACTAGTTTAATTTTTTTTATGAAAAGGCTCAAAAAGAAATAACTTTAAAATGGGACTAGTGAAAGAAGTGATTATGAAGATTAGTAAAGGAAGAAGGTACATGGGCAGTTGGATGAATTAACTTAGGAATGGGAAACTTTATATTTGATATAACTGATACCATTGGAATTTGTTTTTAACGTGAAGTAGAGGGCAAAGTTAAATAACAAGAGTAGGAGCAATCTAATGTAACACTAAGGCTAAGTGCACAATTGAAGTAGGCGATAAGAGGGCAATACTTTTGAAAGGTTATCAAGAGATGTGGTCTAGTTGAATGATGGAATCAAGCTGGTCTTTGTGGATAACTTTTATTTGCGTCACATAATTTCCCATTGAATAAGTGGAAGTGCTAGTGGTGGAAATATAGGGAGCCTTAATTATTTAATTTCCTGTCTATATAATGCCATTTATGTAGGGTTACTCGCAGTAAAGGTTCCACCTCTCTTCAATTCTTTTCGTTTTTTAATTTGCTTTCTGTAATGGCTAAATCTTATTTACCCGCAAACTTTGGGTTTATGGCTTCAAGAATGCTGCTTTTTGGGCTGTTTATGGTATCCCTATATACCACAAGTACTCTCTCTCTCTCCCTCATTTCTTTAGCTTTCTCTCTTTTGGGGTCCAATCCGACTTAACTTTAGAGGCAAAGATATCTAAGGTCCTTTTACGTAGTTAACCATAACGGTAGAAATCATTCTTATTTTTAAGCTTTTGTTGTTACATGTGCTGCATGCAGGTGCTCAAATAGGTGTTTGCTATGGACAGCTCGGCAACAACTTACCATCAAGGCCCGAAGTTATATCCCTCTTCAACCAGAGAAACATTAGAAGAATGCGACTCTACGCGCCAGACCAACCTAGTCTCCAAGCCCTCAGAGGAACCAACATTGAGCTGATGCTCGGCGTTCCGAATTCCGATCTTCAACGTATCGCGGCTAGCCAAGCCAATGCAAACATCTGGGTCCAGAACAATGTTAGAAACTTTGGCAACGTTAAGTTCCGCTACATTGCTGTTGGAAACGAAGTCCAACCTTCCGATCCGGCGGCTCAATTTCTCGTTCCTGCCATGCAGAACATTCGCAATGCAATTGTTGCAGCTGGACTTGGTAATCAAATCATAGTTTCCACAGCAATCGACACAGGTGCACTGGGAGAATCTTACCCTCCTTCAAAAGGGTCTTTTAGGCCTCAATACCGCCCACTTCTCGATCCAATCATTCGTTTCCTGGTGAACAATCGTGCCCCATTGCTTGCTAATGTGTACCCATATTTTAGCTACGATGCCAACTCAGTTATCAATCTGGATTATGCTGTGTTCAGATCACAAAGCCCTGTTGTCTCAGATCCTCCTTTGCTATACCGTAACCTTTTCGATGCCATATTGGATGCTATTTACGCAGCACTGGAGAAGGCTGGTGGGGGTTCCTTGGAGGTTGTGGTGTCGGAGAGCGGATGGCCTAGTGCGGGAGGTGGGGCAAGGGGGGCAACCAATATTGATAACGCCAGAACTTATAACCAGAACTTGATTCAGCATGTGAAAGGAGGGACTCCAAAGAGGCCTGGAAGACCTATTGAAACTTATATTTTTGCCATGTTTGATGAGAATATTAAACGGGGGAAGGAAATTGAAAGGCACTGGGGACTCTTTTTTCCTAATAAGCAGCCTAAATACCCTATCAATTTTAACTAAATTATACATGAAGAGGTGCAGAACCTGGATTACCATTTCTGCCAAACCTTTCCCTAATGTAATTTGCCAGAATAAGAGCATGTAAGCTACTCAAAATGATTAAACATTACTTACATCGGATGATAATCCATAAGTTTAGTCTAATATTAAGAATATTATTATTTTTAAAATAAAATGAAAAGAAAATAGATTGAATAAAGTTTGCACTTGATGAAAATAATACAAAAACCCCTAACAATTTTCTATACCTTTCACAATGTTTGCAGTAAAATCTCGACAATTATGTTCTTACATTTATGATGGCGCATAAATTGATAATAATTCTTATTATATGGAAATTTGTTTTTACCACTTAATTATATAAATAAATTAGGATTTTTAATAATTAAATATGTTTTTATTTTTAAATATAAAAATTATAAGACTTAAAATTTTAAAATTTTGAAATAAAGGTGATCAATGACTTCTTTTTACAATTTTAAACTTTTAATAAATGATTTACAGGTTTTTATTTGCAAAAAATTAATTAAGTTATAAAAATATTTATATTAATACATTAATCTTTTGCAATATTTAAAATTAACTTAAAATGAAATAATAAAAATGAAAAAAAAATTATATTACAAAAATCATTTGTATAATGTATCCTGTCAATTTATATATGTTTTTATTTTCTATTTAAAATAATTTATGTTGTTATGATAGACAAAATAAAATTTCAATTTTATAAAATACTCCTATTTTTTTACCTGCAAGTTAATAATAAAAAAGAGAATGAAAGTAATTTTTTAAATAATGAATTCAATCATAAAAAAACACCTATAAGTAATGGCATATTCAATTATAATATACAAATATACCTAATGATGTATTAAATTTATTCAAATTTTATTTAAATATGAATATATAGTAAAAATAATAATTAATTAAATTGTAATATAATGAATTGCATGAGAATAATAGAAAATCTAAAGTATAATAACATACTTATTATCAGTAAATTAATATCAATAACCATTAAAAACAATTAAAGAAACATTTTTTTTTTAATATAGTCACTTATGTATCTAAAGAAAACTCAAAAAGAGTTTGAAATTAGTTTTTTAATGTAAAGTTTAATAAAAAAAACTCAATAATGTAGAGATTGAATTAAATATTAATTCTTTAACATTCTTATTCGAGAGGCGATTATTTAAGGGGATGTTCAGATTCATAAAATTGACACAAGACACAATCCCAATAAAACATGTTGACAAACAATCTTTCGGTTTCAAAGTTCGAGCATTGCTTAAACTTGGTGAGTATCTGACGAAGATTAAATTAGGCCCATAACAGGGCTTGGTAAGGGAGTTAAGTCAAATACGAGTTAAGATGGACATTTATAAAGTTATGCCTCGCATTTTCGATTAAACAGTGTGCGACGTTGCAACGAGGAAGTGTTCTTCGTCCCAATGAGCCGCCGACGTCACGACGAGAAGAGAGATTTCGTCCCGACGACATGGCGATGTGCACCTCAAGTTTTTCGATTTTCTTCTCTCCTAGTTAAACTCTGTTTCTAGTTTCCCACTTAAACTCTGTTTAACCTAGAGATATTCTAGTCATATATGCTACGAATTTCAGCCTATAAATAAGCCTTAGTTACTCTAGGTTCTACATAACAGCAAATTTTAGATTGAGAGAGTTCTATTCTTTATTTTGAAGGGTGCTGTTTTTGGGGCTTCGGGTTTTCTTTTGATTCTCTCTATCTTTTGTACTTTCCTTTATTATAGTGAAATCTGATTTTTTATTCCCTTTTGAGGAGTTTTTTCACGTAAATTTTGCGTGTTCGATCTTTTTGGTTTACTTTATTTACTTGTTTGTTGCATACACGGGTTAATTTCCTACACGATCTAATATCTCTATTATTTGATCTAAAATATTATATATATTAATATTTATTGAACAAATAAATTTTTTCGTAAAATAAATAATTAAAAATTTTTGATTGACGTGAAATTTAACATGAATATAATGGTAGATTTAATTTTAGAGTGATGTAAGTATATTAGAAAATTATAAATATTGAACAAGTGGCAATCTTTTTAACATCCATGAGTAGAGATAAACGTATAACCAAGTCAAGCCATAATTTGCGCTTCTACTTGTAACGAAGTCAAGCAGGCAGCCTATTATTTGTCCAAAGCATGAATGATGGTAGAAGACAAAATCAGTTATTGGTTGACTGTGACTCAGTTCATTTATAGAAAATGCCTCAAAATTCTCCTTTCCTCATAATGGACCCCAACAGACAATTCTCTTTCTATACGGAATTCTATTTCAGTTAAAAGCACATGGACTCCTTTCTGAATCATCATATTTGCTCTATTCATCTTCTAGTCCAAATCTAATCAACACTCACTTTTACGACCCTCTATTTACTCATATTAAATTATATCATATACCAAAATAAAAGAGTTTATTATACTAAATATCCTTATAACCCTCATTTTAATTATATCTCTAAATCTATCGAGATTTGTTGATGCAAGTTTCAATAAGAGAGGAAACAAGAAAAGAGGATGATGGTGCAAAGGAGAAAGACAAAGGGAGGAGGTAGATTGTTGTGAGGGTTACGAAGATTGATTGTAGGGAGTAAGTGCTCAGTGTTGCTAATGTGGAAGAAGATACTTTTCTCATCGCCCTAAAGGGTATTTATAAGAGGTGGTCTTCTTTTTTAAAAGTGGTGTTGTGGTAGGTTGTATTAATTTAAGTCATTTTGTTATTAAAATCATTAATTTAACTATTAAATTATACGTCAGATCTTATGCGACATAATTTAAAATAAAAAAATTAAGAATATTGAATATTGTAAAATAGACGTCTTATAAATATTAGTTTTGAGGTTTTATTTATTTAAAAACTTCATTTTAAGTTTAGCTATATAAGATTTGGCGTGTCATTTTATGGTTTTAATAACAAATGGATCTGATTGATATAAAATCAATAGTTTAGGGCTATAATTAGAACATTTTAATATTTAAAAAATAATTTAAAATGAGGGTCATAGTTTGAGAATGTTTACTACAATTAAATCTAAAAATTATTATTATCAAGAAAGGCGCCAAAGGAGTTGACAAGGCTTCCCTCCCAAAATGGTAAATTTTCAATTTAGCCTCTTTAAAATTTTAAAATTCTAAATCAATATAAAGATAAACTTGCACTTTGACCCTCTAAGATGAGAAATTTTTAGTTTAGTCCCTTTAAAAATTCCGATACAAGAACTTAATACAATAATAAAAATATATTTTGGTCCCTTTTATAATACAATTTTATCTCCTAAAATAAAATTTTGGCTTCATAATTTATTATAATGACACATATCTATTTATTTGTTGAGTTAATAACACCAAACATCCCCAAACAATGACCCTCATTTTAAATTGGTCTCTAAACTTTAAGTCATTCTAATTACATTCCTAAATTATTGAGGTTATATCAATTAGGTAATTCCATTACTAAAACTGTTAATTTAATTACTAAATAACACATTAAATCTTATGTGAAATAACTTAAAATTAAAATTTTAAGAAAAAAAATGAATAGTATAGAAGATGGATGTTTTAAAAATCTTAATTTTGATATTTTCAAAGCTTTTATAAAAGCTTTATCATTCACTCTTTATTTTATTTTTTTCAATTTTACTTTATTCTTTTTTCAATTTTACTTTTAAAAGTTATATGTCAATGTTCTATTTTTCTTTAAAATTTTTATTTTAAATTTAGCTACATAAGATATTATGTATCATTTAATGGTTCAATTAATGGTTTTCATAACAACGGGACCTAATTAATATAACATTGATAATTTAGGATGAATGTTTTGAAATTTGTGGGTACTAATTTAGAATGAGAGTCATAGTTTTGAGATGTTTGGTACAATAAACATTTTTTTTTGTTTTTTTAATATACTTAAAGGACACATGTAAGCCTAGCAATCCTTTAGAGCTTTTATTTTTACCTAGCATGATTTGTGAATTTTTTTTTTTGAAGGGAGCATTATTTGTGATATTAATCCTTATTATATATGCGTGGTAATAATATGCTTTAATATATCATTTGATACTTAAGTTTGATAATTTTTTTCTAATGTGATATTTATGTTATTTTTTGGATCAATTTGGTACCCAAAAGTAATAATGTTAATATTTTAGTGTTTAATTCGAGTTTTAAAGTTGATTTGATAACAATTAATTGCTAACATTATTAGGTTTGTACTTTTCATAATTTTTTAATAGAATAAATTTAGTATTAATTACGAATTTGTTTAATTTTGTGTTTAATTTGTCAAATACAGTTCAATGAATGTGATTTGATTTTGGTTTTAGGGTTTATTTGATGAAAATTAATTGCTAATATTATTAACTAATTATGAGCTTTTATCAAATCAACTTTAAAACTTGAATTAAAGGCTAAAAAGTAAATATTATTATCTTTAGGCACCAAAATATATAACTTTTGTCAAATACAGGTCAAGGGAGAAGCTAAAAATATTGACAATGGAGGAACATGATATTTATATAAAACAGATATGTTAAACATGGGTCGGGCATACTTTAAAAAATGTATTTACTAAATCCGAGATAATCTTGATCACCAAAATTAACATTTAGAAAAAGAAAAAAGAAAATGTTAAATTTGTATCAAATATTGTGATTATTTGAGGATTACTTATTTTACCAAATTAATATTTAGATACTACTTTGTATTAGTTTACAAAATTAAATAAAATGTTACTATTTATCATAAAAAAATAAATTCTATAAAAGAAATCAAATTAAAAGAAACTTAGAAAACTTTGAAGGGCCAAACATAAATTTATCATATTTTAAGCATTAATTATAAGGTCAAAATAAAAAAAAAAATTAAAACTTAAAAAGCTAAACTAAAATTTACAAAATTTAGGGGGTCGGGCCTTGCCAACCCCCCTAAATTAGCCCTTGATACAAGTACCTCATTAGACCAAAAATAACATCGACATTACATTAAAAAAATAGTGTCAAATTCAGATACTGTTATAGAAGAGTAATAATAATGTAAAGAACACAAGAATAATAGATGAGAATAAGAGGGATTTTTATTGCATTTTTTTATATTTCCATCATCTTTACAACTAGTATACCCCTATATATATATATATAGGGAGATTAAACTTTTCATTTTTTAATACATAAATAAGAAAAGGGTTACAAGAAAATAAAGAATGAAAAGTTAAAAAATGAAATGTGAAAGGTTAAACATCAACTTTATAGCATTTATATATGAAATTATGCATTAAGCCTAATAATATCTATATATGCAATGTTATTAATATAAACCTTATAATAACTCTCATATATTATAAGAAAATGCCTTGTAAACTAACAATAATTATTAAACTCAGATACTACTCCTTTTCTTTAGTTCTCTCTTTTTTTTCGGGTTTTATTTTTAACTAATTTCCTGAGTTTAGTTTTTAATATGGAAGTGGGAAATGTAAGCAAATATAAACTTGTATTCTATCAATCAAGTTGGTATATTTGTACTAATACTATTAGTGCGACATGGTATTTCTAGCTAATGTGGTGGTGCCATATGACATCCTCTCAGAATGTCACGTGACAATCATAAATTATATATTTAAATTAAAATTTATATTTGTCACATAGCACATTGAGAGGGCACCACATGGCACTATCGGATTGGCTAGCAGTGTCATGTCAATAAAAAATAACGGTATTAGTGGAGGCATCAATTTAGTTGATGAAATACAAATTTAGGGGCAATTAGGTCCAGATAAAAATAAACAAGTTCAAGGATCAAATTATATATTGTACCTAAATATGAATATAAATATTTAATAATATTTTAAATAGTGATATGGGTTTTTGCCATGAAAAGCTGATGTAGAAGGCTTATTTAAACAACCAATATCTATTTACCATATAATCGACCAATATTTATGACCACGATTTTTTGTTGCCAAACTTTATGAAACTGACCTTTCACCATTCGTTTTTTTTTTTCGATAGTTGAGTAGAAATAAATACAATAAAAAGAATCTGAATGAGAAAATTTTGTCTATTACGTTTGCAACACACCACCACAAATTTTTTAAAACCATCTTTTTATTATTTATCTAATAAAAATAATCTAAATCTAAGGCTATAATATTTTGCACTTGAATTTGATCTTTTTAAAATTTATTGTTAAGTTTTTTTTTTAATTTAGTATCTAAATCTAACATTTTTTAATTTGATAATTAAATCTTTCTTTTTTTAATTTAGTACTTCAATTTGATACTTAAATTTTTTTTATCCAATTTGGTACTAAAACTTATCAAGCCTTTATAAATTATTCTGATATAATAATACTAAAGTAACAAAAATAATTAATATAAAACTCACATATGACAAATAATATTTTAACTTCTTTTATTTTTTAGCTTATTATTTAATTTAATATCAAATTAATTACTTAGGCATATTCCTCTAGATCACGTAATTATGTAGAATTTTATGCACAATTCTAGAAATTAGATGTACAGGAGTGACAACCATTAGGATAAGACCAAATTAAGTTACATTTTTTCTTACTATTTTGAAATGATTTCCCATTCGCTCAAAACAAAAAAAAATAAAAAATTCTCCATGTAATGTATCTTCACAATAATATTAACAACTGTTCCTTCCCCAATTGCCACCATATCCAATATCTCCATTTTAAAATAATGGTATAATGATTTTTTTCCCTACCCTTCATTTAATTTTTTTTCTTTTTTTTTTTAACTCTTGAATTTGTACTTTTTATTAAATCACCTCAAAATGAATGAAAAAGTTAACGTTTGTTAGCTTTATTGACGTGACATACACATAGATTGTTGCGTGGATGACATGTTAACAATTAATTTTTTTAAAAATATTAAAAATATTAAAATCTATTTTTATATATTTTAAATAAATTTAATGATTTTTAATTTTTAAAATAAATTTTTTTCAAATTTTTTGAATTTTTAAAATTAAAAAAAAAGTTAGTTAAATGCAAATGTGTCATCCACGTATTATATGCCACATTAGCAAATTTTTTTAAAAAAATAACTTTTTCATCTATTTTGGATAATTTAAAAAACTTGTAAGTTTAAAAGCTAAAAAAGTAAAATATTAATAGCTAAAAAAAAAAAAAATTGGAAGGTAAAATAAGTCATTATGCCTAAAATAATAATAGGTGTTGAAATTGTTGTACCAATACTTAGAAGAGTAGTAAGGAAGGAATTTCTATTGCTTAAATTATTTTAAAAAACATTGGTGTCATTTTCTGTAAACTAAGCAAAAGTTAAAACGTGTTCTTTTAGACCAAAAATAAAAAATAAAAAAATCTACATGCTAAAATGAATGGAGGGTTCAAAGGCAATTAACCCACTGTGGTAATATTGTATCAGGTTTAGATGTGTTTCTTTTCCATGTCGAAGGTTATGTTGGGGTGTTGGTATTGTTTAGGGATATTTATCTTATGCATGCATGGTATTTTCTAATTTTGTTACATGGGTAATAAAATTTCATCGGAGTCGAAAACCGGTTGTTTAACGTAGGAAAGGAACTAGCTGAATGAACGGCCCAAGACTTTTCAAAGGGTCTGCTGGAATTGGATTTTTCAACACTTCTTTTGTTTTGGATGACATGGTTTTTCCATGGAGTAATTGACTTGGGGACATTTAGCTGCCTATATAATGCACTACAGATTAAGCCTCTCATCAATCAATCGATCAAAATTTCCTCTTTTTTGTCTCCTTAATTTCTCCATATCTCCCATGGCTAAATCCATTTTAGCTTCCAACTTTGGTTTTATGGCTTCAGCAATGCTGCTGTTTGGCCTGCTATTGGCATTTTTCCATCCCACTAGTACTTTCTCTCTCTCATTATTACCACTTCTGATAGGAACATCTGTTATTAGAAGTGTTGCATTTACCATTTTAATTTCATTGTCGGTCTACGTTTACAATACCCTTCATTAACTATAGCTATTATTTTAACACAGGTGCCCAAGTAGGTGTTTGCTATGGAATGATGGGCAACAACTTACCATCAAAACCAGACGTTGTATCTCTTTTCAAGCAGAGAAACATAAGAAGAATGCGACTCTACGATCCAAACCAACCTGCTCTCCAAGCTCTCAAAGGCTCCGACATTGAGGTAATGTTAGGCCTCCCCAACGACGATCTTCCACGTATCGCCGGCAGTCAAGCCGAAGCAAACACCTGGGTCCAGAACAACGTCAAAAACTACGGCGACGTTAAGTTCCGGTACATCGCTGTTGGGAATGAAGTCCAACCTTCGGATCCCAAGGCACGATCTCTATTCCCTGCCATGCAAAACATTCACAATGCAATCGTTGCTGCTGGGCTTAGTAACCAAATCAAAGTTTCAACCGCCATCGACACCATCACCCTTGCAGAATCTTCCCCTCCATCCAAAGGGTCATTCAAGCCTGAATCCCGAGAGGTTCTGGACCCCATCATTGGCTTCTTGGCTAACAACCAAGCCCCATTGCTTGTCAACTTGTACCCCTATTTCAGCTACGATGACAACAACGTTATCGATCTACCATACGCACTCTTCACTGCTCCAAACCCTGTAGTGGAGGATCCCCCCTTGCGGTACAGTAACCTGTTCGATGCCATCTTGGATGCAGTTTACTCCGCCCTGGAGAAGGCTGGTGGGGGTTCTTTGGAGATTGTGATATCGGAAAGTGGATGGCCTACCGCTGGAGGTAGGAAAAGGGCAGCAACAAGTATTGAAAATGCAAGAACCTATAACCAGAACTTGATCAACCACGTGAAAAAAGGGACGCCTAAGAAGCCTGGAAAGCCTATAGAAACGTATATTTTTGCCATGTTTGATGAGAATACCAAACCGGGCGAAGAAATCGAAAAACACTGGGGACTTTTTCTTCCAAATGGGCAGCCTAAATACCAAATCAATTTTAACTAAATAGCTGTACAGAATCTGTAGATGAAGGGCATTTCAACCATGCTAGCTATTCTACTTTGCCAATAAGAGCGTATCACTTCTCCCTAGAAAGGGAGGGTAAACAATGCATCAATCAATTTCAAAATACTATTCAAAATAAGATGATGAAAATCAGTCCCACATGTTAAAGTAATCAAAATAATAAGATTATCTCCTATTTAGATTACTTGCATATGTATGGTGTAACATCATTAAAATCGTTATACTATAAGAACAGTAGTAAATTTTTTATTTTTGGTGAAATAAACCTAACTAAACTAACTCCCTAAAGCTAACAATTAACTATCCTATTATTCCAATAATTTCCTAATAAATGCTCATAATCTAAGTTGTGCTCGCTAATCTGATCCTAATTGTGTAGTGCTATGTTGTGTCGTCCGATTTATTAATGTCTTAATAGTTTCTAAAAAATTCCAAAATAGACCCTAATAGACAAAAAGATTTTTATTTTTCCATATGCGCCATACTAATAAACCAAAGAGAGTAGACTAAGGAATCCCATTCCTCAACCTCCGACCTGAATTCTCTAAATTTGTCTTAACTCATTTTGAGAGATCCCCTGAGAAGAACTCTGATTGGTAAGTCCTTTGCACAAAGTACTGCCAAACCTCTTTAGCAACTGGACAATCCCTAAGGACATGCAAAAATTTGAGAAGTATGTTATGGTATACTAAATTAAAGTAATGATTAAATCGTAAAGATGTAAAAAGATTGAGATTCAAGTATAATTATTTAAAATTTGAGAGATTGAAGTATATACATAAGAAAAATTGAAGGACCAAAAGAAAAAATAACCCAGCTTCTTATACTTGAAATTGATGTGCAAGACCAAGTTGAAAATGTAAAAAAATACGAGGGACTAAACCACAATTTTACCAAAAGTGAAAAGTGATTCAATGATGAAATTTGGAAGAAACATGAAAGTTGAAATGGTCATTACTCACAATAGACAGTTATATGGTGTGATAATTAAAGAAAAAAAGTGTTGAAATATGATTGGTTGAATATTTTATTATTATTATTATTTTATTATAAGATATTTTGTATTAAATTGTAATATTTTATTGTAAAATATTTGTTTGTAAACATGAAGAAAAGTCTTCATGCTACCAACGTCACTTATATATATGTGCAAGGGTATTTTCATTTCTTTACAATTTGGTCCCTTACCATAAAACCTCACTTTTTTCCTAAATTCCTTGAAAAATTCCATAGCCACCCAAAAGGAGAAGTCTTGTAGAGATACTAGAGAGTTAGATGGCCATCTTAGAAGCAAGAAATGAGAAATTAGAAGTGATGAAAGTTGAAAGAAAAGGCATGAGAGTGATGAAAGTGAGAAAGAAATAGAAGAGAAACAAAAAGAGGTGAAGTTCTTGCAAAAAGAGGTAAGTGTTCATTTTAATTTCATTGATATGTAATAATTTGAGTGTTAAATATGTGAATTTTATTTAATTAGTAGAGATGGAAAGTATATTATAAATTGTAATTCATAGAGAGTGATATAATTTGTGTATGAGTAGTTATGATAAAACAATATGTTCATGATATGCGAGATTAAAGGATTAAATTGAATAATAATTTAAGTGTGATGATGTACATAGTTAAGTAATCTTGAATAACAATATAATAGTTGATAAGTAAAATAGATGTTTAAGTATTGGTATGAGTGATATAAATCGCGAATATATTCATTAAAATAGTTATGGACAGAAGCAATGGTTTAACTTTGAAAATTCACCAAAATTTGTAGGAAAAAAATTAGAGGTTGAATTAAATATGAAATTAAAGCTTATCGAGTCTAGTTTTTCATAAAAGAAACAGCGTAAGTAATGGAATTGTAGAATATGAAATATATGAATTTTTCTGAGACAAGGTTAGAATGATTTTCGGTTCCCTTGTTTTGACTTTGAAAAATTATTAAAAGTTGTAAAAAAAAAAATTAGGAGATGAAATTTATATTCTTAAAATATTGATGAGTCTATTTTTAAGGAAAACAAAAAGAATCATTATATGAGTCCTATACTGAAAGATAATTAATTTTTAGTGAAGAAGGTCCAAAGCCGCCTAGCAGCATAATAGGAGAAAATTAAAACAATTTACTGTATTAATTGGCTTAAGTGAAAATTCTAAAATTTTTATAGTAAAAAGTTCATTGAGTTTAGTTTCAAAAATAACAAGCGGATCTTAATTTGGAACATTATAGACCAAAATGTAAATAATTTAGTGACTGTTACTTAAGTGGACAACTTTATTAAAATTATGTGTAAAGAAATAAAGCAACACTAAACTGAAATTGTTTATTTTTAATTAGTCCCCTAATTTACTGAAAGCTAAACTGAAATTTGTGTAAAGAAATCTGTCGAATAGTCCCCTAATCTATTGTTTTGAGCTGATTTATATAGTAGTTGTGTAGTATGACCTAATTAGATCAATTACAGGTTGATTAACAAGTTAATTATTATTGTACAGATAAAAACACCCTTGCATTTATTTTGGGTCTCGTTGGACCGGTGTTGCAACACCCGATAGCTGGTGTCGGGACAATGCATGCCGAATGCTCCCCCTATTACAATTTATTAATTTCATGCTTAAACACATATAATTAAATCTAAATCTAAATTAAGGAATATTATATATTATTAAAAGTAGATGATATAATATTTTTTATATATTTTGAAGAAAAAGATGTATCGATTCATAACAGTCCTTTTCGAAAAATCACATCCGAACATTTCTAAAAATATTGTGTTCTGCTACGCAACTTTTAGCAAAAACTGATTATCACATAATAAATCCAAGGGACATTATATTATATTATTAAACATTGCAAATTACCATCATAAACTTGCAGAGAGGCTCCCCAAATGACAACAAAGCTGCTTCATGCAGAAGCAGAAGCAGAAGCAGAGAAATAACATTCTCATCTTCAAGAAAATAAAATGATTGTAACATTTTTATAGATATGAGTACATGTGAAGTTTCCCCTTTTTGATACAAGCCAAATCTTTCACTGCACATTAGTCGGCACAAAACTCTTTCAAAAACAACCCATTTTCCACAAAAAGTAAAAATAGAGCAAACAAACAATTTATATATACCTTGTCAAATACAGAAAAACCTTCCTTGTAATATGAGGCTGTTGTAATTCTCAAATATATGCCATTTTATAACTGGTAAAGACGCATTGCACCTATTGAAACCAGCATTCTGATTTTCATTTTACAAATGTTATGTCATTTAACCAATGTGTGGATTCATAGGAAGACAACAACTCTCATCGATGCTGAATGGCGCACCCTCATAAGTGGACCACAAAGACAGTCCACCCTTGTATGCCCCACTATTCTCAAAGCAACTATCCCAAAATCCTACCCGTTGCCTTGGCGTGCTCCTTGACCTTGCCTTTGCTTTTGCACATTCTGTTGCTCCCATATAACTAGGAAAAACTGGCGAATTGGGGATGGAACCTTCATCTCCGGCTGCACTCTGCTGCGTACGACTAAATGATCTTCTTGGAAATGAAAAGGGCGAATTCATTCCATTTAGTGTTTCTTGCTGCTTTTTCAATTTTCTATGTCTAACATGAGGTGGACCATTTACTTCCAATGTACTCAAATTTGAAGGCACATCCAGTTTCGAAATCATCACTCTTTCCCTTTCATTTGCCTCAGCTTTAGCTTCTTTGACGAGCACCAATTCATCAAGCATACGAGTATTTAGCC
The DNA here is from genome assembly GCA_025698515.1 of Gossypium sturtianum. Taxonomy (NCBI): domain Eukaryota; kingdom Viridiplantae; phylum Streptophyta; class Magnoliopsida; order Malvales; family Malvaceae; genus Gossypium; species Gossypium sturtianum. Next base: position 95,190,571 of record CM046951.1, on the reverse strand, counting down.
TCTCCTGAAGGGAAAATGAGTCAGTTAACTATGAACAAAAACAGGAAACATACTCAAAAGTTTGCACTCTATTTGGGAATAGGTCATTAAAATGGCGACAGTTGGAATTTGTTTATTTCCTTGATAATCACCAAATATATGAGATGAAATTACCCGATGGGAGTAGGAGTATTTCTTCATACGCTCTCTTTTGGCCATTGCCTCTTGGCTTCTTAAAAAATTGACTTCAATGTCTTGTTTAGAAAGCACACTGTCATTCCAACTCTTTTCACTATTGCATGCATACAGCCCCTGACAAGATGTTTAGTTATTGAACAAAGGTCACCAATTAAGAAAACAGAGTTCATACAATATACACATTAAGTCTACAGCAAATGATTGATCATTGTGGCTCATTTGTTCCCTCAAATGCATTTACAAGGATAGTAAAATAAATAGTTTGAGTTGAATTATCAAACATACTTTAATGTCTTTGTCCTGCAATTCATCTTTGTTCATGAGACTCTGTTTTCTCCTGCTGTCTTGACAAATTATTTTAGTTGGAGAAGTACTCTTCTCCTTCACCTTTGGGTACATATTTGTACCAGACTGTAAGCACTTCCGGTTAATCAGTGCCTGACGCCTCACAGCTCGGCCTCGAACAATAGCTTGGAGTTTCACTACTCCCTTCAATGCCCTCAGTGCTTTCCTTGCCTATTCCACAGTGACTTGAAATTCATATAATTCCAAATTGAACAACATGTATAAATTTGGTAAATCCAAGCATCAAGGAAGCAGGCTGCTTAGATGATAAAAAGAGCAAACATTTGAAAGGTATGCATGCTCACCAGGTGTGCCCGAAAAGCAGTTTGGATTTTAAGAGCAGCCAAGTTTCTGTCGATTGTAGTGAAATGATGAGAAGGGTTAGAGGCAACTGTGAGACGCACAACCTCAGCCGCTGCTTGGGCGGCAGCAATTGCAGCCTCCGCTGCGGCAGCTGTTGCAATGGCTACGTTTAAAGCACGATTTCTTTGCTCTTCCCTTGCTTCACACAATGATTTTTGAGGCGCAGGAAGTGCAGGGTGGTATTGCTTTAGTTTCAGTCTTCTAAAAATCCATTTCCACCTCCTTGATTTCTGCAAAGTACAATCAAACTTTTTATAAACCAAAAGCTATTATTCTCAACCAAAAAAAAAAAAAAAAAGAGTTAAAAATGAACCTTTTCCGGTTTTGGTTTTGCATCAGAAGCGAATATCTTCTTCACCCAACTAAACCAGCACCTTTTCTTTCCCATTGAAAGTTGATGGAAAATTTCTAATCAATTAGGAAAGATGGTATGAGAACAAAAGGATAGAATATCTCAATATTGTGAAAAATTGCAGCTGAGTTGACAATTTGTATGAATCAAAGTCTGTAAAGAATCCTACTTCCCCATTTCATCAGCATTTAGAAAGAAGACGCAAGAACAGACCTGAATTCCTTGTTTCATGACATTGAAATGGCTGAATAACACCCATCAGCAGCATGCCATTTATATTTTGGTGAATGATGATGATGATGATGATCCGAGTGGGTCAATGCTCTTTAACCCTACGAATGAATTTGAAGGTTTGAATATATATAAATTGCCTTGTTTTTTCAACAAAGATGAACCACGTGCTGTCTGGCCAAGACAAAAGCTACGGAAAATGAGTGGCCTTGAGAAAGAAAGTTCATTTTTTTTGAATTAATTAGTATTAGAATTTAAGTTATCCACTTTACGGTGAATATAAGTTACTCTCCCAAAACTATAATCTCTTCTAATATTAGTTCTAACGAGTAAACCAAATCAAACCACAATTTAATTTTTATTTTTAAAAATAAATAGAATGTTTTTTTTTTATCATTTTATATCTTTTATATAAAAAATAAAAATGGACATAATGGGATTTAAAGTATAACTCTATCATTTTCAACTAATTTCTTATCTCGTGTGTAATGCATGTGATCGTTGTTTTATGCGATGTCAAAGTCTTAAAATTTATATAAAGAATGATCGAACCTGGAAACTAACTATGACAACGATTGAGGCAAGTGCACCTATCGAACAAAGAGTATAGCTTAGGCAAGACCGGATTATCGAACCCAAAACTACTAAAAGTACTAATACTAACTTTCTTTTTATTATCTAGTCTAAAATAAGTGAAGTTGTTGTTTAATCTAAATTTAACTAACTACTAAGCTAAAGACGCAAAGACAAAAAGAATGAATTGGGGAAATCTTTGTTGGAAAAACTCAGGTTGATTAAGACGATACCCTTAGGAAGAATCCACCTAGACTTCACTTGTTATCTAACACCGAACTGCATTTATGTATTCACTTAACTTGATCCGTAGGATTCCCTAATTTATATTAAACCCTCTCTCGAGGCGAATAACGTCTAACCCTAGGTTGATTAATTGAAATCTCTTTCTAATTAAAACCCCTAGAATTGCATTAACTCGATCTATGGACTCCCATATTAGGTTTCACCCTAATCCGGCAAAATCTCGTCACCCTATCTCTAAGCGCGCGATCAACTCCGCTTAATTATACTAGATCTACTCTTAGGCAGGGACTTTTTCTCCTCCACCTAAGCACATCAAACTTGAATCAATATCCGCGAAATATCAACACAAGAATTAAGAACACATAATTAAGAACAAATCAAGTATTTATCATATAGTTCAGAAAACAATAACAAGATCCGCCTTAGGTTTCATCCCCTTCAGGTATCTGAAGGGTTTAGTTCATAACAATAAAAGAAAACATCTCAGAAGAAAAGATAAAACAAAACATAAGAAAACCCTAAAACCCCCTGAAGGAATTGAAGGAGAGATCCTCCGTCTTGAGTATAATTCCGGCTTCTAGAGATGAATCAACTGGCTATCCTTGAGTGAATCCCCACAAATCTGCCTTCTCTGGCCTAGCAAGACGCCCCCTGTCAAAGGTACTGGGCTCCCGACAAAAGCCCTGGCAGAAGGCTTCTCCTCAACTCCCCGACAAAGTTGCCCCTTAGGATGTTTATATAGGCTTGGAGATGCCTTACTTGGCCTCCAAGTATCCTAATCTGAGTGAGGTTCCTATTTGGGTGTTTAATTAGACTTTGGAATGTGTTTCTTTCCCTCCAAGTATCCAAATCCGAGTAAAACTCCTCTTGGCCGTGGTAGGGGCACGGCCATGGCACACGCCCGTGTAAATTGTGGCCAGGCCGTGTTGGGTCTATTGATGAGGCACGGTCGTGTGGTCTTGGGCCCAGGCCGTGCCGATTTCTTGATCTGGCCTATTTGGCCCGTTTTAAGCCCGTTTCTTGTTCTTTTCATCCCCCGGTGCTTCCCTGAGTATAAAGCATGAAAACAAAGGATTAAGAGCACCAAATTACATAAAATAAGGGATAATTCATCCAAAAGCATGCTAAATGTGGGATTAAAATATGTTACTTTTACGGTTTATCAAATACCCCCACACTTAAGTTTTTGCTTGTCCTCAAGCAAAATTCTCAACTCATAATTAAAACGAACTTCCCTTAAATCATAATAGTCATTAATAATGTTTCGTCATAATTCAAGGATAATTCATACATGGATAATTCAACTCAAAGGGTTCTAAAGATGCAAACAATCTAAGTCATACATTTGTAGCACAAAACATAGGTGTTTTCCCCTCATCTAAATAATTACCTCTGATTTCAAAACCGACAAGAATTGACATCCTCACTAAAGATTCACTCAAATCACTCGAGGTGTTTAAGGTTCCGAATTAAGCACTCAAAAGTCAAACATGAAGAGTTAATCCCATAGGCTTGCATGAAAATCAAATCTCCACCACTGTAATATGAGATGATACACAAATCAAAAGGTCTTTAACAGGGTTGTAATGGGGCTTGGGTTAACGGTGCGGATAAAGGCTGAATTAGAGGGTTAGAATCAAGATTGAATTGACAAATTACCTAACTAGAAAAAATGAACTGATAAATAATTACATCAATTGAAAACTTATACTAATAATACTCTAATACGAGCTTCTTTTTCAGTAATTGGAATTTAAACGTATAAGCTGACTTAATCAGAAAACTAATAATGAATACACTTCGATTTTTTTTAGAACAAGTCAAATATACATAATAAAGGATGAATTTACTACTTGAAATAAAGATCATAGTTAGGCAACTGATCAAATCAAATCTCGACAAAAAGGTAGTTAAAAGGAATGGTGATAACAAATACAAAGGGTTTTAAGTTAATATTATTGGGTGAGTCAATAAATGGGTTGTTAGGATTAAACGGGGTTCACTAGGGGTTAATTGTGAAGGTAGGTTTTTTAGTGGAGTAAATGGGTTAAATCCTAAGTACCTTCATCATCTCTGTATATCAAATCAAAGGTGTGGTCTCGACATGTATAATCGATGCAAGTTTTAGAATAACTAATCAAAGTTGACACACTCATAATCAAAAAGTGAGCAAGAAAAAGAATATATGCTCTATAAGGCTCAAAATCTCACAAAAATTATGGGTATTTTGATGTCAGCCTCGTAAATTTCAAACTTCAAAGTAATATTCAAATTCAGGTAGACAACCTAGAAAAAAAAAATTATTTCTGAAAAATAGACTTATCATGCTTAACTCTCTAGTATTCTTAGAATTTAATCATCAATGCACAATTATCAATGACTTAATCTAAAACATATCAATAAAGATCATAAATCATGGAAATTCAAATCATAATATGAGAAACTTACTTTAAGATAAGGCATAATTCAGGGAATTTCAAATAATACTATAGTTATTCCCCCCATACTTAAGATGTACATTGTCCTCAATGTACAAAGATAGATAATAGCAAAATAATAATAAAATCATAAGATAGGGAGAGAAGTGAAACTTCATGAATTTTGGATGGAGTCAATGAAAAGAAACCGGATAGAATTGGCAGAGGTGAACGTGGAGGAGCGTCTTGAACCGTTTGAAATTGAATCCTCGAAGCAGCCGGCCTGATTTTATTGTATCCTAAGCTAAATCTAAATGGCATGAAGATTAAGAAGAAAATAATAAAGAAAATAAAAATAAAAATAAAAATAAAAGTAAATAATGGAAAATAAAGGAAGAAAGACAATTGGAAAAGAAAAAGGAAGAAGGGGGTTAAATAGAAATTATGGATCTGGTGGTTGCCCCCGCCCTTGTACCTTCCTGTGGTGGCCACACGGCCACGGCCATGGCCGTGTGTAAGGCCGTGTGGTCTGGAAATATGCACTTTGGTTAGTTTATAGTTAGGTGCTAAAAAGGAAAAATAAAAGTAAAAAAAAATTTAAAAATGTAAAAATTAATGGGGTTAGTGCTCGGGTTGCCTCCCGAGAAGCGCTCGTTTATAGTCTTAAGCTAGACTTTACCTCTCATTCGTATGGTCATGGTGGTTTGAGGAGGTGAGAATCCTTTCTCATGCGATCAATTCGATTTTTGATAAATAGTTTAAGTCGAGTAGTGTTTACCTTAGAAGTGCTAAATTTAGGATTAGTTACCTCGACTGTTCCATCTGGGAAGATTTTGAGTACCTGATCTCCTATCTTAAGCTGGGTTGTCCCATCGTTAAGTTTGTCGTGGAGTTGCCTCGTTTTTGTTTCGTGTATTTTTAATTTCTCTTTGAAGTGTGTCTTCCACTCGTCTAGTCCTTTGGTCCAAAGCCTTCGTTCCTCATGCATTTCTTCTTTATTGACACGAGGTCTAAGATCTGGCATCTGCGAAAGAGCTTCAAGAAACGGTAAGTTAATAAGAAACTTCTTTGGAGGTTTAAGAAATTTACCGAATTGTTCCTCTGTGTGGTCTTTCTTTATCGCATTGGGGTATGGCATATGAGCTTGGTACTCTGTAATTACCGGGTTTGGTAAATCATGGCTTACCTCGACCTTACCTTCACTTACCACAGGCTCTTGCCTTGGATCAGATTCCACTAACCTTTCACTGTCATGAGCTGTTACGGCTTGAATTTGCTCTTTTGGGTTAGTTTCAGTGTTGCTTGGCAAGCTTTCTTGTGGTTATTCTAAGATCAGCTTAGCAGGCTGACCTAACTGATCCTTGATCCCTTGAATCGATGCTTCTTGTTTTGTTTCTATATTTTGGAAACGTGTTTCTGTGTTTGCTATGAATTTTGCCAGTATCTCTTCAAGGTTCGACTCATCTTCCTATTGGTGAGGTGGTTGTTGAAAATCTAGATATTCTGTGGCTGTTATGAATTTTGTCAGCATCTCCTCAAGGTTCGACTCCTCTTCCTGTTGGTAAGGTGGTTGTTGAAAATTTGGAGGAAGTTCCGGTCCTTGGCTACTTTGATCATCCCACGAGAAATTAGGATGGTACCTCCAACCTACATTATAAGTGCCACTATAAAAATTATTTTGAGGTCTAGAATAGTTACCCATATAGTGGACTTGTTCGTTCTCCATGCCATATCCGTAGGGGGGTACTCAGGATTCGCCACGCCTCCGCTTGTTTCGTACTGCATAACTGGATGTATCTGTGAAGAACACAAATCATCTAACTTTTTATTTAACATCTCTAACTGGTTTGATAGCCTGGTTATTGGGTCGAGGTTATAGATATCGGCTGCTTTTGTTGGCTTTGTCCTCATAACTTGCCACTGATAGTTATTCAGTGACATCTTCTCTATCTGCCAAAATCAAATAAAAGAAAATTTAGCAAAGTAAAAAAAAATAAAAAATAATAACAATAATGGCTAAAGTAATAAAAATTGAGCTTTCTTAATATTTTAGTTCCCCGGCAACGGCGCCAAAAACTTGATCGTTGTTTTATGCGATGTTAAAGTCTTAAAATTTATATAAAGAATGATCGAACCTGGAAACTAACTATGACAACGATTGAGGCAAGTGCACCTATCGAACTGTAGTATAGCTTAGGCAAGACCGGATTGTCGAACCCAAAGGAACTAAAAGTACTAATACTAACTTTCTTTTTATTATCTAGCCTAAAATAAGTAAAGTTGTTGTTTAATCTAAATTTAACTAACTACTAAGCTAAAGACGCAAAGACAAAAAGAATGAATTGAGGAAATACTGTTGGAAAAACTCAGTTGATTAAGACGATACCCTTAGGAAGAATCCACCTAGACTTCACTTGTTATCTAACACAGAACTAGGCGATGTATTCACTTGACTTGATCCGTAGGATTCCCTAATTTATATTAAAACCTCTCTCGAGGCGAATAACGTCTAACCCTAGGTTGATTAATTGAAATCTCTTTCTAATTAAAACCCCCAGAATTGCATTAACTCGATCTATGGACTCCCATATTAGGTTTCACCCTAATTCGGCAAAATCTCGTCACCTTATCTCTAGGCGCGCGGTCAACTCCGCTTAATTATGCTAGATCTACTCTAAGGCAATGACTTTTGCTCCTCCACCTAAGCACATCAAACTTGAATCAATATCCGCAAAATATCAACACAAGAATTAAGAACACATAATTAAGAACAAATTAAGTATTTATCATATAGTTCAGAAAACAATAACAAGATCTGCCTTAGGTTTCATCCCCTTCAGGTATCTGAAGGGTTTAGTTCATAACAATAAAAGAAAACATCTCAGAAGAAAAGATAAAACAAAACATAAGAAATCCCTAAAACCCCCTGAAAGAATTGAAGGAGAGATCCTCCGTCTTGAGTATAATTTCGGCTTCTAGAGATGAATCAACTGGCTATCCTTGAGTGAATCCCCACAAATCTGCCTTCTCTGGCCTAGCAAGACGCCCCCTGTCAAAGGTACTGGGCTCCCGACAAAAGCCCTGGCAGAAGGCTTCTCCTCAACTCCCCGACAAAGTTTCCCCTTAGGATGTTTATATAGGCTTGGAGATGCCTTACTTGGCCTCCAAGTATCCTAATCTGAGTGAGGTTCCTATTTGGGTGTTTAATTAGACTTTGGAATGTGTTTCTTTGCCTCCAAGTATCCAAATCCGAGTAAAACTCCTCTTGGTCGTGGTAGGGGCACGGCCATGGCACACGCCCGTGTAAATCGTGGCCAGGCCATGTTGGGTCTATTGATGAGGGACGGCCGTGTGGTCTTGGGCCCAGGCCGTGCCGATTTCGTGATCTGGCCCATTTGGCCCGTTTTAAGCCCGTTGATTGCTATAAATCAGAGTTTTAAAATTTATAAAAGAATGATCGAACCTGAAAACTAACTCTGACAACGATTAAGGCAAGTGCACCTATCGAACAGTAGTATAGCTTAGGCAAGACCGGATTATCGAACCCAAATGAACTAAAAGTACTAATACTCACCGTCTTTTTTATTATTTAGCCTTAAAAATAGAGTGAAGTTTCTTTAAACTATATTGACGAAGACTAAACTAAGGACACAAAGACAAAAAGAACGAATAGGAAAATAGCTTTGAAGGAGAACTCAGTTGATTACGACGATACCCTTAGGAAGAATCCACCTAGACTTCACTTGTTATCTAACCCTAAATTATATGATTTCTTTTACTTAGCTTGATCCATAAGACTCCCTAACCTATATTAAACCCTCTCTCGAGGCGAATAACGTCTAACCCTAGGTTAATTAGTAGAACTCTCGTTCGCTTATAATAACCCCTTAGGATAGCAGTAAATCGATCAATGGACTCCGATATTAGGTTTCACCCTAATCCGACAAAATCTCGTAACCCTATCTCTAGGCGTTCGATCAACTTCGCTTAATTATGTTAGATCTACTCTTAGGTAGGGCCTATTCCTCCTCCACCTAAGCACATTAGATTTGGATTAAGCAACATAATTAAGAACAAACTAAGCAATTATCATATAACTTTAGAATCAAATAACAAAATTCATCTAGGTTTCATCCCCTTCAGGTATCTGAAGGGCTTAGTTCATAATGAATAAAAAGAACATCACAAGAGAAAAGATAAAACAAAACATAAGAAAACCCTAAATCTCCCTGAAGGAATCGAAGGAGAATTCCGCCGTCTTGAGTATAATTTCGGCTTCTTGGGATGGATCAACTGGCTATCCTCCCGTTATTCCCTAACTCTGACCTTTTTGGCTTAGCTCCTTGGCCTAGCTTTGACACCTTTTCAAAGGTGGTACTTAGGGGATATATATAGGCTCTTGGAATGCGATTCTTTCTCCCAAAGTATCATTTTCCGACTGAAATTGCTCTTTCCAGCGACAGAGGCACGACCATGGCACACGCCCGTGTGAATCGAGACCAGACCGTGTTTGGATTTCTAACTTGAGGCACGGCCGTGTAAATCGGAGTTGAGGCCGTGCTCTAGGTGGAATGGTGGCACGGTCGTGTGGCTTGAAGTCCAGGCCGTGGTGATTTCGTGGCTCGGCCCAATTTGGCCCATTTTAAGCCCGTTTCTCGTTCTTTTTGTCCTCGGGTGCTTTCCTGAGTAAAAGACATGAAAATAAAGGATTAAGAGCACCTTTTTACATAAATCGGGGCTTAAATCATCCAAAAGCATACTAAATGTGGGCTTAGAATATGTTACTTTTTAGGTTTATCACCCGTTTCTTATTCTTTTCATCCCTCGGTACTTCCCTGAGTATAAAGCATGAAAACAAAGGATTAAGAGCACCAAATTACATAAAATAAGGGATAATTCATCCAAAAGCATGCTAAATATGGGATTAAAATATGTTACTTTGACGGTTTATCAGCATGGCAACACTAGGTCTCAAAATGCTAGGTCAAAGTAGACGATACAAAGCGTCATTACTTTGTCAAATTTCAGTGTGATTTATTCCACAAATAAATTCTATTTTTGAGAGTTTGATTTTGGTTTTCTTGCCCATAGAGAGATATTAACCTTCCCACTAAAATATCAATAAAATTTTCATTGTGATTGTCAGTTCTGAAATTTAGAGCCCACACTTTAAACAGATTGAGAGTTCGAGAATAGCAAAGAAGACTATGTTGATAGAAAGATGAGAAACGACCTAGACTGTCTACTCCAAAACACATGTACGGATTTGGTAAAGAGTCTATTCCTATAAATAACACAACTTAGTTTTAGAAAATAAAACATAAATTTTCTTTATGCAACATAAACGCTTTCTAAACCGAATTTTTCCAAGAAAGGCCTCTTATGTACTGGCAATGGTGTTAGGATTTGTTTTCTTAGTGTACTGATTTCGTCATAGTTTACTTGTAATTTTTAAATTGATTGAATACATAAAAATTACCACATGATTATTTTTGTGTGATTGATCTCAATGGTGCTTTTGCATATAAAGCAAAATGAATAAACAAATATTGGCTCGTTGATTACCTAAAATTTAACTAATATTAAGTTACATTATATGGTCGGACTATAATGCAAGATGAAAACTTATAGTAGTAAGTAATTTAAATTGTTCGTAGTCCTTGGAATCAGATTGAGCTTGGTTCATGTTAAGACTATTATATCATTTATAATTCCAATTGGGGAGATAACTTGTCATGGTTGTCAAAGTTAATTTGACTCCTAAAAACAGAAACATAGATGTGATTGTCTAGACTGACAATACATCAAAAAATATTCAAGTTCAATTTATCCTAGATCCATTTATGAATTTTTTTTCACTTATGATGTTCATAGTGTGACTTACCTAAATCATGAGTAAGTGAATAACCATGTGTGTATGACTTATGTGTTTTGATATATTGAAAACTTGTGCTCTCAAGGTAGTGGGCCGAAAGTTGGCATATTGGATACATGATTTGCACATGACTTTACTTCATTACAATAGTGGAATCATTGCTCGACGACAAATATAAATAGTATCCCCTTATTGACATTGTATGGATAATGGAAATGGACTTGACCTCAAGTAAATTGTTTAGGACAAATGATTAATCATTACTAGTATGAGTAATAATCATTTTCATCGTGGAAGATACAATTGTAACCATCAGATAAAATTGACCGGATTACATGAACATATTTAACTGAAAGGGATCATGGATATTCTATGATGGTAGCACACGTATGGCAAAGTCATTGCACAGAAGCTATATATATATATATATATAGCTTTTGTAATAGTATATAGTAAAGAGATCAATTAGGGTACTTTTAGTAGATTGACTCCATAACTAAATAATTTTGTAATTAATAAACAAAGAGATGAAACCTAATTACAAAATTTTTAAACCCAATTATATATTTTAATCAATCCTTTTGCTAGTTTAATATAACTCTTTCCGACGTGCATAATAAAAACTGTGAATGAATGAGAAATAGGTTACGTGAATTACTACCAGTGGTAAATTCACTTTCTCGAGAATGCAAGAGATTTAATTTCTTTAGATTATTATTTAATTGGGTGGATAAATTAAATAATTCAGTTCAAAGTGAAAATTAAATCATGTAGTCATTATATTTTAATTTTATTTGGATATTTAAGTAAGTTTACACACAAATTCTAAAACGATAGAGTTGTCATGATTTTAACAGAATTATAATTGAGTTGTGTAAATTATTCAATTAAAATTAATTAATTAATTAATTTATAATAATTACGTTTTGGAGAAACATTTAATTATTGAGTTAATTAAATATATGAATTTTGATTTTTTTTATTTAAATAAAAAGATGTAAGCTCATAAAATTGGATCGATCATGGAGCGACCCAACTAGCCCATTAGGGCATGTTTGTCGCAGCATGTGAGAGTATTTCTCCCATTGAACCCGCCAACCATACTGGACTTGAACTCCTCCAATTTAATTAATTACATACTCCGAATGAGAATTAAACTTTTGCAAATATCATCTATAAATATCCCAAAGTATTTGGAAATTATACACACCAATTTACTAGAGAAAATTGAAAAAATTTAGCGATTGCTTATTTGAGTAATTCTTTTAGTACTCAAATAAATTTTATTTTTCATAAGTTTGGATTCTAGATTAAGAAGAATTATAATTGAAATCATCTAGCAATTATAATTCAAATATAGAAGTTAATTTTTTGGTTTTGGGGTCTTCATAAAGGAGTTCGATTTCCATCCCTAAGAATCTATGTTTATTGAGTTAGAGCTCACTTCTAAGCAATTGAGAGCTCAGGAATAGTTGATAAGATCAATGGGTTGAAAACTTGAAGACGTTGAATTTTAATTCGAGTTTATTGAAAAATCCAGGCACCTTCCCAAGGTCGTTTATGATTTAGACTATCTCTCGAAACCTCGAAACACTAATACTTTTAAAATTCCACAATGTCAACTCTCACATATTTTCTAAATGTTTTTCCAACAAAAGACTCCCTTTGCGTGCTGATAAAGGGCCTTTTAGTGTGTGGGCAAAGGACCCCCTTGGGGTACTGGCAAAAGGTCCCCTAGTGTGCAAGTAAGGCTCCCCCTCGGTGTGCTAGCAAAAGCCCCCTTGGTTTGCTAGAGTAAGCTCCCTGTTGGCCCCTTTTTGATCGCTACTTGAGGGTGGAAGGAGTACTTCTATTGACATATTTTATGGAAACATATTTGCTCCCCCTCCCCCAAAGTTGAAAGCTCTTAGAAACTCAAATATTGAAAAAACTTCAGAAGACCCCAAAATAGAAAAAAAAAGATAAAAGAGCTTGAGGGGATTGAGTTATGGATTCTCACTTAGGAAAAGACATGACCTTTTTCTTAGTTTCCACAAATGGCATCAATTTTTACAGTACAAAAGTTAGAGGTGGGTATCTACGACGGCCCACACCATAGAGGGTACAGAGAGCCACTAGAACAAGGGTGGTTCACATCATAATTTTCTTGCAATCACTAAGAAACTAAAGCCAACAGGAAGAAAAAGGGTTAGTCGACTAAGGATTAAGGTCCATGTGCAATAAAAATTTGATGTTCCATGAAAAGAACAGTGTCTCTATACTGCAGATAGAGTTGTGTGTCTGCCTTTGTTCGTTTTGAATAGTATGGCAGAGGTGGGAGTTTGATTGTTTCCGTGTTTTTGCGGTTCTCTCCCCTTGGATCTTGAGTTTCCTTTGATGGTTTTTCGGCATCTGTGACTTGATGTGATTCTTTCTCTTTTCGTTTTAAGGGAAGCGGTTGGTTTTAAGAGGGCTGACTTCTTGATTGACGGTGACATTGCTCTTGTTTTTTTTTTTCTTTCTTTTATAATTTTCCTTTTTATATTTGTGTTTGTTTCTTGATCAAATTTCATAGTGCTAGTCTTCTTTTTGTTTTGCTTTTTTTCCCCTTTTTGGGACCCATGTTTTTCTTTTTGTGTAAAACCCAGTTTGACCTTTCTACGTACTCTGCATGAAAATAGGTCTTCTTTAATCTGTTTTATTTTTTTGTGTATGTAGTCTTTTTTTGCATGTTTAGTGGCTTCTTTATAACTCTTTTAAATTTCTTCTTTTTAGGTTACTTTTCTAACAGTTTCTTTCTGTTTTCTTCTGTAGAACTTGCATGTTTTCTTTTTTGGGGTATTGCTCTCTTTTTTCTTCTTTTTACTTATCCTGCTGAGGTTTTGAATTTTTTTATTATTTTTGACGCTTTCTTGTTTTTTAATAAACCTTCGCTCTATCTGTTTATGTTTTCTTTTTTTTAGTTTTGTCGTGGGCGTAGCGACTTACTGCTTTCTTGCGGTTTATTGTTGGATTCTTTTCTATATTTTTTATTTTGCTTTTTGTTCTCTTTAACACTGTTCGGTTGGTATTAGTTTTGTTTTCTGGTTACTTTCTTGCCTCGGTGCCCCCTCTTGTTTATTTTTGTTCCTGTCGTGTTTGGTGGAGTGATTAGTCTGGGGGGTGATCCTGTTTTACCATGGCTGAAGATATCAATGCGATGCTTGAAAATCTAAAATTCTTGGAAGAAGAGGATGCCTAGGTCATTAGTACCAATACTGAAAACAATCTTCACGGTTTTGAGTCATGGGCAGTGGGGAAGATAATGGCGGAGGAGAAACCAAATAGGGAGGCAATATATAGGGTTTTTAAGACTTTATGGTTCACAAAAGAGGAGGTTATTTTTGTTGCCCTTAAAGAAGATGCTATCATAGTAAAATTTGGAAGCATGGAAGACAGAAGTAGAATCCTTAATCTCACGCCATGGCTGTTCGATAATTGTTTATTTGCTATGTTACCTTTCGTTAAAGGCAAAAACATAGACACCTATGATTTTAACTTGTCTCGCTTCTGGCTACGTATCTATAACATCCCTCTAGAATACATGGATCGTCAAACCGCAATAGATGTTGGAAATGCTATAGGGGAACTTGTGGCAATGGATTGGAAGGATAGGAATGGGGGTTGGACTGAGTTTTTATGGCTGAAAATTAAAATAAATATCGCAGGGTTGTGAAGTTTGTTGGAAAAGACGAATTGAAATCATATGTGCTCTAAAGTATGAAAGACTACCAACCTTCTGCTACTACTGTGGTCTGATTGGACATACACTAAAAAAGTGTAAAAGCAAGGAAAGGGACTCCGACTTTAATATTTTAAACCTCCAATATGGAAGCTGGCTCAGAGTAAATCTTGTTGCCTCAATCCAGGGAAGTGGTATAGGGCAAAATGGAATTGAGATAATGATAAAAAAGACAACCCCAAATGAGGTCAAAGATGAGAGTAAAACTGACTCTTGGAGGATAGTGAACACAGGGAGTACAAAAGAAAGGAAAAAGGTTACGAAGAAGACTCGGTCTCCAACTCCCCATTAGAAAAGCGATCCAACAAACCAATGCATGATGGTCTGAAACGTTTCAAAAACAAAAAAAAAAAAAAAGAGATTTAGGGGATCAAATTGAGATACCATTGACGAAAGCCCTTTAAACATTGCAAGGAGGAGATTAATGGAAAATGTTTCACCAAGCAAGGCGGTGTGTAACAGCCTGATTTTGGGTCTAGTCGGAATAGTGATTTCGGGGCCAAAAATTTGACGAGAAAAAATTTAATATTCTTATATTTTATGAACTACATTTTTATAGAATGATTTCGTGAAAATTTCGTTCGAAAATTTTGACGTTTGGGCACTCAATTTAGTCAAAAGGACTAAATCGTAAAAAGTGCAAAACTTGAGTTCTAAAAGCTAGAGGTGTCTAATTGCTATGAAATTTTGAATTGGAGGTCCTTAAAAGGTAATTAGACCATTAGATAATTTTTTTGGACAAAAATGGACATAAAATAGGTGAAATAGAATATTTTTAGGTTAAGGGCATTTTAGTCATTTAGTAATTAAATGATCTAATAAACAAAATAAAAACCCAAAAATTTGTCCATCTTCCTCCTTGGCCAAAATTTGCAAGAGTGAACCATGGCTAGGGTTTTTCAAGCTTTCAAACTCGATTGTAAGTCCGTTCTAGTCCCGTTTTTAATGATTTTCATATTTTTGAAATCCTTGTAATATGATCTATCTATTTCTACCATTAATTTGAGATATGATGAAGGTCTAGGGTTTGACCCATGTTAGAAATTTGTTTATTTTGATGTTTAATGGTAGATTATGCAAGTTTAATGTTAGATAAAAAACTTTTGCTAAGTGATTTTTGATGAAAATGTATAAAAAGGACCTATTTGTAAAATAGTATAAAAAGTGCTGTAAAAATCTGTTTTAATGGAAAATGTGGGCTTCTATAAGCATGAAAATGGTTCGACTAGGCTTAAAGTAAAAATAAATTGAATGAAAATCATTTTACGAGCCTAGGGACTAAAATGTAAATATGACAAAGTTTAGGGGCAAAAATGTAATTTTTCCCAAATGTGATTTTGGGCTAAATTGAACAGTATAATGATTAAATAAGTCAAATGTGATATTATAGATCAATAAAATCGAGGTTCAGACCTAGAACGGGGGTAAAACAAAGTATGGGACGATTAGGCCCATTTTGCCATTCTTGTGTCGAGGTAAGTTCATGTGTAAATAATGCAATGTTACAATTGTATTTTAAATGTTTTATTAATATATGAATTGTATAAATGACAATGTGGATACAATCGACGATGATATGACAAATGAGAAAATCCTGTTTGAACCTTAGGAATAAATAGGATACAAATGTCATGACATTAGGGTCACTGAGATTACGTATAAGACCATATCTGAGATATGGAATCGTTATGAGATTTCGTATAAGACCATATCTAGGATATGGCGTCGATATGAGACTTCGTGTAAGACCATAGCTGAGATATTTTCATCAATATGAGATTTCCATGTAAGACCATGTCTGGGATATGGCGTTGGTATGGTACATTGTGTATGAGATTCCCGAGTATCCTTTAGTATTCCAAGTGGTTCAACGGGTAATTCAAAGATTATGCTAAAGATGAGAAATAGTATAATATGTTACGAGTTGGTACAGGTATGTACGAAAAATTCATATGAATGAGCTCGGTATGTGATGAACTTTTGATAAGATTGAAAATGAGTAAGTTATGCCTATGAAACTATGATGACATATATGTAAATTATGTTATGTTAATTGTATGATATTCATGATTATGTTGCTATTTATTTGCATGTGAACTTACTAAGCTATATAGCTTACTCCCCTTCCTTTCCTATGCCTCATAGTGTCACCAAACTAGCTCGGGTTGGAGATCGCCGGAGATGCTATCACACTATCAAGCTATCATGTTTGGTAAATGAACGCAAACCTTTGAGTCTATGGAATGTATAGGGACTTAGTCATTTTGTGTATGTGTCATTATGATATGGCCAAATGTATTGGCTTGTAATGATTAAGGATTTTATTTGGTATGTAGCCATATAAATTGGCTTATATTGGCTAATGGGTTGCAAGCATATTAATTACTCATATGCCTATGTCAATGTCATTGTGTGATGTGGTTTATAATGGTATGTTAATGAAATTAGACTAGATGATACATGTGGGAAGTTGTTATGTTGAATGTGATTGGGTATGTTGGACTTGATAAAGTATGATGTTATGAGCATGTATATGAAGGTAAGAAAATGATATGTTTAAGTCTTTATTGTTGATGTATAGGTTAAATTGGCCAATGAATGGCATGTAAATATTTGATAATGACTAGCTATTGGAATGGCTAGTTATGGATATGCTTTGGTGTTATGTATGTCTAAATGAAAGTTAATACAAAGAAATCATGAAAGAGTAAAATTAGCATTAAAACAGTTTTGGACGGCAGCAGTAGTATAACTTTGAAAAATCACCAAAAATTGTGGAAATCGAATTATAGGTTGAATAAAATATTAAATTAAATCTTATTTAGTCTAGTTTTACATAGAAGAAATGGTGTAAGCAAAAAAATTTCATTTTATGAGATATTTTAATTTTTATGAGACAAGGTTAGAATGATTTTGGGTTCCCCTGTTCTGAATTTGGAAAATCATTAAAAATTGTATAAAAATACTTGGGGGTTTAAATTTATATATTTAATTTCTTAATGAGTCTAATTTCAATAGAAATAAACGGGAACATTATCTGAATCCCGTACTAAGAGATAATTAATTTTTAGTGAAGAAAGGTCGAAACTGTTAAACAACAGAACATGGATAAATTTGAAGAATTAACTATACTTATTGGCTAAACCATAAATTCTGAAAATTTTATGGTAAGAATATATTTGAGTCTAGTTTCTGAAAAATTAAGTGGATCTTAATTTAGAATTCTATAGCTCAAGATATAAATAATTTAGTGACTATGACTCAAGTGGACAGTTTTGTTATGAACAGTAAATATCACAATTATCTGTGATTATTCTGAAATCTCCGGTAATGCTCCGTAACCCTGTTCTTGCGATGGGTACGGGTTAGGGGTGTTACACGGTGGCTGGTGATCAGCCCTGCCAAGAGCCATGAAAATATTATGTTGGAACTGTCGTGGGATTGGGAACCCTACGACAGTTCGTGAGCTTAGGCAACTTTTAGTTGCCAATGATCCTGACATTATTTTTCTTTGTCAAACAAAAACCCATACTTACTAATAAGATGGCTTCTATTTGCAGCAAATGCAAGATGGAGGAGTGCTTAGTTGTTAACACTATTGGTCAAAATGGTGGACTTGCTATGATATGGAAAGACGGCATAAATGTTGACATTAAGAACTATTCTTATGTTCAGCTGGAAAACGATAACTCTTTTCACTTCACGGGCTTCTATGGGAATGCTGACCCTAATAAAAGACAAATTTCTTGGGATATTTTAAGGAAGGTGGGAGATACGGTTAGAGAAAAATGGATCATTGGGGGATATTTCAACGCGATTATGGACAATGCGAAAAAAGAAGAGGGAAGGAGAAAACCCAATGCTTTAATTGATGACTTCCGTGCAATTGTGGACGAATAATCCTTGGTTGATTTGAAAACAGATAATGGTTGGTTTACCTGGGTCAACAATAGGGAGAGCGATGCTTTTGTGAAGGAGAGACTTGATCGGTTTCTCATATCCTCTAGTAATGTGGCGTGCTTCCCGTTCATGGCGACTAAGGTAATTCGCCAGTCTGCCTCTGACCATGACGCTATTTTTTTTGGATACAGAGGGTCGCAAGCCGAAAGAGCAGATTACAGATTCTAGGCTAAAATTTAGATATGATTTGTGCTGGGCCAAAGACAATGAAGATAAGAATATCATTAAGAATGCTTAGCAAAATGGTGCTGTTGATATCATGGGAAAATTTATGATGGTGGGTCACGACCTGGGTGATAAAACGAAATAGCAACATATTTTAGGCCCACATTTAGTATGATTTTGGATGAATTATCCCTTGATTTATGTAAAAAAGGTGCTTTTAATCCTTTCTTTTCATGTCTTATACTCAGGAAAGCACCCAAGGATAAAAAGAACGAGAAAGGGGCTCAAAACGGACCAAAATGGGCCAAGGAGGAAATCGACACGGCCTGGACTTAAGCCCACACGGCCGTGCCACGCCAATCATCTAGAACATGGCCTAACCCCGACCCATACGGCCGTGCCCCATTAAAAAAGTCCGAGCACGGCCTGACCACGACCCACACGGGCGTGTGCCATGGCCGTGTCCCTGTCGCTGGAAAGAGCAATTTCATTCGGGAAAGGATACTTAGGGAGAAAGAAACATATTTCAAAAGCCTATAAATACACCCTAAGTTTGACCTAAAAGGGGGGAGCCCAAAGCCATCGTTTAGGGGCGTCTTGCTAAGCCAGAGAAGGCAGATTTGTGGGGATTCACTCAGGGATAGCCAGTTGATCTATCTCAAGAAGCCGGAATTCTACTCAAGACGGAGGATCTCTCCTTCAATTCCTTCAGGGGGTTTTAGGGATTTCTTATGTTTTGTTTTATCTTTTCTCTTGAGATGTTTTTATCTATTGTTATGAACTAAACCCTTCGGATACCCGAAGGGGATGAAACCTATGATGAATCTTGTTATTGTTTTCTGAATTATATGATAAATACTTAGTTTGTTCTTAATTATGTGAGCTTAATCCAAATTCAATGTGCTTAGGTGGAGGAGGAATAGACCCTGCCTAAGAGTAGATTCAACATAATTAAGCGGAGTTGATCGCACGCCTAGAGATAGGGTGACAAGATTTTGCCGGATTAGGGTGAAACCTAATATGGGAGTCCACAGATCGATTTACTGCTATTCTAGGGGGTTATTATAAGAGAACGAGAGTTCCACTAATTAACCTAGGGTTAGACGTTATTCGCTTCGAGAGAGGGTTTAATATACATTAGGGAGTCTTACAGATCAAACTAAGTGAATAAATCGTATGGTTCAGTGTTAGATAACAAGTGAAGTCTAGGTGGATTCTTCCTAGGGTATCGTCTAAATCAACTGAGTTTTTCCCAAGTTATTTCCCAAGTTCATTCTTCTTTGTCTTAGAGTCTTTAGTTTAATAGTTAACTAATTTAGATTAAATAAACAACTTCACTTTTTTTTAGGCTAAATAATAGAAAGAAGGTTAGTATTAGTACTTTTAGTTCCTCTGGGTTCGACATCTCGGTCTTGCCTAAACTATACTACTGTTCGATAGGTGCACTTGCCTCAATCGTTGTTAGAGTTAGTTTCCAGGTTCGATCATTCTCTTTTATAAATTTAAAACTCGACAAAACAACGATCAAGTTTTTGGCGCCGTTGCCGGGGAACTAAAATATTAAGAACACTCCATTTTTATTACTTTAGCCATTTTTCTTATTTTCTGTAATTTACTTTTATTTTTAGTTTTAATTTTTACCTTGCTAAATTTTCTTTCTTTCTTTTCCTATCAGGTGTCTCTAGCTTATAACTAGAAGGAACCCGACAGGACCATTAGTATACGATAGTGATATTGAAGCTACCGTTCGAAGAAATCGCAGAGAAATTAGGCGAGCCCTAAATTATACAGAAGAAGAGCGAGAAGACAGATCTAATCCTACTGAAGGGATGGACGAAAATAACCCACTACCACAAGATGTGGGAGAGAATAATGCTCCGCGTACCATGTATGATTATGCTAAACCTCATTTAACAAGAGCAGAATCAAGTATTGTTAGGCTGCTATAGCTGCTAATAATTTTGAATTAAAGCCTAACACTATACAAATGATTCAACAGTTTGTTCAATTTGATGGTTTGCATGACGAAGACCCAAATACTCATATAGCTAATTTTTTAGAGTTCTGTGATACCTTCAAAATAAATGGCATTTCTGATGATGCCACACGTCTTCGGTTATTTCCCTTTTCACTACATGGGATCAAATGACCGAAAAATTTCTATTAAAATATTTCCCACCGGCCAAAACGGCCAAATTACGGAATGATATCTCTTCTTTTGTGCAGATGGATTTAGAGACTTTATACGATGCATGGGAGAGATATAAGGATCTCTTGAGAAGGTGTCCGCACCATGGTTTACCCTTGTGGCTCCAAGTTCAAACTTTCTATAACGGTGTAAACCCCTCAACGAGACAACTAATCGATTCAAATTACAGCGGTGGAACCTGAATAATAAAACTCCGACGCGACCTTTCGAGTTTATTGAAGAGATGTCACCAAATAGTTATCAGTGGCAGGTTACAAGGACCAAACCAACAAAATCAGCCGGAGTTTTCAACATTGATGCA
Organism: Gossypium sturtianum; assembly: GCA_025698515.1. Classification (NCBI taxonomy): domain Eukaryota; kingdom Viridiplantae; phylum Streptophyta; class Magnoliopsida; order Malvales; family Malvaceae; genus Gossypium; species Gossypium sturtianum. Next base: position 95,169,597 of record CM046951.1, on the reverse strand, counting down.
GTAACCATGCTATCAACACAGGTAGAGATGATGAATAAAAAGCTTGATAGCTTGTGTTCTTCGCAGGTAAATCCAGTGATGCAGTGTGACACAGGTGGAACTGTGGCGAATCCTGAGTACCCACCATACCAACCAGAAAGCGAACAGACGAACTATATAGGTAACAATTTCAGACCTAATAATAATCCTTATAGTAATACTTATAATTCAGGTTGGAAGAACCACCCAAATTTTTCGTGGGGAGGTCAAGGAAATCAAAGACAACAACCTCCTTAGAATTTCCAAAATCAGCCATATCCACAGGAAAAGAAGCCAAATCTTGAAGAGACGCTGAACAAATTCATAGCATCCACAGAAGCCCTCTCGAAAAAACTGAGGTAACAATCGACACCCAACAAACATCGATCAAAATGATCGAGAACCAAGTCGGAGGACTTACAAAGGAAATCGGGGAAATTACCCAGTCAGTCAGACAAATCGCGAAGCTGTTATCCGAACGACCACAAGGGCGTCTACCAAGAAACACTAAGATTAATCCTAAGGAGCAAATCCAAGCCATAACAGCTCAAGAAAATACAAGGGTAGATAAACCCATCTCACCACAAGAAAATAAGGTAGAAGAAGGTGAAGCTGAGATAATTCAAGAAAAGCTAAAACTGGTAATCAAAGAATACCAACCTCGCATACCTTATCCCGAAGCATTGAAGAGAGATGATACAGAGGAACAGTTTGGTAAGTTTTTTAAACTTTTAAAGAAATTACATATTAACTTACCACTCCTCGAAGCTCTTTCGCAGATGCCTGATTCCAGGAAATTCCTAAAGAAGCTTCTGACAAACAAGCGAAAACTAGACGAAGATTCGCATGTGGAACTCAACGCAAAGTGCTCGGCAATCTTGCAGAATAAGCTACCACAGAAATTAAAAGATCCAGGGAGTTTTACAATTCCATGTTTAATTGGTAAATTATTTATTAATAATGCGTTAGCTGATTTAGGGGCAAGCATAAATGTCATGCCTTATAAATTGTTTAAACAGCTAGGTCTAGGGAAACCCAAGCAAACTAGGATGAGCATTCAATTAGCTGATAAAACTGTTAGAATTCCTAGGGGTATTATCGAATATGTTCTTGTAAAAATTGACAAATTCGTTTTCCCAGTTGATTTCGTTGTCTTAGACATGGATGAGGATAATTCAATTCCCCTAATCTTAGGAAGACCCTTTTTAGCAACTGCCGGAACTAAAATTGATGTCGATGCAGGAGAACTCATACTTTGTGTAGGTAATGAGACGGTCACAATCAAGGCTCTCGACTCAGCCAGAACATCGAGTAATCAAGGTGAGAACGTAAATTCTACGGATAACCATCCGGTTAACCTTTATTTTCAGGAAGCACCGCCAAAGAATATAACTGAACCCGATCCTAAACCCCATACCAAAAAGGAAGTAGTTCATGAAGATCGAGGAATTCAGATCGATGATCTAGATGAGTGGAAAATGCACTTCAAGAAAAAAGTAGGGACACACGACGAAGAACCGGAACCACACAAGGAAAAACCGAAGGAGCCCCCAAAAGAGCTAATAGGAACAACAAACCACTTTAAAATAGGGGACCAGGTACTGTTAGATAAGGCAGATCCTCGAATAGCTCCTCCGGACCCTAACACAAATAAACAAATACCTTTTAAGGTAACCAGTGTTTTTCCATATGGAACAGTCGAGGTAAGTAATCCTATTTTTGGTACATTTACTATTAACACATCTCGACTTAAATTTTTTTACGAGGGTACAAATGATAGCATGAGGAAGGACTTCCAACTCCTCAAACCACCCTGACAATGCAAACGAGAGGAGAGTCTAGCTTAAGACTATAAACGAGCGCTTCTCGGGAGGCAACCCGAGCACTAACCCCATTTATTTTTTCAGTTTATTTTCATTTTTATCTTCCCTTTTTGCAACTAACCACTAACTAACCAGATAGTTCAGATTTCCAGGCCACACGGCCTAGCACACGGCCGTGGCCGTGGCCGTGTGGAAGTACAAAATCTTCGTACTGAACATGGCAGGACGGTACAAGTCAGATTCAACTAATTTTTAAAATCACAGACTCAACCACTATAGCACGGACACCGACAAAGTGGCACGGCCGTGTCTCACGACCGTGTAAAGCTACTGACTTGCCAACCACGGGCATAACACGCCCGTGCCCTCAGTCGTGCGAAGCTACTGACTTGCCAACCACGGGCGTGGCTAATTGAGAAACGGGCGTGGGTGAACCAAAACGCCTTAACACACGGTCGTGCGAGGTGGCCGTGTGAATCGACACACCCTCAGTCCACGGGCGTGGGAGAGCATCAGGCTCCAAAAATCTATTTAACCCACCCCTCCCTTCCCTCTTCTCCTATTAACTTTTGAACCTTCAACTTTTTATTTTTCTTTCTTTCTCCTGTTCCTTTTTCTTCTCTATACCCTTGAGCCGCACTAAAACAATGCTGAAGAAGCTGAAGAAGCCGAGCAAAGTCTCCCCAAAGGAGTACGATCTACATAAGCTCATGCCGGCCACTTCATTCAAACAACAAGCCAAGGGTCTTTGAGACCATTTAATTTCTATTTTTCTTTACTCTTTTCCTTTATTTTCCTTCTCTTTGACAATCTTATGCTTAATTTATTTTATTTTATCTTAGTTTCTTTGACTTAGGAGCTAAAGGTTGCTTGGGAATCACGCCATTTTTGCCACCACCACCTCACCACAGCCGTCGAAATCACACCCACCTCGCAAACCATCTACCAATAAGGATTCTCAAGCCCCTTTATTTTTTAGTTTTATTTCGTTTACATTATTGTTTCCTCTTTCTTTACTTTACTTTTCTTTAATTATTTTTTTTAGTTTATTTTTAATTTGTCTTAATAATCCCTGGCTAATCCTGCATGAGCTACCCAATTTCTTCATCTAGCGCAGGATCGTCATCCAGACCGACCCCTCCAACATATCGTTCATCCAACACAAGGATGCCATCCGAAAATTCAAGAAGTTTCACTTATCCCCATATGTTATGATCTGAACATTATATCAATATTATCTATCTTTGTACATTGAGGGCAATGTACATCTTAAGTGTGGGGGGGTGAAATCTTTAGGATTCCAAACTTTTTTTTTCATTATTCTCAAATCCCTAAATTTAGTCTTATTTTTAAGTAATTTTCTCATATTACTAATTAGGATGAAATTTCCATGATTTATGATTTTTATTGATATGTTTTAGATTAAGTCATTGATAATTGTGCATTGATGATTAAATTCTAAGAATACTAGAGAATCAAGCATGATAAGTCTATTTTTCAGAATTAAAAGATTTTCTAGGTTGTCTACCTGAATTTAAATACTACCTTGAAATTTGAAATTTACAAGGTTGACATCAAAATACCTATAATTTTTGTGAGATTTTGAGCCTTATAGAGCATAAATTCTTTTTCTTGCTCACTTTTTTTTTTATTATGAGTATGTCAACACTGATTTGTTATTCTAGAACTTGTATCGATTATACATATCGAGACCACACCTATGATTTGATATACAGAGATGATTAAGGCACCTAGGTTCTAACCCACTAACTCCACTAAAAGCCTACCTTCATAATTAACCCCTAGTGAACCCCGTTTAATCCTAACAACCCTTTTTTATTGACTTACCCACTAACATTAACCCAAAACCCTTTGTATTTGTTATCACCATTCCTTTTAACTACCCTCATGTCGAGATTTGATTTTGAGTAGTTGCCTAATTATGATTTTTATCCTCTATTATGTTTGTTCTTAAAAAAAGTTCAGTATTAGTACGATGAAAGACGAGCTTGTACAGTTAAAAGTCCACACATTGAAGAAGAAGCTCGCATTATTAGTTTCAATCCATTATGTAATCATTCAATTTTTTTGTTCGAGTTAGGTAATTTGTCAATTCAATCTCGATTCTAACCCTCTAATTCAGCCTTTATCCACACCTTAACCCAAGCCCCGTTACAACCCTAACAAAGACCTTTTAATTTGTGTTTCATCTCATATTACAGTGGTGGAGATTTGATTTTCATGCAAGCTTATGGGATTAACTCTTCATGTTCGACTCCTGAGTGCTTAATTCTGAACCTTAAACACTTTGAGTGGTTTGAGTGAATCTTTAGTGAGGATGTCAATCCTTGTCAGTTTTAAATCAGAGGTAATTATTTAAATGAAAGGAAACACCTAGTTTTTGTGCTACAAATGTATGACTTAGACTGTTGAATCTTTAGGACTCTTTGAATTAAACTATCCATGTATGAATTATCTCTGAATTGTGATGAAACATTGTTGATAGAAATTCTGAATTATGGAAAGTTCGTTTTAATTCTAAGTTGAGAATTTTGCTTGAGGACAAGCAAAAGCTTAAGTGTGGGGGTATTTGGTAAACCGAAATAGCAACATATTTTAGGCCCACATTTAGTATGCTTTTGGATGAATTATCCCTTGATTTATGTAAAAAGGTGCTTTTAATCCTTTCTTTTCATGTCTTATACTCAGGAAAGCACCCAAGGATAAAAAGAACGAGAAACGGGCTCAAAACGGACCAAACTGGGCCAAGGAGGAAATCGACACGGCCTGGACTTAAGCCCACACGGTCGTGCCATGCCAATCATCTAGAACACGGCCTAACCCCGATCCACACAGCCGTGCCCCATTAAAGAAGTCTGAGCACAGCCTGGCCACGATCCACACGGGCGTGTGCCATGGTCGTGTCCCTGTCGCTAGAAAGAGCAATTTCATTCGGGAAAGGATACTTAGGGAGAAAGAAATGTATTTCAAAAGCCTATAAATACTCCCTAAGTATGACCTAAAATGGGGGAGCCCAAAACCATCGTTTAGGGGCGTCTTGCTAGGCCAGAGAAGGCAGATTTATGGGGATTCACTCAGGGATAGCCAGTTGATCTATCTCAAGAAGCCGGAATTCTACTCAAGACGGAGGATCTCTCCTTCAATTCCTTCAGGGGGTTTTAGGGATTTCTTATGTTTTGTTTTATCTTTTCTCTTGAGATGTTTTTATCTATTGTTATGAACTAAACCCTTCGGATACCCGAAGGGGATGAAACCTATGATGAATCTTGTTATTATTTTCTGAATTATATGATAAATACTTAGTTTGTTCTTAATTATATGAGCTTAATCCAAATTCAATGTGCTTAGGTGGAGGAGGAATAGACCCTGCCTAAGAGTAGATTCAACATAATTAAGCGGGGTTGATCGCACGCCTAGAGATAGGGTGACAAGATTTTGCCAGATTAGGGTGAAACCTAATATGGGAGTCCACAGATCGATTTACTACTATTCTAGGGGGTTATTATAAGAGAACGAGAGTTCCACTAATTAACCTAGGGTTAGACGTTATTCGCTTCGAGAGAGGGTTTAATATACGTTAGGGAGTCTTACGGATCAAACTAAGTGAATAAATCATATGGTTCAGTGTTAGATAACAAGTGAAGTCTAGGTGGATTCTTCCTAGTGTATCGTCTAAATCAACTGAGTTTTTCCCAAGTTATTTCCCAAGTTCATTCTTCTTTGTCTTAGAGTCTTTAGTTTAATAGTTAATTAATTTAGATTAAATAAACAACTTCATTTTTTTTAGGCTAAATAATAGAAAGAAGGTTAGTATTAGTACTTTTAGTTCCTTTGGGTTCGACATCCCGGTCTTGCCTAAACTATACTACTGTTCGATAGGTGCACTTGCCTCAATCGTTGTCAGAGTTAGTTTCCAGGTTCGATCATTCTCTTTTATAAATTTAAAACTCGACAAAACAACGATCACTGGGCAATTGGCAGTACAAAAAATAAAAAAAAACTTCGCAAGCAAATTGGTACTCTTCAAATGAATATTAATAATATTATTGACGATCAGCGTAGCAAGTATGATGGGAACAAGCTGAAAGCTTTGAGATTAAAGCTGGGAAAATTGTTTGACAAAGAAGAGCAGTATTGGGCCCAACGTTCGAGAATTAATTGGTTAAAGGAGGGTGATAAAAATACCCATTTTTTCTATGTTAGAGCCACGAATAGGAGGAAAAAAATAGCATTGAATGATTAAAGACATGCAGGGCATTTGGAGGGATACTACTAAAGACATTAGCCAAGCAGCTATAGAGTATTTCCAAAATTTATTTGAGTCGAATTTACACAATAATGTGGTGTTAAACCTTGACTACATTGAAAATTGTATTTCAGGGGAGATAAATGGAAGATTGATGAATGACTTCACCGATAATGAGATTATGGAAGCATTCAACCAAATGGACCCCAAAAAAGCCCCGAGAATTGACGGTTTATCCAGAAATTTTTATAAAGAAAATTGGAACGTTGTGGGAAATTGTATTATTAAGTTGTGCCATGAGATTCTTAGGGGTGATAAAAATGTGATTGCCTTAACGAGACGATTATTGTCTTAATTCCTAAGGTTAAAGAACCTATTGATATGACTAACTTCCGTCCAATTAGTCTTTGCAGGGTGATCTATAAAATCGTGGCTAAGGTGCTTACAAACCGCTTAAAAGATACTCTCCCGCATTGTATTAGCCAGAATCAAAGCGCCTTTGTCCCCTGGAGAATGATTCATGACAACATTAGTGTTAGGCCCTTTTGGGTCGTCTCTATTTTTTGGGTTTGAGTAAAATCGAGCCAGGGTCTGTTTTGGGGTATTGGGTCTGGTTTGGGCTTTAATTTGGTTTTTTTGTAAAAGGACTGTAAAATATAAACCTGGACATTTTATTTTTTGTTTTGTTTTCCTTTTTCTGAGTGGAACTTCATTGAAGAGGTTATGTGTAAAATGGGCTATGCCAATGAGTGGGTGCAAAAGATCATGAGTTGCGTACGTTCGGTTCGCTACGTCGTCAAGTGCAACACAACACTATCAGAGACTATTGTGCAAGAAAGGGGTTTAAGACGAGGGGACCCTCTCTCTCCCTATCTTTTTCTTTTCTGCATAGAAGCTTTCTCTAAATTGTTAATTCATGCTCAAAATGAAAATTTGGTTAAAGGCATGAGAGCTAGTATAAATGGGCCTCGTATTAACCATATTTTTTTCACGAATGACGCTCTCCTCTTCATTCAGAACAAAAATAGGGACGTTGAGGAAATTGTTAATATCCTAAATAGGTTATCTAGGGTTTCGGGTCAAAAGATCAATTATGATAAGTCTATGATTATGTTTAATCCAAAAAACCCCTTAGCCTAAAGACAAATTTTTTGCTCTATGCTTGGTGTGCGTAAGGTTGATACTCTTGATAGTTACCTAGGATTACCTTTACATGTTACCAAAAAAAAGTCAACAGCCTTCACTAATATTTCTAATCGTTGCTCTTGCAGGGTGAATAGCTGGTCAAAGAGGTTGTTATCATATGGTGGAAAGGAGGTGTTTATTAAATCCATTCTCCAATCCATTCCTACTTATGCCTTCTCTATTTTCCTTGCCCCGAAAGGAGTTATCAAGGACCTTCAGTCAAAAATGTGCCAGACTTGGTGGGCAAATAATGGGAAAAATTGTAGGTGGAACATGATGGCTTGGGATCGTCTGTGTCATCCTAAAGGAATGGACGGTATGGGCTTCAGGGATTTGCATTTATTCAACTTGGCTCTTTTAGGAAGACAAGTTTGGAGGCTTTTAAATTTCAAGGATACCTTATGTTTCAGGGTTTTAAGCGCTAAATATTTTCCTGATGGGGATGTGTTTCGGCCAAAAAGGTGTAATAGACCTTCGTTCACCTGGAGTAGTATTGCTAAAGCTGCGATTGTGTTGAAGGATGGGTTTATTTGGCAAATTGGGAATGGCAACCTGATTGATATTCGGTGGTACCAGTGAGGTATGGAGGGTCTTAATCGAAGTTCTGTTTGTCAGCCTCTTTTGACTAATAATGAAAGAAGAGTTAATGATTTGTGGGACCAAGACCAAAAGAAATGGAAAAGGGATAGGATTATTGAGCTCTATGGTACTGAGATGGGGGAGCATATATGCAATTTACCCATTCCTCCTTTTAATGTTAATGATAGCAGAACTTGGCTTCACAACCCACATTGTGTCTATATGTCAAAGTCTACTTACTCTTGGCTCTCTCTGAAAAGGATTGGATATGGCCCTCATCGTTTTTATTGGAGAATTATTTGGAAGCTTAAAATGCTCCCCAAGATTAAGGTGTCCAACTGGAGAATTGGCCATGATCTTTTTCCCACATATGTCAATATAGCTCTCATTCACTATAATTTCTCTACAACTTGCCCGAGATGTAAAAACAACGAGGAGTCTTGATCACGTGTCAGAGTCTTAAAATTTATATAAAGAGAATGATCGAACCTGGAAACTAACTATGACAACGATTTGAGGCAAGCGCACCTATCGAACAGTAGTATAGTTAAGGCAAGACCGGATTGTCGAACCCAAAGGAACTAAAAGTACTAATACTAACTTTCTTTTTATTATCTAGACTAAAATAAAGGGAATTTGTTATTTAATCTAAATTATCTAACTACTAAACTAAAGACTCTAAGACAAAGAAGAATGGATTTGGGGAAAATACTTGTGAGAAAAACCAATTGATAAGACAATACCCGAGAAAGAATCCACCTAGACTTCACTTGTTATCTAACCCTGAACCAGACGATTTATTCACTTGACTTGATCCGTAAGATTCCCTAAGTTATATTAATACCTCCGTCGAGGCTACTAACGTTTAACCCTAGGTTGATTAATTGAAATCTCTTTCTAATTAAAACCCCTAAAGTTGCATTAACTCGATCTATGGAATCCCATATTAGGTTTCACCCTAATCCGACAAAATCTCGTCACCTTATGTCTAGGCATGCGATCAACTCCGCTTAATTATGCTAGATCTACTCTTAGGCAGGGACTTTTGCTCCTCCACCTAAGCATATCAAACTTGAATTAATATTCCGGAAATACCAACACAAGAATTAAGAACACATAATTAAGAACAAATCAAATATTTATCATATAGTTCAGCAAACGATAACAAGATTCATCTTAGGTTTCATCTCCATCAGGTATCTGAGGGTTTAGTTCATAATAATAAAAGAAAACATCTCAGAAGAAAAGATAAAACAAAACATAAGAAAACCCTAAAACCCCCTGAAGGAATCTAAGGAGAGATCCTCCGTCTTGAGTATGACTCCGGCTTCTTGAGATGAATCAACTGGCTATCTTCGAGTAAATTCCCACAAACTTGCCTCCTTTGGCATAGCTGGACGCCCCCTGACTAAAGTCCTAGGTTCCCCCCTTTTAGGTCATACTTAGGGTGTTTATATAGGCTTCGGAATGTGTTTCTTCGCCTCTAAATATCCTAATCCGAGTGAAATTTCTCTTTGTCACGGTAGGGACACGCCCATGGCACACGCCCGTGTAAGTCGTGGCCAGGCCATGTTGGGTCTATTAATGAGGCACGGCTGTGTGGTCTTGGGCCCAGGCCGTGTCGATTTCATGATCTGGCCCATTTGGCCCGTTTTAAGCCTATTTTCCGTTCTTTTCATCCTCCGGTGCTCTCCTGAGTATAAAACATGAAAACAAAGGATTAAGAGCACCAAATTACATAATTCAAGGCTTAAATCATCCAAAAGCATGCTAAATGTGGGCTTAAAATATGTTACTATTACGGTTTATCAAGTCTCTTATCCACGCTCTGAAGGAGTGTCCGAAGGTTCGTGAAACCCTTACTATCGGAGGCTTAAACAATAGATTTCTTGACGGAAGTTACATTTGATGCATCGACTGGTTGGAAGATATCCTCCGCGAACTCGATTCCAAGGTTGCTGCTAACTTTTTCACACTCCTCTGGAACTGCTGGAACAATAGGAACAAGTTGGTTTTCCAGGGAAAGGACGATCCTGCTATAACGGTCTGGGAAAGAGCTCATACTCTCAGTAATGATTTTAGAGTTTTCAACTTGAATGAACCCCCTGTTATCCCCCCGACCCCGATGTACAAAGGTTGGAAAAAACCTCCTAAAGAATTTATTAAAATCAACGTGAATGTTGCTGTTTCTAACAGAAATATCAGCTACGGAGCTATAGCGAGAGATGCTGATGTGTTTGTGATTGCGGGAAGCTATGCTTACGAAAATAAAGCAATAGATGTTGTGTGGGCAGAATTGAAAGCTTTGATTATTGGAATGAAGCTAGCTTCAAGATTAAAGTTGACAAAGATTATTATGGAGTCTGACAATGCTACCCTCATCAATACCTTCAAAAATCATAATAAGGATGTTATTATCCTGGGTTGCTGTGTGAAACAGGAATGCAAGGCTCTTAAAAAGTTTGACACGATCCAGTTTAACTGGATTGATAGAAAGAGTAATAATGTTGCGAATATGCTTATTAAAATTACTATAGAGAATAGATGTGACTTGACATTTGAAATGGATTATCCTTTAGAAATCCACGATGTTATTATACGAGATGCAATAAAATGAGGTGAACTTCGGGGCGTTTTCTTGTCAAAAAAAAAGGGTGGTTCACACCATGAAATGTGCAGAGAGCCACTAGGAATGATGGTTTCAGGGGGGTTCTTATGAGCTTAGATAGTTTCTTGCAAGTGATTCGGTAGAGCTTTGGTAGGCCTCTTAGACCTTCTCTTCTTGTGATGAAAAAGGCTTTTCTAAATGAGGGAGAGTTTTAACACAGGTCTCACTAGAATGATGCCCTACTGTATATAGGGTGGTTGTAGAGGTATGACTCCATTAAGATGTGATATGGAGACTTGATGCTTGTGTATAGGGATGAGTATTATTATCATTATTATAAGGATAAAAAGTATAAATTATCTAAAATAAATAAATTTAATATTGATGTAAGTAAATATTCCAACATAAGTCCTTTACCCCTTTAACATATTGTTTAGTCAACTTTTCCATGTTAGAAGTTAATATAATGAGATTTATGTTGTAAGAATAATATAATAATTTAATATTTTAACTTGTATGGAATGATGGTCAAAATTTTTGTCAGAGGCTTATTTGATATGGATTCAAACTGTGTTACCCCTATCATCTACCCATAATATTATTGAAATGTTTTTAAATATTTATAATATTCCAACAACTATAAATGAAAGGGTGTAATTAATCAAAAGTTATATGTTTTGATTATTAATCAAGAGTTATATCTTTTGATTATTAATCAAGAGTTATATCACTTGATTTTTGACAAAGAATTATAATTATTCAAGCAATATTACTTGAAAAGTTATGAGGTATTAGTTGAATAATTATGTCTCTTTTAAAGACTGATTATTTAAAAAAGACACTTATTGAAAGTTATGTCTTTATGAAGATACATAAGAAAATGAGATTCATTCGGAAAACATACCAACAAATTCTCAATTTTTTTTTATCATTCTTTCATCTTCTACTATTATTAGATTATTCTATAAAGAATTATTGCAAAAAAAAATTATAGAAATTGATTTTTTTTGTTATATTTTGCTCAGTGCTTAGTGGACTATTTCCATCAGTGCAAAACACAAATAGTCATCGGGCTTCATTGTATCCTCAATGTTCATTTGCTTGAAACACATTTGCACACCGAGTACAGGTGAAGGCGAATGGAACCTAAAATATTGTGTATTGATATGCGCCTTTGAACCTTGTGCTATTGCATAGTTTTTTTTGTTTGAGTTGTTGTTCGTGTCCCATCCGTGTGCTCGAGATTTTCCTCACTGAAATCCCGCACTAATAAATATTGTGTATCAAAAAGAAATAATTCAAAATTTCGACTATTTTTTATTTTATCTTTATTCTTGACATAGAAATAATACTTTTTAAGCTAAGCTTCTATTTTTACAAATAAATTAAATATTTGTGCATTTTAAAAATTTGTAAGTATTTAACTAATTTGTAAAGTTTTTACTTTTATATATATCCTTAACTAAAGAATGGTATGACAATTAATTAATTTTTCAGTTACAAATCTATTAAATAATGCTTATTTTTATTTTTAAAAATATAATTTAATTAATCTATGTCTTGTGAATTTTTGGGGTGAAATTTTCTCATATAAATCATGGATTGACAAGTGATGAGACACTTAAATTTTTAACAATAGACATTTCTAAGGTCATGGAAGCAGATATTTGGTTTTGTTTTTGATAAGGATGGTGTGAAGTTTATTGTGTTGTGAAATTAAGGTTAGATGGTAAGGGTAGTGGAAGTGGGTGTTTAGGATGTACACAACATCGGACCAAACCCTGGTTATGTTTCATGCCCCCTCACTTCCCCAAGTGAAATTGCAGTGGGTTGAAGTCAAACAAGGCTGCCTGACAACTCAACTTTGACCACTTTTCTGAATCAATGAGAGGGAAAAATCATCAATTATTCTTGCATTTACATAAAATACCAAAGTAATCCTAGAAAAATAAAAAAAAGCATTAAAGCACGGGAGTTGTAGAATGACCATCAAAAAATTGTAAAACTTGTTAGCCTAATTCAGCAGCAAATGGTGGTTTTGTCGTAATTATACACATGGAAAAAAGTAGCTTTTGAGCTGTTCAAATATTGCCCACACTTGGCTTAAACTTTAGATTTGGATCAAACATCGGTAGACATGATTACCATAACTAGTTTAGTTAAACATTTAGATATTGAATGTGGCATAAAATAAGGTTGAACTGAGCAGTCAAAGGCTAACCCATCGCAATCATTCATCTCTCTTTCTAAATTATCAAACCAAGCAGTCCAAGAAAGAAATCATGGCATCAACATGGATCAATCAATCATCTTTTGGCCCATTATTTAAACTCTTTTGAATATACAACATTATAAGACAAATAGGGTATGATTAATAAATACTAAAATTCATCACATTCAGAGTGAAAAATAATTAAAATTGAACATAGGTTAATTATTTATTTGTATGGATGAAATGAAAATAATAAATAATAGCTTAGTGGATAGTTTTTTTTAGTAAATGTCATATTTGTCCTTAATTGATAAGTTTGCTATAAACAAATTTTGGTTTTACCACATTTAACCAAAATAAATAATTAACTAACAAAATATTTTTCCTAATTAAAAAATCCCTTGATGGAGTGTCATAATTATTATATTGGTTTTGTGGAATGATATACAACAATTTAGGAGAAAAGACCAAAATATTATAACTTTAAAATGCTCATAATGCAGCTATTAGGATAATGTAAACCAAAACAAAAATAAAGGTTGCGGAAAGAGCAATGAATGCACTTGGAACATAAAGCATTCCAATACCATCATTTATGTACATTAATCCACTGTGCCTTTTATGATGTTCACAAAAAATAAATCTCTCTCTCTCGAATTGTTTGCCAAGGATCAAACCCGGGTCGCCTGCATAACAAGCGGGAATATTCATCATTATACTACAACGATAAATTAAGTCTCGACAACGACGCCAACAACTTGATTGCACCCTGGTGTACGTGTGTCAGGGCTTTTAGTTATGCAATTTAGATAAAGAATTGAAGTGCGGTATATGCAAGCAAACAAGTCAAATTGTAATATAGATTTTGTTTACAACGAAACACTTGGAAAGTATTTCAAGGATTGTACCCAATGGATTGTTATATTAGAGAAAATTATTACTAAATTAATTACCTGAAAATAATTACTAATCTAGTCGAGTCACAAATTAGTAGTGCGAATTTTAAATTAAGATAGTAATAAAACAAATTAGATTAAACTAAACCTAGGTTAAACTGTCGAATTTCCTATTCTTAGTTTCAACAATGCGAGCTACATAGCCTAGAATCGATTGAATCACTAATTATTAACCAAGCTGATAACTACCCTTAATTGAGTTATTTACCACTCTTAACTAGGAATACCCTTTTGGTCTCATCTTCGCTAAGAGTTACTTCCTAATATACCCTTTCGGTCTCACCTAGGCACACTGATACCCTTTCGGTCTCACCATTTAGCACAAGTCTATTAAAGGCTTACCCAACAGGATATTCTTTCGGTCTCCCCTGTCTCAATATTTTACCATGGTCGTCAATCCTAGTATACTAAGTTCTTTTAGAAAACATGAATAAATACCCAATTTTAGATAATTATTTACTTAATCAATTAATCAGTTAAACAATCAATTCATGCGACATATGTATAAAACAAAAGTTATATTTCAATATTTATACAAATATTAAATTAATGAAATTAACGAAAGAGATATAAATAAAAGAATAGGGAAAGAGAATGTTCATTGATGAATCAATTTAACAGCGCGAATTTGGAACATTCTCCGCTTGCAATCATCTCAACTTTAGAATAGAAATCTTCTGGCTAAGAAAACATAAAAGCAAAAACCCTAATTTACTAAAAGCAAAACTGAAATTTGTATAAAGAAATCTGTCGAAAAGTCCCCTAATCTATTATTTTGAGCTTATATATATAGTAGTTGTGTAGAATGACCTAATTAGATCAATTACAGGCTGATTAACAAGTTAAATATGATTGTACGGATAAAAATACCTTGCATTAATTTTGGGCCTCGTCGGACCGGTGTCGCAACACCTATAGCTGGTGTCTCTAAATTGCACGCCGAATGCTCCCCCTATTGGTTCGAAGTTTGTTGTCGACATCGGTGGTTGTATTTCCCCCTCTTGGTTTGAAGTTCATTGTCATGACATCCCCTCTAAATGTTGCGACATCCAGGACAGTCCACTAACTCCTTGACCTAAAATATCGTTCTACACACTCAATCATCTTGTTAGTTCTTCCTTAGGCCTATATCGGCCTTAAAGGTCATAAAGCAACACTAAAAACTCAATTTTGTTCAATCTAAATTAAAACTAAATAATTCTAGAAATAAACATAAAGGACATAAAATTACTTGAATACAAGCTTCTTAAGTAATGAAAAGGGCTTAATTTGTCACACTAAATTGTGGCAGATTAACTTGGTAGCGCTTACGTGATGTGATTTGATCTGGAAATTGCAGCAAAATGATTACTATCTTCTCAATTCAATCTTCAACTTACACATAAAAAAACAACAAATGTGCTAAGCATACAAAATGCTTGATAAGTACTCAAATGAATTCTTATAATTTGCCACTTACCAATTCATATATAAATCTCATAAATTAAAACATTAAACCCCTTAGTAATATCATAAAATTAATAGACAATCTCACTCAATTTATAAATGACTCATGGAAATTACTAATTACGTACATATCTATAACAATTCTTTTATCTCTTTTATTAACAACTTAGATTCATGTTCAAATTAATTTTTGATAATAGCCCCTTGGTAAATTGTTGGTGGATATAAGCTAGATATACAAAATTATATTCAATTAAACACGCCAATTTTACCAAAGGTGCATCCATACAAAACACACCAAAGTATATGAGTGCATTGCCCATAATATAACCCCCCCAACACATCATGGCACATAGGTGCAATTGGTACTTCGAATACTTTGTATCCCATACACATCATATTAAACGTGCTATTCAATTTTTATTGGTATGCCAATCAGATCTAAACTAATTCACACCATGTTTACTAATGCAATACACATATTTTCATGTCTCAATTGAATAGGCAATTCACATGTCTTTCTCATTTTTAATACTCTTCTATTCATTTAATATCATTCAAAAATATCTAAATTCTCAATAATTTCACATGTGAATATCTTTATTCATATTAATATTTTCATACTACATTTCTCAATGATTAATTCTTCACTAATTCAATACATGTATAGTAATCTTTTTTGTAAGGCCCAAATTTTTGCCCGGGCCCATACCAAAGACAAAAAACCAAAAAAATAAAACAAAGTCCAGAAATTAAAAAAAAAAACAGTCCATTTTTCAGCTAGCCCAATAGCCCCAGACCCATTTACAACAGCAAGCCCACTAAGCCCAATTTTTTTTTTAACGAAGGAAACCCTAGGTCTGCTTCTTGAGCCCTCGCGCCACACGCCCCGCGCCAGTAAGACCACTCCCCCCCGCGCGCTGCTACCCATCTCCGCATTGTGCGCCATTACTCGCGCCACCCGCGGCCTCCGTTATTTTCGCCCGAATCTGCAAACACGCGAATAGAATAAACGGTTGTATTTCCGGCTATATAAAGCCGTTCAAAACAGTGTAACGATTACGATTTTTTTTGCAGATATACAAAGAACACATTACTTCTTTTTTCACGAATACGAATACAAGGAAACCCAAAAGATCAGCAAATAAGAAAGGTTCTAATTTTTATTTTTTTATTTTTTTTGAATCTGTTTCTCTTTTTTTTAAAGGTTTTTTCTTTTTTACATAAGGGTTTTAAAAGGAAATAAAAAAAAAAAAGAAAAAACACATGCTTTTTGAACTTCGACTACCGTGCGCGGCGACGCCAACGGCGGCGACGGCACCGGAGCCTTGCCGGAGGCCCTGCCGGAAATCGCCCATATGAGAGAAAAGGGGAGGGCAAATTTCTGTTTTTTTTAAGAGAGGGTTAAAATGAAAAAATTTAAAATTTTTTGGGCTTTTATAGAGGAGCAAAACGGCGCCGTTTTGGTCCCTCCTCTAAGCGTCCAAAACGATGCCGTATAGAGGCGACCCGCGCGACCCGACCCTCTCCATTCAGGATCTGCGTTTTTTTCTAATAATGGGTTATTTACGCGGTTGATCCCTCCGCTTTCTCACCCTTTTCCAATTTAGTCCAATTCGGTTTTATTTCTTTTTAATTTTTTTCTTTAACTTTATTTCGGTTTCATTTTGGTCCTACAGTAAACGACACCGTTTAGGAGGACGGGATTATTGCCCATTTAGTCCTTTTCTTTTTATGCGCGTTACATTGGGGTCCCAATTCGATTTTTTCCTTTTTAAATTTGGATCTTTAATTTTATTTTTCTCTTAATTTAGCCCCTTTAATGTTTTATTTACAATTTGGGCTCTCAATTTTATTCCAATTTCATTTTAATATAGTATTCATTTATTATTAATTTATTCTTATATTTATGTGTATTCTTTTTTTTATTTTTTTTACTTCTTTGTTTATATTTTTTATATTTCACTTTATTATTGTTATTATTAACACTATTGTTTTTTATTATTATCACTATTAATTTTAATATTATTACTATTATTTTATTATTAATACTATTTTTATTTTTACTATTACTTTTATTATTATTTTCATTTACTATTAATATTATTATTACTATTATTGTTACTAATTTAGTATTATTATTATTTTACTATTATAATTATTGTTTTAATATTACTACTACTATTATTTTTTTATTTTTTATTTATAATTAACTTTATTATTATTATATTCATTTACCATTATTTTTATTTTTATTTTTACCACTATTTTTTTATATATATTATCCATACTAAATAGTCTTTTACTCTATATATATATTATTGATTTCATGTTATTTTGCGTATATTTTCTTCTAAATCTATTTATGTACATATATTCCTAAAATCTATTATATATAATTTTTTCTTTTTAAGTCCTTATTTCATTATATAGTTTTGTTTATTTCAAACATTTTTATGTATTATTACTTATATATGTTTATAATAAGTTTTTTCATTTCATGTACGTTGTTTATTTGGATTGATATGTATTATTTTTTTCGTGCAGTATTAGTACCATGTATTTTTATTTCATGCTCGATATTATGCTTGCGTGGTTCTTATTATTACGTTATGGTTTGAACTCCAACGTTTTGGCCGATATTGGTCATTTCACTTTTATCCCAAACAAATCGAACAAATGCATTCTCAGTCAATTTCATAATCGCTTATTTGAGAGCTTTTGAAAACAAGGCAATGTTTCGTGTTTGGAAGTTCGAGATATTGTGCCCTAACGTGCTGGGTTTCGATTTTTTCGTTCATCCAAATAACTAAATATCCTTTTAATTTCGGGTTTTGGGAAATTAAGGGATGATCTTAGTTTCAAGGGTTAAAATGTCGCACCCTAACATGCTGGATGTGATATTTTATCCTTTTGGAACAAAAGAGTCTTAATATTCCAAAACGGGTTATGCAAACATTCTTTAAAAGGAATTGTATTTTAAAATCTTTTTAAATTCTCGACATAAAGACATTAAATAATCAATTAGGTACCAATTTTGGGCGTCACGAGGGTGCTAATCCTTCCTCGTGCGTAACCAACTCCCGAACCCGTTTTTCTAAATTTCGTAGACCAAAACTATCGTTTTAACAAATCAAAATGTTTTAACGACCAATCTTAAGGTGACCCGATCACACCTCAAAAAAGGATTGGTGGCGACTCCATTTCCGTTTTTAAAGTCGACACCGTTTTTCAAACAAAAAAATGGTTTCGACATTTTTCTTTAATAGTCAATTTCATTAACTTGAATTATAAATTCCCCAAATTCACTATCAATATTATCATAACAATTTCGTTCATAATAATTTACCTTAATTCCTTTAATTCCATAAACTACTAATCATTCATTCTCTTAATGGTTATTATAATTCTTGGTTATAAATTTGATTGTAAGTGTAATGAGTAAGTAATGTTGTTATATGATGAACTTGACACATGTTAATGAATTAGTGTGATCATGTATATGTTTAAAAGTCCTTTATTATGTATGGTAAAGTAAATAAGTACATGGTGATTCAAAAAAGGTAAGCTTAATAGGTAATTTAAGGATTCTGGCCATGTTTACCTTGCTTTGAATTATAAAATAGAATGCCATGTGTAGCATTATGAGTAAGTTGATAAGAGAAATGAGCTAAGACATTGAAATTGTCTATTGAATGAATTTAGAATGTATGTTTGTAATGTGACTTGATATTTGGAAGGAGCTAATGTGAAGAGATATGTAATTTGATAAGTTAATGGTATATTGAGTTAACAATGTTGATAATAGATAAATTTGGTAAACAGCATAAGTGTATGTTCTTGAATATGAATAAAATTTATTGGTTGTGTTTATAATGCTTATGAATATAAAGTGTCAAAGAAGGTAAGGAGGTTAAGCTTTGTTAAATATTTGTTTTAGAATGAATGGATATAATCATGTATGAGTTATGAAATGTGAACTTGTGATTCAATAAAATGGACTATTGCAGTGTAATGTATGTATGGAATGGAATGAGAAAGTCTACGCTTTGAATAAAATAAAGAAGTGTACATATGCTCACAATATGAGATGGCCTGTGAAATGATATGAGAATAAGCTTGTTTACTGAGAATATCATTAAAGGAAATGTAAAAATGAATGTGATTTCGTTGTAAATTTATTCTGTGTAACAAGATACATAAGTTTTCTTTTGGGTCACCCACATGATGAGTATAAGGTGTAACAGGCCAATTTTATCCAGCCCAAACCCAAACCCAAACCAAATAAACAAAATAACAAAAACAAAAATAATAACGAAGTCCATTTACAAAAGCCCAAATACAAAAACTCTAAAACCCAAATACACCAGCCCAATAACCCAAAACCTAAAATAAATAAAAAAGAAAACCCTAGAACCCTAAAAGTTTCGGCGTTGCTCCTTACCACGTCAGCAGGTACGTCGCCCGAGGTCTGCCCCTGCCATTGTTTCACTAAAATGGCAAAGGCTTAGCTCCCAATCGTCGTTGACCACCACCGCCACCTGCAAGAGGAAAAAAAAAGAAATAGAAACAGAAAAGCAAAGAAAAAAGCAATAAAATATTGTAATCGATTTGGCTATAAAAGCCTAACAAATACATTGTAATTTTTTTCATCAGATATGAAATAGAATACAACAAAAACAACAAAAAAGTTTAAAAGAAAAGGTAGTTCCTTTTAGTTTTTTTTCGAAGAATATATATATAAATAATAATAAACAAAAGATTTATGGTTTTTATACCTGTAATACTCGCGTCGTCGTAGTGCCCCTGTAACACCCCTAACCCGTATCCGTCGCCGAAATAGGGTTTCAAAATGTTACCTGAACATTCAGAATAATTATCGATTAATTCAGGCAAGTTACTATTTATTCACCGAGGTCATTCATAATGTCCCTTAAATAGAACCTCGAGGCCCAATTCAAGCATTAGAATCAAGTCGGAACTAAATCGGGAACTCAGGGAATTTTTCGCGAAATTCTAAAATTTTCCAAGGTGCAAGGCTCACACGCCCGTGTGGTCCAAGGGACATGCCCGTGTGACTCTAGGACACGCCCCTACTGCAGGCCGTGTTCAAAACTAGGTAGCTCTCTGATTTGAGCCATACGGCCATGCCACATGCTCGTGTGCTAGGCCGTGTGGTTAATTAATTCAATTCGAATTAGGTGTAGGTTTCACACGGCCAAGACACACGCCCGTGTTCTAGGGCGTGTGGCACACACGGCTGAGACACACGCCCATGTCTATGCCCGTGTGCTCAATTTTGAGCATTCTATTTCTCAAAATTAAGGTGCAGGGGACACACGGCCTGGCTACACGCCTATGGGATAGGCCATGTGTCACACACGGTCTAGACACACGCCCGTGTGTCTGCCCGTGTGGACAAAATAAAGCCATTCCTAGCTTCATTTCTTACCCCAATCTTTGCCATAATCCTACACCACATCTTGCATTCATAACCCAACAAATCCAAGCATTTTATTCAAGTTAATTCTATCATTTAACATGATATATCATCACATACAATTACTAACCATCTCAAGCATTCTAATCAAGCAAATTCCATCCGTCATCATGGCATATCATTTCGTGCATACATGTTTACAATCTTACCTTGGTTATGTCCTCATGTTAGACATAATTTGATAAACTACTTAACATATATGTGGCTCACATAATATGACATTATAAGTATATCAAAACAATCATTGCTAGCCATTCCAATGGCTAGATTACAAGTGTAACACCCCTAACCCGTATCCGACGCTGAATTAGGGTTAAAGGCGTTACCGGACAGATCGAAAACAATTACAGAAAAATTCATACATTCATTCATCATTCTCAAGCATAGTATTCCTTAATACGGTCATCAAGACCTTAAACATGCTTATAAATCGGGTCGGGACTAAACTGAAACACTTACAAAATTTCATGGAAAATTAAAACTTTCCTATAATACAGGGGATACACGCCTGTGGGAGGAAACCGTGAGCCCTCCACGGCTGCTAGACACCCCCGTGTGTCCTTCCCGTGGTCGAATCTGACTTATGTTCCACGGCCACCAAGCACGCCCGCAGCCATGCGCCGTGGTCGTCGAAATCGACTTACCTTCCACGGCCACCAAGCACGCCCGTGTACTCAGGCCGTGGTCGATTCTGTTAAATATCTCACGGCCACTGGGCAGAAGGCACGCCCGTGTACCACGACCGTGTGACATTATAGGCCATTTTCAAGGCCAATATGCCACCCATTTGGGTCTCACCTATAAGCTACAATTACCGATTCATATCATACATATATGGCAACCAAAACATACTAAATTGACCATTCAATTTACACATTCAATACCCATTTCATTCATGACAACTTTCAAGATAAAACATATATATAACAAAAGCATAATACATTCATTTACTTAACTCAAAAGCTTGACCATTTCATGAATCATCTACCATGCCAAAACATGTTTCACATATCATGATCATAATGCATATTCTCAACTTATCTTTAGCCAAAGCCCATAGCTAAATTCATATAACAACATATACCAAAATACTAGCCTATACTTACCACATTCATCAAAGCAAAATATGAACCAATAATTAGCCACATGACTTAACCAAGTCTTTACATCAACTATATCAAAAACTAGCCTATACATGCCATATCTAGCTTATAAACATTTCCAAAATGTACCCAAAAAGAGTTTAGTAGTGTGATGACGATCCGTGACGGTCCCGAGCCTTCAGTAGCTTTAACGACCTATAAAATGGAGAAAACACACACACAGAGTAAGCTTTCCAAAAGCTTAGTAAATCAATATACAAACAAACTTAGCATGAATTGCACATAACCGAATTAATAAGATAACTAATATGGTTTTCATGACAAAATCACCTCATTCTTTCTTGAGCTCATATGCTTAGCTATAATTTGCCATATTTCCAAATCACATACCAAATATGCATATAGTTCATCTAGTCAAGAATTTACATATCATATTATCAATTCCATATACTTGACATTGTAATATGCTCACATGGATACTTACCTTATATACACAATTAGTATATAAGCAACGTACCTGTAACGGATATTCATTCACTTAACTTATCAAAACTCAGATTTGTTGTTCGTATCACAGACTTGCCCGTTGAACCGATAGAAATATAGTAGGATACTTGGAAAGCTCGGAATAGTCGTACAATGCCAACGTCCCAGACAAGGTCTTACATATAATCGGATATCGATGCCACTGTCCCAGACAGGGTCTTACACTTAATCAAATATCGATGCCACTGTCCCAGACAGGGTCTTACACGTAATCAGATATAGATGCCACTGTCCCAGACAGGGTCTTACACGTAATGCTTATATCGATGCCAACGTCCCAGACGTGGTCTTACACGTAAACCTCATATCGATGCCAACGTCCCAAACGTGGTCTTACACATAATGCTTATATCGATGCCAACGTCCCAGACGTGGTCTTACACGTAAACCTCATATCGATGCCAACGTCCCAGACGTGGTCTTACACGAAATCTTAAATCAATGCCAACGTCGCAGACGTGGTCTTACACGAAATCTTAAATCAATGTCAATGTCCCAGACGTGGTCTTACACGAAATCTTAAATCAATGCCAACGTCCCAGACTTGGTCTTACATGATAAAACAGATCAGATTCCTATGCTCGTACAGGACTTCTCGGACATATCACTAAGAGATCCTTATTTCGGAATTCATATTCAGTTTATATCATAAACATCCATTGGTAACTACAGTCATATGAATATGCTTAATTTAATACAAATACGTTTATTTGCATAATGACTTACCTCGGATTCGATTTATCGAAAATGGAAACGGCTACTCGTTTACTTTCGCTTTCCCCCGATCTAAGTCTGTTTTCCTCGGTTCTTGATCTAAACATATTCAGAATTAACTCTTTTATTCACTTATTGATTCAATTCAATCCAAGGACACACATTTAGGGTAATTTGCAAATTAGCTCTCATAGTTGCACAATTTACCAATTTAGTCCATTTTTCACAAAACATCAAATTCAGATAATTTGTTCACACCCATGTATAGTCGAATCTCCCTAGGGACTATATAAGTCCATATGTTTCATCAAATTTACAAATTAGTCCTCCAAAACAATATTTTCTCAATTTAGCCTTAATTAGCTAAATTCATCAAAAATTCAAGAACAAAGTATGTTCATCTAGCTCAAATCTTTCATTTAACACCATAAATCATCAAAAAG
Organism: Gossypium sturtianum; assembly: GCA_025698515.1. Lineage (NCBI taxonomy): Eukaryota > Viridiplantae > Streptophyta > Magnoliopsida > Malvales > Malvaceae > Gossypium > Gossypium sturtianum. Next base: position 95,146,197 of record CM046951.1, on the reverse strand, counting down.
CTTGACATATCATCAATGGAATATCACACAAACATCATCAGTTCACAAAATTAATACATGGGTTTTGTAGCTCTCAAAGCAACTATTGCAAAAACGTAGAAATTATCAAAAACCGATCAAAAACACATACCCGATTTATGATTGAACCATGGCCGAATGAAACAAACTTAACCCTTTTTTTTTCTTTTAACTTTCGGCCAAAGAAGAGAAAATAAAAGATGAACACTCATCTTTTTGTTTTATTAATCTAAGGTTAATAATTCAATTACTAAATTGCCCATCCATTAAACATATAAGACAAATTAATACTAAGGTTATTAAGACATTCTATCATCCACTATCTCAATGATGGCTTATTTTCCATATAAGGCCTTCACCTTTACAAAGCCACAACACTTTGATACTTCAACAAATAGCAAGCAACTTTCACATTTAATGCAATTCAATCCTTTTGTCAAATTAAACACACAGATGGACAAATTAACTTACGAAAATTTAACACATACTTAGTCACATATCAACGGCTCAGAATATAATACTAAAATATTACTCAGACTCGGATTTATGGTCTCGAAACCACTGTTTTGACTAGGGTATAAACCGAACTGTTACAATTCTCCCCCCTTAGGGATTTTTGTCCCCGAAAATTTTACCGTTAAATAGATTCGGATATTGCTGTCTCATTGAATCTTCCAGTTTCCATGTTGCCTCTTCAATTCCGTGCCGATTCCATAATACTTTCACTAACGGAATTTTCTTGTTTCTCAACTCTTTTACTTCACGAGCTAAGATATGGATCGGTTCCTCTTCATATGTCATATCAGTTCGGATTTCAATTTCAGATGGGGCAATCACATGTGACGGATCGGATCGATATCTACGGAGCATTGAAACATGGAACACATTGTGGATCTTTTCTAATTCAGAGGGCAACCTTAATCTATATGCAACAGACCCGACACGTTCAATAATCTTATACGGTCCGATGAACCTCGGACTCAACTTGCCTTTACGTCCGAAACGAAGCACTTTCTTCCACGGAGACACTCTCAGAAATACTTTGTCACTGATCCCAAATTCTATATCTTTACGTTTCAAGTCTGCATAAGACTTCTGACAATCAAATGCTGCTTTCAAACAATCTCGGATCAGTTTCACTTTCTGTTCTGAATCTTTTATCAAATCAACCCCGTGTAGCTTATTTTTACTGAGTTCAGTATAATACAGAGGTGTACGACATTTACGTCCGTACAAAGCTTTATAAGGTGCCATTTTGAGGCTTGATCGAAAATCATTCATCGTATGCAACTTCAACCAATGGAAAATACTGTTCCCATGACCCATTAACTCAAGTATACAACATCTTAACATATCTTCGAGAATCTGATTGGTCCGTTCAGACTGACCATCTGCTTACTTGATGAAAATCAGTCTTCAAATGCGCTTTAGTGCCTAAAGCTTCTTGCAATTTCTTCTAGAACCTCGATGTAAACCTCGGATCTCTATCGACACAATAGATAGTGGCACCCCGTGCAATCTAACAATCTCAGAAATATAAAGCTCAGCTAATCTGTCAAGTGAATAATCAGACCTTACCGGGATAAAATGGGTAGATTTCGTCAAATGGGTCAATTACGACCCAAATCACATCATTCTTTCTCGGAGTCTGAGGCAAACCAGAAATAAAGTCCATCGTTACTCTATCCCATTTCCATTCGGGAATCGAAATCGGTTGTAGCAAACCGATTTGAACTCGATGTTCAGCTTTCACTTGCTGACAGATTAAGCATTTCGAAACAAAGTCAGAAATGTCTCGTTTCATACCAGACCACCAATAGTGTTGCTTCAGATCATGGTACATCTTTGTACTTCCCGGATGAACAGATAGACGACTGATATGTGCTTCACTCAAAATCAGCTGAATCAACTCCAGATTTCTCGGAACACAGATACAACCTCGAAATCTCAAGCAATCATCAATAACTCAAAATTCAGATTCAAAATTCAAATCACACTGAGCTCGTTTTGTTAATAACTCATTATCAAATTTCTGAGCATCACATATCTGTTGTATAAATAATGGTTTCGCTTTTAACTCAGCTAACACAAAACTATCATCAGATAAATCTAACTGAGCATTCAAAGTACATAGTGCAAATAATGATTTTTGACTCAATGTATCAGCAACTACATTTGCTTTACCCGGATGATAATCTATCACAAGCTCGTAATCTTTTAACAACTCAAGCTATCTTCTCTGACGCAGGTTCAAATCTTTCTGAGTCATCAGGTATTTCAAACCTTTGTGATCTGAAAACACGTGACATTTCTCACCATACAAATAATGACGCCAAATCTTAAGTGCAAACACAATCACAGCAAACTTAAGGTCGTGTGTCAGATAATTTTTTTTATGAGGCCTCAATTGTCTCGAAGCATAAGCTACAACTTTTCTTTCCTTATTCAACTGACGGTAATCAATGTACATTCTCGTCGTGCCATCTTTCTTTTACAGTTCACAACAGCATCATGCAAAGACAACCAGTCCATACCCAGAATGATATCGAACTCATCAAATGGCAAAAACATCGATCGCGGAAAGCAGATATCTCGAAACATTAACGGACAGTTCTTGCATACTTTGTTAACCTGGACACTTTTACCTAAGGGGTTCGATACTTTTATAGCAAACTCAGTAGACTCTACAGATAAAGTCTTACTGAATACTAAATTTATGCATATATATATATGAATGCGTAGAACCAGGGTCTATCAAAATAATCACAGAAGTATCATAAGGTGTAAAAGTACTAGTTATAATATCAGGTGACGAAGCTTCTTCACGAGCTCGAATAGCATATGCTCTGATAGGCGCTCTAGCTTCGGATCTTACAACAGTCTCTCTCGTAGTTCTTTGACTACCACTGACATTTCTTACATTCTTCGGAGGTCTACCTCTCACAAGTGCATTATCAGATCTCATATTTTGAACAGTCTCTGGCTCGACAGGCTCAGGGCAATCACGAATAAAATGATCAAGTGATCCACATCTAAAGCAAGCTCTATCATTTAGCCTACAGCTTCTCGGATGTCTTTTTCCATAATGTTTACATTCAGGTCTCTCGGATTGAACATTACCAACACTAGCCACTGAAGTTGTTGGGGTTTTGAAACCCAACTGTGGTCTAGCTCGATCTCTACTCGAATGCTTCACATTAATCTTTGAACGACTATGTTCATCTCGAAATTTCTTCGAGGCAGACTGAAATGTTTTGCTCAGAAATCTCTTTTTCATGTTTCTGACTTCAGACTCAGCTTTGCATGCTCGATCAACTAGCACTACGAACTCTTTTATCTCTAGAGTACCAACTAGCAATTGAATATCTTCATTTAAGCCATCTTTAAATCTTTTACACATTATTGCTTCATTTGAAACACATTCCCGAGCATACTGACTTAATCTCACAAACTCTCGTTTGTAATCAGTGACAGACATGTGACCTTGTTTAAATTCTAAAAGTTCTTTTTTGTTTCTGATCAATGAATCTCTGAATAACGTATTTCTTTCTGAACTCAATCTGAAAGAAGTCTCATGTTACCTGTTCTTTAGGAATAGCAGATATCATAGTTTTCCACCATTGATAAGCCGCATCTTGAAGCAAAGATATAACACATTTTATACATTCTTCCGGAGTCAAAGACATTTCGTCAAATACCCGAATAGTATTTTCTAACTAGAATTCGGCCTTTTCAGCATCATCATCATTAGTAGCTCTGAATTCTTCAGCCTCATATTTACGGATCTTGTCAACCGGAGGCTTGTTCAACAGATTTGAATATATAACCGGTGGTACAAATATAGTCTGTGGGGAAATACCCGGGGGTGGGGGTTGCGAAACAGTCGGGTTATTCTCTATGAATTGAGTGAACCATTCACTCATCATCTGGAAGAATGCTTGTTTGGCTTCTCCCTCTTGACCACTTGTAACCGGTCTCGGATCAGAGGGCGCTGTCCCTTGCGCGGGAGCAGGCGCATTGCTTTCTATGTCGTCAGCTACGGCTCTTTCGGGATCTATTACTATACAGAAATCAAATTTATACGTCAGGATTCATCACACTATCACAATTCAGACATATGGCATGTATAACTAGACTCTGACACGCTACATTAGTCCAAGAATCGACTAAATCGTAGCTCTGATACCAACCAAATGTAACACCCCTAACCCGTATCCGACGCCGAATTAGGGTTAAAGGCATTACTAGACAGATCGAAAATAATTACAGAAAAATTCATACATTCATTCATCATTCTCAAGCATAGTGTCCCTTAATACGGTCATCGAGACCTTAAACATGCTTATAAATCGGGTCGGGACTAAACTGAAACACTTACAAAATTTCATGGAAAATTAAAACTTTCCTATAATACAGGGGATACACGCCCGTGGGAGGAAACCGTGTGTCCTCCCCGTGGTCGAATCTGACTTATGCTCTACGGCCACCAAGCACTCCCGTGTGCCATGGTCATGGTCGAAACTGACTTACCTTCCACGGCCACCAAGCACGCCGCGCGTACTACTCCGTGTGGTCGATTCTCATTAAATATCACACGGCCATCGGAAGGCACGCCCGTGTACCACGACCGTGTGACATTATAGGCCATTTTCAAGGCCAATATGCCACCCATTTGGGTCTCACCTATAAGCTACAATTACCGATTCATATCATACATATATGGCAACCAAAACATACTAAATTGACCATTCAATTTACACATTCAATACCCATTTCATTCATGACAACTTTCAAGATAAAACATATATATAACAAAAGCATAATACATTCATTTACATAACTTAAAAGCTTGACCATTTCATGAATCATCTACCATGCCAAAACATGATTCACATATCATGATCATAATGCATATTCTCAACTTATCTTTAGCCAAAGCCCATAGCTAAATTCATATAACAACATATACCAAAATACTAGCCTATACTTACCACATTCATCAAAGCAAAATATGAACCAATAATTAGCCACATGACTTAACCAAGTCTTTACATCAACTATATCAAAAACTAGCCTATACATGCCATATCTAGCTTATAAACATTTCCAAAATGTACCCAAAAAGAGTTTAGCAGTGTGATGACGATCCGTGACGGTCCCGAGCCTTCAGTAGCTTTAACGACCTATAAAACAGAGAAAACACACACACAGAGTAAACTTTCCAAAAGCTTAGTAAATCAATATACAAACAAACTTAGCATGAATTGCACATAACCGAATTAATAAGATAACTAATATGGTTCTCATGACAAAATCACCTCATTCTTTCTTGAGCTCATATGCTTAGCTATAATTTGCCATATTTCCAAATCACATACCAAATATGCATATAGTTCATCTAGTCAAGAATTTACATATCATATTATCAATTCCATATACTTGACATCGTAATATGCTCACATGGATACTTACCTTATATACACAATTAGTATATAAGCAACGTACCTGTAACGGATATTCATTCACTTAACTTATCAAAACTCAGATTTGTTGTTCATATCACAGACTTGCCCGTTGAACCGATAGGAATATAGTAGGATACTTGGAAAGCTCGGAATAGTCGTATAATGCCAACATCTCAGACAAGGTCTTACATATAATCGGATATCGATGCCACTGTCCCAGACAGGGTCTTACACTTAATCAGATATCGATGCCACTGTCCCAGATAGGGTCTTACACTTAATCAGATATCGATGACACTGTCCTAGACAGGGTCTTACACTTAATCAGATATCGATGCCATTTGTCCCGCATGACGGTCTTACACGTAATCGAATATAGATGCCACTTTGTCCCGCATGTGGTCTTACACGTAATTAGATATAGATGCCACTGTACCAGATAGGGTCTTACGCGTAATGCTTATATCGATGCCAATGTCCCAGACGTGGTCTTACACGTAAACCTCATATCGATGCCAACGTCCCAGACGTGGTCTTACTCATAATGCTTATATCGATGCCAATGTCCCAGACGTGGTCTTACACGTAAACCTCATATCGATGCCAACGTCCCAGACGTGGTCTTACACGAAATCTTAAATCAATGCCAACGTCCCAGACGTGGTCTTACACGAAATCTTAAATCAATGCCAACGTCCCAGACGTGGTCTTACACGAAATCTTAAATCAATGCCAATGTCCCAGACATGGTCTTACACGAAATCTTAAATCAATGCCAACGTCCCAAACGTGGTCTTACATGATAAAACAGATCAGATTCCTATACTCGTACAGGACTTCTTGGACATATCACTAAAAGATCTTTATTTCGGAATTCATATTCAGTTTATATCATAAACATCCATTGGTAACTACAGTCATATGAATATGCTTAATTTAATACAAATACGTTTATTTGCATAATGACTTACCTCGGATTCGATTTATCGGAAATGGAAACGGCTACTCGTTTACTTTCGCTTTCCCCCGATCTAAGTCTGTTTTCCTCGGTTCTTGATCTAAACATATTCAGAATTAACTCTTTTATTCACTTATTCATTCAATTCAATCCAAGGACACACATTTAGGGTAATTTGCAAATTAGCCCTCATAGTTGCACAATTTACTAATTTAGTCCATTTTTCACAAAACATCAAATTCACATCATTTGTTCACACCCATTCATAGTCGAATCTCCCTAGGGACTATATAAGTCCATATGTTTCATCAAATTCACAAATTAGTCCTCCAAAATAATATTTTCTCAATTTAGCCTTAATTAGCTAAATTCATCAAAAATTCAAGAACAAATTATGTTCATCTAGCTCAAATCTTTCATTTAACACCATAAATCATCAAAAAGCTTGACATATCATCAATGGCATATCACACAAACATCATCAATTCACAAAATTAATACATGGGTTTTGTAGCTCTCAAAGCAACGATTGCAAAAACGTAAAAATTATCAAAAACTGATCAAAAACACATACCCGATTTATGCTTGAACCATGGCCGAATGAAACAAACTTAACCCTTTCTTTTCTTCTTTTAACTTTCTGCCAAAGAAGAGAAAATAAAAGATGAACACTCATCTTTTTGTTTTATTAATCTAAGGTTAATAATTCAATTACTAAATTGCCCATCCATTAAACATATAAGACAAATTAATACTAAGGTTATTAAGACATTCTATCATCCACTATCTCAATGATGGCTTATTTGCCATATAAGGCCTTCACCTTTACAAAGCCACAACACTTTGATACTTCAACAAATAGCAAGCAACTTTCACATTTAATGCAATTCAATCCTTTTGTCAAATTAAACACACAGACGGACAAATTAACTTATACTTAGTCACATATCAACGGCTCAGAATATAATACTAAAATATTATTCAGACTCGGATTTGTGGTCCCAAAACCACTGTTCCAACTAGGGTATAAACCGGACTGTTACAAAAAGCATCGTTTATGTTTACATGCCAATATGGCCAACATATCCTATACATGCCATTACAACCGCAATTGAATTACCATGCTATACCAACATGGGCCGATGGATAGTGTGAGTGATCTCCGCCAAGCTTCCAATCCAACGAGCTTCTAATTACTCTAAAACAGGGGAAAATAAAACAGAGTAAGCATAAAATGCTTAGTAAGTTCGTATAACACGGTACTTAACTTACCATTCATCCTATCTGAGGTAACTAAGTGAGGTATAATTAACCACTTTGATCTCAAGCCCTACACACATCCTCATTGCCCTTGTTAGTCATATATTCCATAGTAATATCAAGACATGTATGGGCTCAACAATAATCAAGTTTCCAAGCACATATGCTTTCCACATCATGTATTCATTCAACATACATAATTCATCTCATTATTTCGAGTATAACTTCATAATAGTTCATTTCGAGTTCAGATCATTTCGCATCAGAACTTTACACATATTACTCGGAATATTAAAGTCACGATTAGTGCACTCTAGGTGTACAAGTCTATAATTAAGAATGAACATTCTCATCAAATAGTTTCCATGTACAAATATCATCATCTCATATTTCATATATCACTTGTCATGTATCATCATTTTCTTGCATTTCATGTAATATTCTTTTATGTCATATTTCCATATCATATACACCATTCCATGTCAATTTGTCTTAGATTTATATTTGCCCCTTTCAGAACCTTGCCCGTTGAATTTATTTGAATTATCGATGGATACATAAGTAGTACACTCGAGGCGTACGAATCAGGATCCGTCAATTCATATTCAATGGTACCCATAAGGTACTATTTCAGAGAGTACACTCTCGAGCCACATATATATACTACATGATTACCTGTCCAGGCTAAATCATTTTTATGACATATGCTCTAAAGAGCTTGATCAGGATTACCCGTCCGGGCTAAATCCTATCAGAATTGAGGTCGAAGGACTACTCATCCGTGCTAAATCCTATCCGCAACAAATGCAGGACCTCTTTCGTTTTGAGAAATCACATATCCATCGATTTTCCATTTATTCAACCGAGATTTAAACACTTTTCAAGTACTATCGGGAATTTGATTATTTCATACCTCCGTAATATTTATGTAATTCGAGTAAAACACATTCCACATTCATGTCAAGCATACAACTAACATTTTATTCATTTACCATTTTATCGGGCATTTTCATTTATTGGGCTATATCGAGTAGGTGATCATTTCACATATTTATGACATTGATAAAATTCACAAACACAACATTTAAATCAAGTATAAAAACATATACAATTTAGTTACACGAACTTACCTCGACAAAGGTTCGTGTACGTAAAATCTACTAATCCGACATTTTCCTCATTCCTCGTTCTAACTCCGAATTTGGTCTATCCGTATCTATACGAGTAGATTTAACATCAATTTATCATATTTTACATTCATGTGGACTAAATTTTCATCCTAGGAAAAATTACTATTTTGCCCCTAACTTTTCCATAAATTTCACTTTCGCCCCTAGGCTCGGAAAATGAAACTTGTGCAAATTACTCCCTATTCCAAGCCTAACCAAAGCCCTATTACAAATTTTACAGCACATGTATTCATAAAATTTCAAAATCTTTCATCAAATTTTACAACTTTTCATTTTAGTCCCTAAATCATGTTTTCATCAAAAATCACTTTGTAAAAGTTGTTTATCTATCAATAATCTTTCATTTCTACCATAAATTTATAATTTCCAGCATATACATCCATGAACCATTTTCATACTTTGATAAATTTTCAAATTAATCCCCCAAATAGAGAGATTAAGCTATCCCGATTCGAAAAATATCAAAATTACTAAAAACGGGACAAGAAAACTTACCCAATTTGGCAATGAAAGTATCTTCTCTCTCTCCTAGGGTTTCCATGTTTATTTTGGGGAAGAAGATGAGAAAATATGATTTTTATTTTATTTTCATCTTTTTTAATTAATTAAAATTTTCACTTTCCAATTTAGTCGTTACCCTTTTTCTATATTTCCATGGATGAGTCACCAAGAAAAATCTAAATACTTTTCTTAATGGTCTAATTACCATATAAGGACCTTAAGTTTTTAATTTCATAGCTATTTAATCCTTATAGCTACTAGAATTCAACTTTCTCATTTTATGCGATTTAGTCCTTCTCATAATTAAGCACATAATCGGTAAAATTTTCTTTTCAAAATTTTCACATGACATTTCTAGTATAATATGGATCATATAATAAAATAAAAATAAATTTCATTTTTCAGCTCGGATTTGTGGCCCCGAGACCACTGTTCCGATTTCACTAAAATTGGGCTGTTACAGCCCCTGTCTCCTACTTGAGAAGCCTCGGAATCCCCCTAAGGTTTCTGTCAAGGGCCTCATTGGAAAAGGGGAGAAATCGAAAGGTTTCTCTACTTTCAGCCGAACTTTGGCTAAGTTTTTGGGGATTTTGGCCCCAGATCTGTGTTCTACACGAAAAGGGATTCAAAAAGGGGTCTTTTTGAGATCTCCGGCCACTGGAGGCGGCGGTCTCCGTCGCTGATGACTGGTGGCCACAGTGGAGACTCATTGGCCCTGTGACCGGAGGGGAGGGTAGCTTTAAAGAAAAAAAAGGGAAAAAGATTTTAAAAAAAAAACTGATTCAGAATGATTTTCTTTTTAGATTTTTTATCTTATATAGCCCTTCAAAATGGTGCCATTTTGGGCTTGGCCTCAGATGCCAAAACGACGCCGTTTTGAACTCGACTGAATATCCTACCCGATACCTCCCAGGATCCGCGTGTTTATTGAAAGGAGGGGATATTTACTGTTTTGGCTCTTCCACTTTTTTGCTTGTTTTTAATTTCGTCCCGCATCTTTTATTTTATTTCATCTTTACCCATAATTTTAATTTCCTTGCAAGTCGGTCTTGTGACCCACTATTGAACCAAGGAAACGACACGAGTTTGGGATAATTTCCCTTTGAGGCCCTGTACTTTTCCATTTTATTTTAATTTGATCCTTTATATTCTTTTTTTTTTATGATTTATACTTTAAATTTTGTTACATATTCAATTCAGTCCCCAAAATATCGACCCTTTGGGAATGACGTGTACTGGGTTTGGGATTATTCACCCTTTTGGTCCCTGCATTTTTTTATTTAACCTTTTTATTTACTATTTTTATTTATTTATACTTAAGGTTTTGTCACAGTTTTAATTTAGTCCCTGTTCATTTAATTGAGTCCCTGTACTTGCTGTTTTTTAATTTTTTTGCCCTTGAATTTCCTGATTATTTTATTTCGGTCCTTTATTTTTTAATTATTGATACTATTAATACTATTAAGTGATAACCATTGTTAATTAATATTATTTTTGTTAAAATTCACTCAAAAATCAATATTTTATGAACGTAATTATATTATTAACATTAATTTTTATATTATTTCACCATTATTATCGTTATTATATAGTATTATTAATTGAATAAAATTTTTATTTATTATTGTATTCATCATATTATTGTCATTTCATTTTATTATTTATGTTGTTATTTTGTCAATATCATAATTTTGTCATCATCGTGTATTGTAAATATTGTTACATACGTTCATCTGTTTTTCTGCACAAACGCATAAGAAATTATTTAAGACCGAGGCAATATTCTTTATTTGGGGAATCCGATGGGTCGTGCTCCTAACTTACGGAGTATGACTTTCTCCTTGAACCGAAGTAATCGAATATCCTTTTTAAAATGAAAGCACATAGGATTTAGGTAATAATCAAATGACGATTATTCTTATTTTCGGGGATTCGAGACATCGTGCCCTAACTTACGGGGCATAATATTTCCTTCTCGATTAACTCGAGATAAGGCCTTCTCCATAAAATTTAATTTAGTTAGCGATATTTTAATCAAGTCATGCAGGAAGGGGATCGTATTTTAAATTTTCCTCGAGTTCTCAACTCTCGACACTAAGACATCAAGTAATCAATTAGGTACTAATTTTGGGCATTATGAGGGTGCTAATCCTTCCTCATAGTAACTGACTCTCGAACCCATTTTCTAGATTTTGTAGACCAAAAATCATCAAAAGTGGTAAATCTAACATTTTATTAAAATGACCAAATTGAGGTGATTCGATCACAACTAATTAAAAAAATTGGTGGAGACTCCATTTTCACTTTTTTAAAATAAAAGGTCGATTTTCAAAAAAGTTTCGACATAAGGTAATATAACATATAATGAATTTGATTCAGTAAAAATGACTAGAGATTATCTACAATAGAAAAGTATTATATTCATGAAAATAGTACACACAGATATAATTTTTTGGTGTGTGGGGATAAAATAAACTTATGAGAAATTAATCAAGATTTCAAGGTGTGTATCAATGCCACTTTCTTTCAAGTTCTATTTGCCCCCGTCTATATTATGGTGTGCAAAAGAGTTACTGACAAATGAACCTTGAAGATACAATGAAGCCCAATGACTATCTACATTTTGTATTGACAGAAACAATCCATTGAACACTGAGCAGAGCATAGCAAAAATTTGAATTTCAGAAATTCTTTATAAAACAATCTATGAATATAAAAATGGTGGGAGAAATAGAAAAAAAAATTATTTCTATGTTTTTAGGTGTGTCATACAAATGAAATTTTTCTCCTATTTATAGGAGGTCTCATGTCTTTTCATAGGGACATAACTACCAAATGAATAGTCATATTTTTAGCAATAAACATAATTATTCAATAGATATCTACTTGAATAATTATGACTATTTATTAATAATTAAGTGACATAACTTTTGAATTTAATAGACATAATTCATTAGTATAAATGTGACAACTTTTGATTAATAACAAAGTGACAACTTTTAGTTACTTATAACTTTTCATTTATAACTATTGGAACACTGTATATGTTTTGAAAATATTCCAACATAAATAAATGTTTTGAGATGCCATTTCCGAAAGATAAAAAACAAAACATTTTTAATTGTGTTCAAAAGAGAAAAGAACCATCCATAAGTGTTCATATTATAACTTTCACATTTCTACCTCCCTATAAATTGCACAAATTTGTAACTTAAGAAGTCCCTACATTGGCTTTTTACCATCTGCAGAAGAAGAAATTAGTTGCAATAAAATGATTAGGCAGATAAATATAGCATAAACAGGACACAATACCTCGGAGACTAATAATTTGTTGAGAATTAACTCAGGATCACTTCACTATGAACTGAACCATCTTCCATCCTAATCCAAGAGCTTATAGAGAAGGGTCTCTCGTTGATTTCAAGGATTCTAGATCCTCTAGCCCAATTTCCATATCCACCGTAACCGGTATGTCTAGCAAAGCAAAGCCAAAGCTGCCCGTATGGGCAACACCAGTCCAATCCATGGTTATGCCCAACAAACACTGCCTGCCACCATGCATTCACAAAACTAACAAGTTAACATCCATTCAACCTAATTGAATCATTTTCTGATTTGGTGATGAATATTACTACATACAGTTCGGGTCCATATAGCAAAATTACCAAGTATTTTACTCAAAATATTCCTCCAAGTTTCATTGCATTGGGCTCTCTTCAGTTCACCTTTTCAAATAAACATGCAAAGTTGACATTCCTAAATTTCCAGATTAATCTAATTCTGCTGCAGTAATTGGTTCATGGCATACTCCTTTAGCAATGGCTTTAGTAAGTCTAGATATTGTGATTTCTTCTAACACAAGCTAGAACAAGAAACAATTTAAGATGTCTTATAGGAGCTCCATGTATACATTGACCAGTTGAGCTTCACATAGATTTGAATCTTCTCTAGATGCCCAAGAACCGGATCCCAAATGAGAATAGTAAGAACATTCATTGTTCATGAATCGAAATGGAAAAGAAATATTAGGAAAAATATTAAATCTCAAGAGTAAGGATTTCCTGCCCTGCTATACAAGCAATGGAAAGGCCCATTGGTAAAGTCTGAGCTTAGCCATAAATTATTTTGAGCATATTTGATAATTAATGCATATGCCAGAAACAATATCATGTTCTAGAGAAAGTTCCTTACAGATTTCCACTTAGAATACATGACGCAGGTTCTAGGAATAAGGGGAGAGCAGGAAAAGACAAACTTTAACACACACACATGTATATATATAAAGACTCCAATGAACTTTCTTGAGAAATTACTATTTTTCCCCACCCTTATGAGACCCAAATATTAGCAGTTGCCATCACTTGGCGTGTTTTTGTCTTTACCTAACTATATTTTGCATGCATATAAGTAACATAGGTATATATGTTGCTTGTGTTCCAAAAGACAACCAAACTTAGAAATTGCAACTTCCAACTTGAAAATCTTAAGTCTAGACCTTAGAAATTTGCCGCCCCCAACCCCAGAGAATAGTTCAAGAGACAATATTTATAGGACTCTAAAAAGGAAAGCATTTTATCCATGAAATCACCTTGACGGATGGCCTTTTAACAAGAATCTTCATGATACCCATTTCAGCTTCTTGAGCAGCAACCTTTTCCTTGTTAATGGAACCCACACAAGGCTTGTGTATTCTGAACTTAGGAGCCACCTTCTTATAAGCTTTACTTGGTATATGCCAAAAGATTAGTTCTGGGACCCTGTACAATAACATTTCTTTTATTGTCACAAAACATAGAGAAAATCAGATTTTTGAGACACGCTCTCTGTTTGATTGAATTGAGCATCCTTCTTTTATTCAGAAGATATCAAAACTCGAAATAAACTCATTCACAATTTAATCAAATTGGTAAAATTGATGTCTTCTTTTCCTCTAAGGCCAAATGTCATGAGACCAATATGTTAAATTATCCATCCATTCCACTTCATTTCCCTCCCTTGTTATCTAATCTAATGTACACGTAAAAATCAGTAAGAATTTCAAGTATTTTTTCAAGAATCCTATCCAATAAGACACCAACAAAAACTATTCAAATAATCAAAGAGAGAAGACACCCGTTTTTGTACCTTGAATCAGGATTGATTTCTTCAGATATGCGCTTGAACCAGTCAGCTTGTGCTGTTGATATAACTTCTGGATAGGTACCTCCACCAGAATCTAGAAAGTAGAGATACACTAAAGGCGTATGTGGTTTCTCCTTCGACAAGACTTGGAGTACGTAGTTGGATATACCTGGCCATAGATCTTGAGGTCCGCTTTTAGAAAAAGATAAGACATTATTATCCATCTCATTTTTCATCAGCTCCAATCGTGATGTTCCCCTAAAACTACATTCTTCACCTGATAAAGAAACTCTTGAGTTCAGCAAACAAATAGTAATTGTTTTCTGAAAGCACCTAAGTTTCATTATCTATTACTTGGTAGGTTTATTTGTATAGAATATTAATGGGAATTCATTTTGATCATCCAGCTGCTTACCTGAATATGATGAATTCGGCACAGGACAAACAAGCTGAGGAATTCCAGAGGCAGCAAACCACTCCATTGGCCACTCAAAGGGTGCATCATCATGGTTTCCAAACACACTAGCCCATGGAATGCCCCTGGACCTTGTTGGAGAGAGTGCCTGATCCCAATATAAGCTTGCATTTGCAATTGGGATGTTATTTGCCGTAACAACATCTCCAAGATATACTACAAAATCTGTCAAGTATGTTGCTTCTTAATAATGAATAAATACATAAACAAGGAAGTAGGGTTTAGTAGTAGGATTAAGTATTTAGTTTCATTTAAAGAGGATATTGTTTCAAAAAAATTTCCAGGCATTTTTAGTGCCCTATTTTAACCAGGTATAATATCAGATAATTGTGATCAGATGTCAATTGACAATCACAAATTTGTTTGCCCTTAGCTGTGGATAGCAGAAAACAGTAAAATATTTAGTTGACATATTACTAACTAGTTTTAGGTGGGATGCTGGAAAAGGTTGGAAAATTCTTTAATTGATGAATTTAACTTGGTTCACGTACATCAAACACAAAAAAGTAATTTTTTAAACAATTTTAAATATCAAATCTTTAATTTTATTTTTCATGCTTCTATTATAAGAAAATAAGAACTAAATACATTTCATATTTTAATTATTGAAAATTTGCTAAAATAAAAATAACATTATTCTGCTTCTTAAAAAAATAATAATAATAAGAGTTACATTTTCTGATGTATTCCTTTTTAGTGCAATACCACAATTATTGAATCCCCCCCCCCCCCAAAAAAAAAAACCTTGTAAGATATGTTTCCTTCTTATGAAATGTTGTCACATGACATGCTTTGATGTATGTATATAAAATGATTAAGAAAATAAACCCCCTAAATATGCTGAAATGATGTTGAAAATCATTTGATGAAGATTGTACTACTTATCAATAGAAAACACCAAATGAGATTAAAACACCATCTTTCTATTCTATTTATTTCTTAATTTTTAAAACTTAATTAAATTATATTTCATTTATTCATTTATGTATTCTCTTTTATGTAACCATTATAATTTTGGTGTTTTCCATGTACTTAAAAATAAATAAATAAAAGAGATAGATAGATAAAATCACCTGGAGTTTCAGTGTCCAGCACACTAGACATAACCTTGATAGAATTGACATCCTGTTTGGGGCCCCAATCCGTCCAGGCGTTCTCCCCGAAGTGCAAGTCGGCAAATAACGCAACTTTAAAGGGTGCATCCGCCCGTGTTCGGATATGGTTCTCCGGCGTGTGATGATCAGAAGATGCGGCGATGGAGATGAAGAAAGCTTGGAAGAGCAATGACAGACAAGAGTAGGATAAAATGGTGAAATAGGAGGAGGAAGGCATTTTAATGGGCGATAGAGAGAGTTAAATTGTTTGAAGAGGAGCTTTGGAGATGGGGCAAAGCAATTAGACTTGTGTGTACAGAATATTGGGATGGGGATATTCCCGTTGGTTTGTATTGTAATTATCAAATACCTTACCTTGTGAAAGTCAGTCCTAAACGCACTTTTCTCAATGTGGTATTCCAATTTTCTTTTCTCTATATTAATCTTCATACTCCACATTTTGATACCCTTTCACATCTCCTGTCATTTAAATATTAAATACAAACTTTAACCTACGCTCCAAATATATCTTCCCAATCTTAAATAACATTAATCTTATTACTTACTTTAAAAATCAATCCTAATTCAATTATTTTTATTACAATTTCTCAACTTATCCATCATACGTCACATAAAAACATGTCAACTCAACAAATTTTGATGAAAAATATTTACTTTTTTAAGTACAGAAATTAAATCTTAAAAAGTTAACAGCACACTTTAACTTTCTAGATTTTGATAAACAAATTTATTAAAAATATTAAAAAGAATGATCTTTTACCATAATCTTTTAATAGAAAAATTTTGAATCTTTTAATGCACATGTTTATAACATTTAACTAAAACGTAGAGTGTTAAGTAATATTTTCTCATGTTTTATTGATAAAAATGTTGGGGTATTTATACATGCAGCTACAAGTACTATTCCAGCTCATAGCAGGGCCCCACTACTTTGTCTTTATTGCCTTCGGCACTGACATTCTCTGTCCCTAGTGCTGACATTCTCTGGGAACTCCAAGCCAACTGGACACATGTCTACGAAGCACACAGTCCTTTCTGTTTCTAAGACTGATATACTGAGCGAGCTTCGTACCTGTTGGACACGTGTCTGGATGGCCTACGGGGCACACGGTCCTTTCTGCTCACTCCTTGGGTGCGTGCAAACTGAGGCCGTGACCTAGCTCGATCTACAACCCGTGCTCGCAGACCCCCTTTTGCAAGTCGTGTCTACGAGCTCTTCTTGGCGAACCCGCCTCGCTATCCTCTCATGATTCGCCTGACCCTTAATCTTCAAGTGTAATCTATCTAGGTCGCGGGTTGAAAACCCAAAATTTTTTTAAGACTCGGGTCAGTGGCTATTAATGTATAACAATCTAGTCCCCTAGTGGGCCTAAGGAGCGCGACTTTAAAAATGAGTCAAGCAAGTTTTTTTTTTTTTTTTTAAATCCCAATCATCCAATATCTTTATTTAAAAAATGTTGGTTTGAATTGGAGAAAAAGTTCATTATTGTTTTTTTTTTTAATCTGTTTGAAAATATCTAATTTGATCAGTGGATTAAACTTATATCTCATCTAGAACTTGATTTGGATTGTTGTTTAGGCAAAACTCATATATATATAAAAAAATTGTTGAACCAAGTAACCAACTATTGTACCGTTAATAAATTTTTTTTTTTTTAAATTTCTGTGATTGTCGAAATAATAATTGATACACAAAGTGAAATTTTTTAACAAGACGTCAATAAAACACACAATGGGCACTAAAAAAATTGCAAATTGCAGCCCTCTATCCTATTCTGAATTCCCCAATGTATAAAAACGTAGTTAAAATTTATGTGAATCAATGTACAGTTTTAAACACGGACCTCCTAACGCAAACAAAAATACAGTATTTGAGGCTTTGGTTTCCCCATATCTAATATTCTCAAACTTTGTCTTCCACCAAATATATAAATTGTCAAAATGAAAATGGTATGTCAAGATAGTAGGCTCATTTCTCTCAGCTGAAAAAACCATTTCTCCTGTTCTACACCACAAACCCGTATAACAAAAGTATTTTGCATTTCTTTAAAGTTGCCACCTTATTTGTACCAACCAGCCAGCAAGTATCTCAGCATGAAACAGAAGCAACATCCTAGGGCCTAATGAAAATGGGAAACCACATAAGACATTGGTCAACAAACATGGTACTCACACATCATTCAACTTTACACACTCTAACTACAACTATTTATCACAAGCTATATGTTTGCTTAAATTGGTTTATCTTCAGAGCATCCAGAACCTAGCTAACTCCTTGTTAGGATTAGATGACATAAAAACGAACGAATGCAAACATGAAAAACTCACCTGAACAAGGAGGAGGTGGATACAAAGCGTCTTTTCTGATTTCGGCCCAACCATTCTCAAGTAAAAGTTTACGAGTGTACCATCACGTGTTCCAGTAAGTAATCCAGTTTCAGGATTGAATCTAGAGATACAAAAGCCATTAATGATAAAAGAGATGAGAAAATTTTGATGCTTGCAGTCCAAGTCTGATACTGGTATCAAGAGTTACCTTGGAAGACGATGTCGGGGACATTTGACATAGCCAGAAAGCTAACAAATAATTTATGAAAATGCAAATTAGATGTTTTGCACATTATTTAGTCAAGTTATATATAGTAAGAGAGAGAGAGCAGTAGATCAAACCTGAGGAAGTGACAAGAGAAAGTTCAACACTTGAGGAAGAAAGAAAATCAAGAGTGTTTCACTGGAACAAGAGATTTTAAAGCAGAAAGAACAAAGAAATTTAATCAGTATTTATAAGCATAGCCCCTCTACTTTAAAGCTTGCTGATGATAAGTCAAAATATTTTAGTCGCCATGAAAAGAAAATAAACAATAAACCACCAAGTACAGCAAAATAGCAGATGGCAGCATGAAGCTTATAACTCAGCGGTACCTGCTTCTAATCAATTAATATGTATTGTATTACCCAGTAATTAGGTGCCAAAAATCAACATCAAATGAAAAAGAAAAAGAATAACAGTAAAATCATCAATTTTGTTTTGTTTTGTCGGGGATAAATATTCTAGGACCCAACATGCCATTAATAGACAATAAAGTACATTTCTTAAATCATGGCCTTCAAGTTGACTTGCCAGGTTACTGCATCACTATTTTCATTTTTAATCTTAAAAATAAGACGTGTTAATTCCCGAATGTTTAGTCAGAACCCGGAAAGCACTGAGTTTACTATCATGACATTTGGGTGAAGGGACATGCCTACACAATACATACATTCATGCGTACATGTATGTAAACAAAGACCAGGCAAATGAAACCTATGGCAAGGAACACACACCTATAGTGTCCCAGAATTCCAACTACAGCCATGGTCATTCCAGCAAAGTATGTGTATGTATCCCCAACAAAAACTGAAGAAGGATACCTACAAACAAGAGTAAAAAGCCATTAGCAAGACTATTAGCCAAGAAGAAGTTGCAAACAGCCGACAGCAAAATGCCAGGATTATTACCAGTTGTAGGAAAGTAAGGCCAAGGAAGTGGCTAGTAAGGGTTGCACAAGATAAATAGAGAAAGCATGAGCTTGTTTATACTCAGGATCTGAAGATGCTCCAATTTGCATTAAATTATGTATCAAAATCTGTAAAATTTCAAAAAGAAGTTAGAGCACTACAATGCCAGATTTACAATATCATTAGTGTTTATGCTTACAGCTGATGCAATCACAACTGTTTGCCCAACTTCAAGGCCATTCAAACCAGCATGAATGTTAATAGAATTTGTGCAGAATACTGCCAAAAGCCCCATATACAATTTGTACACCCATCCTGCCACAACAAAACTAACTGTTAGTTCCTTGCAAGGATAAACAGCCCACTGACTTGATGCTCTATGTACAGAAACAAATTGAGATTTCCTTCTTTAAAGAAAAAAGAACGAAAAAAGCTCTAGAAGTTCAAAATGGATTAATCCTGAAAAGGTATCTTAAAATGGGAGAGAAAATGAAGATAACACAAGATAAGGCAACTTTTATGCCCAAATTGAACTCTAAAATCTGCATAAAAAATTATAGTTATATTTGGCCCACTGTTTTTTCGAGCATAGAAAGATTAATGTTGACTCCAACATTTTGGCCCTCTGTTTTTTCATACAAAAAGATTAATGTTAACTCTAACTATATCCAAGGCATATCTCAATACATTCCTTTATATCTTCACGTACCCTCCAACGTGTATGAGCATATAGACACAATTTTAACATGGTAAAAATTTGGAGTGTCATTGGTTCAAAGACGAATATTTGACTGAAAATAAAAGGACAAAAGTACATATATTTGCATGTTAGCAAGTATGTACAGACTCCTTTCTATGATGCAGTTCATCATTGAAAACAGATCATGCTGATTGATTGCTTGGAATGGCTCAATGATACTAAGTTCATAATTAAACCATAGGTTCAGACCAAGTTTCTTCCATAATATATTATCCTAGGGTAAGTATTCAACTAACCAATTACCATTCTTAATATCATTGTGCCACACCAATTTTTCCCCCTTGAAGAGAACAAAGAATGAAGTTTTAGAACTTGATCATTGTCCAGCCGTACTTTTACTTTAAAAATTAAGTGCTGAAAAGTGCATTGAGGAAGAGCTAAAAAGATACACAATGTCTTCTGCTTAATCTATGAACAGAAGGGTCAACTGGTAGGGAATTAACCAAAAGGCCCCTCTATCTGGCCACAATCAACAACTTGGAACCTCAATTGAAATAATTTGAAAAGGTAAAAACCCTAAATGATTTGAACTAAAGATGACCCCACATGCCCAGTAGCCAGAACTTTGAGGTTATAGCTTTTACTAGAGTTAGGTTGATGACCCTAAAGGAAAAGAAAAGAGAATGGGGCATCCTACCACAAGAAGATGAGACCAACAGAACAAACACCATCAACATTACAAAAAGCTCTTATTCTTACTGCCATATTAACTTGGTACTGTTCCATACCTAGATCCAACACCTCTTGCCCAACATATGAAATAAGAGGCTTTGGAATGATGATAGTTGTATGTCCAGCATAGGCCATCAACAATGGAAGTGCAGCAATTGACGGTAGTAGTAGTTTCCTGCTCTTCACAAAAAAGAAAGTAAGGATCTTGTTAAGCATTAGTTCAGAAGCCATAGACGTCCTTCCAAATAATTAACAGGCTGAAAACCAGAAGGCTAAGGATATACTCACACTCTCCAAGGGACATCCAGGACATCATCTACAAATCCAAGTAAAATCATGAAGCAGATGGATGCTAAGGCTGCATTATACTCAACGAGCCACTGAATAAACAATAGGCAACAGATTGCTCTTAAATTGCATAAAACATTAAACTCTGCATGAATAAGCTAAACATCAGACCTAATGCATTGAGAACTCGCACTAAAATTATGATACAAGAAACAAAATTTTTATTACCTTAAAGTTGGAATAATAACAGCGCTAAATGTGACAAGCACAAAAAAAAAAAAAAAAAGGAATAAGGAATAAAAGTTTCTTAGAATAAAGTGGAGTTATCTCAAAGTTCAACATTCCCAGCATTTTTCTCAAGTTAACTAGGCCTTAAGCCAAACCACTTGAGGTCAGGTACATAACAGTTTCTCTCTGTTCTACTCAATTACAGAACTTAACAACAGAAGAAAGATTTGAAGAAGTGAAACCATATTCTAGAATGACTTCAACTACGTAATATTTTTACATCTAACTCTACTTGAATAACAAATAACAATAATATATCAATATCCTTATCCTTGTTTCAAAACCTACCAGAAGCAGTCTATAAAAACTCAATAGCATGCTTTTGCTGAATATATGTTTGGTTTAAGGAAGGAATATGACAAGAATCCAATGAAAATACAAGAATAAGAACAAATATTACTATGAACTAGTTCAGCTGGTCATAAGGAATAACGTACGAGTTTAGAGTTTTAGTCTATTTTATGTTTGCTATAAGCCTACACCACTTTGCCTTAATTGCACATTCTAATAAAGTTCCCATTTTCAATCTTTTACTTATTTTTCCTTCTGTCGCTACCCTTTACACCCCACTTTTCACTTCCATCGAATGCACCAATAATTATACGTTAAACTGTCAACTCTCTTCCCTTAAAAATGGTACCACCCATTGCTAGTGTTTGAATTATGTCATAAACTAGTTCATTGATATTGTAAAATACGACTGCAGATTGCAAAATTAAAAATTTTAAAAAAAATGTGAAAAAAGCAACAAGAAACTTCATGGAAATATCATACTTACATTTGAATCAGCTGTGAAGTTAAAGTACTGGAATAGAATAGCCAATACCAAGAAAACAATGCCTACAACAATTCCCAATGATTCGGGCCTGCAGAATCCGAAGCAGCCTTTACTAATTAGAGTGTTACCTTTTTTTTCTTCATTTTTCTTATAAATTTCATGAATGGAAAAAGAAAAAACAAACTTGAGCATATGATTCGAAAGCATGATGGTAAATAATATCAGCATTTGCAAGCACTACCAACAGAATTAGGGGAGAAAAAAGAATTTAATAGTAACAAACAAAGGTTCTAAAAAGAACAGTAAACCAACGTTGAGGGTCTAAATTAAAGACAATTCAACAAGTCATTGAGTTGACAATAAAATGATAAAACATAGACATTTATTAAACAAGTAAGTTATATATACATATAAATAATAAAAATAATAAAAATAATAAAAACAAAGATCTAGCCAGTATACTCAGCTTATGATCTTGAACAAAATCCAAACGCAATATAGCTAAACCAATCGAAATTGCAAATTAAAACATACCTCAATCAGCAAAATTTAAAAGCAATTAAAACCCAAAGTTTTATTTTCCTATAAGAAAAGAAAAAAAAAAAGAGATAGGAATTTGGACATACACTTTAACAGTGCCTTGAGGGGTACCCTTCTTGTTAATATCAAATCCAAATAAACCGCGTTTCAAAACATATCTAGAAGCAACAGGGATCATTCTCTGAGTAAGGAAGAAGCCGGTAACACAAAGGGAAGCATTGATAAGGATGGATCTCCTGAGTTCTTGCTCGATCGTGTAGTGTTGGTAAAGAAGGTAAAAGTATGGGATTGAAAAGAAAAGACAGAATTTGAAGATTAAGGCTTTCTTAGGTGGAGCGATAGGCGGATCAATTTGGGTGGTTGTTTCCTGGGTTTGAGGAGGAGGGCTTGGCTTTGTATCTGCCGCTGAAGCTCTCTTGCGAGCTGCCATGGCTGCTGCTGTGTTTCTCTGCAAATTTTGTTTTAGTTTGTTTAAAATTTTCACTGGATCTAGTACATGGAAAGTTAGGGAAATTAAATGGAGTCGTTTTGAGGGGATTTTATTTTATGTTATTTTGATGAGAAGACTTGGACGGGGCATTTTCGGCGTCATTGAACCAACCAGATATTGCCACTAAACCCAATTTCATGCTTAGGTGTCAAGTATTTTCCACGTAAGCTATCTACATGCATCCGACTGCCCTTGTTCACTGCCTCTTTAATTACTATTGGGTTGCTTTATATTTTACCCTTCACTATAAGTTGGATTATTTTTTAGGGTAGCTGATTTCAATAATTTAAAATTATATTTCATCGACTCAACTTTTAAAAGTTATATAAATACAATAATTATTAATATTTTTGAATTATTAAATTTTAGTAATTAATTCGTTAATTTTTATTACCCTTAACAATAATTCTAAAAAAATTAAATAAATATAAAAATATGATAAAATAATAAAAAATAATAAAATTTCATTTTGTTTTTAAAAATTATAAAAAAAATTGAAAATATAATTATACAAAAAAAATTAACAATAATTCATTTTCATTTAATTAAAGAATTTTTTTTTAATTTTAGCATAAGAGAGACAATTGGCACGTTATTATTGGTTGGTCCATTTTTTTAACATCCTTTAATTTTTAGACTAAAAATTATAATGAAGTAATAGTTTAAGTATTGATCCGAATAAAAATAAATAAATGAAAAATGAGTAAACTGTCAAAGAAAAATAATAAATTAAGCCTATAGAAAATAATAATAATAAGTAATAATTGGGCATAAGAAATTCCAATTTCAATTTCAGAAAGGAAAAAAATAGCTATGATAAAGAAAAATACATTTTATCAATATAAAATACTAAGTGGGCTCTTCCATTTAAATTTGTCTATGGTCGGGCCACTCTCGTTCAAGAAATGGTAGGGTTTGGGTGAAAATAGAGGCCCAAAAAATAAGCTTTGACAAAAAACAATGTTCATTTAGAAAACGGATCGAGCTTTGGATAAGGTTTTTTTGGCCTTAAGCCCAACCCGAACAAAATTTGTAAAAAAAAAAAAAAAAACATTTATTGTTTCCTTCTTGTTTTTTTTTTCTTGTTATTTTCTCACTATTTTGTTACCATTACACTATTATGTTGCTACTATTTTATTGTTATTGTTTTGATATTGTATAATTCTTATTCTATTGTTAATTTTGTTACTATTTTAGAGACATTTATTTGCTAAGCAGCACATATCTTAGTGTTATTTAAATGTACATGTTTTTTAAATTTATTTCAAATTGTTGGGAAACATTTATTTTAATGTTTTTAGTATTTTTGATGTATTATATATTTTTTAAAAAAAATTAATATGGGCGGACCGGGCCAAGTCCAGATTTTAGCATTTTTATCTGGGCTAGACTTAGGCAAAATCTTAAGCCCATTTTTCAAGTCGGATCCAATAAATGGGCATAAGATTTTGGTTGGGCTAAGCTGAAAAAGCTTACCCAAAACCCGTCACATTTAAAAAACAGGCATTTTTTTTTTCAAACTTATTTTTGGGCTTATATTTTTACCCAAACATCCCATTTTTCGAGCAGGACAACAAGTCTACATTGCCTATTAACCTTTGATGAATGCATAAGGTTTACTTATTGAATCTATGATTTCTTTTTTCAAAAAAAAAAAAGTTGGAATATGGTTTAAATTTGGATTAATGTAATTTTTTTGTCTTTAAAATTTACAATTATATTTATTTTAAAATTTAAACTTAACAATTAAATCTATTTTAATATTTAAACTTAAAAAATATAAAATATTCTAAAATTATATCATGTCATTACTAAAAAAAAGTCAACCTAATGTCGTGGTAAAATCTCAAAGAACCATAAGTCAAACTTTTATATTTTTTTCCAATTCAAGATAAAAAAAATTTACCAAATTTAAATACCAAAATAAATAAATTGTTTTTTTTAAGTAATAATATCAAAATAAAACTGCTGGTTGCGGGGAAAAAAATATTATATTAACCCTCTACATTTTGGCCCATCGTAAGCCCTCCGGCTCGTTTTCGGTTTTGCCCTTTTGACGGTAATCTTATATGTTTTAATGGTACTCCAACTAGTTTTGTATTTTCATATATTTTTTCTGATTTGCTCATCTCTTGATTTTTGGATTGGATAGATAATGAAAGTTGAAGTCTTTGTATCTTGAAGAAATGGCATATCTGTTATCAACAACAATAGTCAAGCTGACCCCTAAGCTCCATTACAACACCACAAGAAGTATACTGAAAACCCCACTTTGTTTCTTCTCTGGTAATTGCCTTTGCTAATTGGTATGTCTGTATTGTCTTTTACTTTCTTTCATATGCTTAGTATACAACCGAAGTTTCAAAAACACTATTTTTGCAGGAGTGGGTGACAAGAAGAATAAACGAAACAGAGTTTCTACTATTAATTTAGCGGTAAAGGACCAAGCTTTTCATCGAACAACAGAGAAAATTCGTGGTAAAATCTTACCTAAAAGAGGAAAGAATCCGGTTTTGAGTGAGGGGAGAGATGAGGATGAGAATTATGGGCCTGTTTGCCCTGGTTGTGGAGTCTTTATGCAAGATAAAGATCCTAATCTTCCGGGGTATTATCAGAAAAGAAAGGTTGTTGAGAGGACACTAGTGGAGAATGAGAATGTAGAGGATCTGGAGGAGTATTTTGAGGGTGAACTTGAAGGGTTGGATGATGATGATGATGTTGAAGAAGAAGAAGAAGAAGAAGAAGAAGAGGATTTTGTGGATGAAGTTGAGGGAAAATTTGAGGGAAGTGATACAGAAGAAGATAATTTGGGAAAGGGGGATGAGTTTGATTGGGATTCTGATGAATGGGAAGCTAATTTTTTAAAAGGAGAGGATGATATAGAGTTTGATGGTTTTGCTCCTGCAAGTGTTGGGTATGGTAACATTACAGAAGAGATTATGGAGAAGGGTAAAAGGAAGAGATTGTCAAAAGCAGAAAGGAAAAGGATGGCTCGGGAAGCACAGAAGGAGAAAGAAGAGGTTACTGTATGCGCGCGATGTCATTCTTTGAGGAACTATGGACAGGTGAAGAACCAATCTGTTGAAAATTTGATTCCTGATTTTGATTTTGATAGATTAATAGCAACTAGGTTGATAAAGCCTACTGCTGGTGCTACTGTTGTCGTTATGGTTGTTGATTGTGTTGATTTTGATGGTTCCTTTCCAAAGCGGGCTGCAAAGTCGTTGTTCAAGTTGTTGGAAAATGCCCAAAATGACTCCAAACTTTCCAAAAAGTTGCCAAAACTTGTTCTAGTGGCTACAAAAGTTGACCTTCTCCCCTCACAAATCTCACCTACTAGGTTAGATAGATGGGTTAGGCACCGAGCCAAGGCTGGAGGGGCACCCAAGCTTAATGGGGTATATTTGGTTAGTTCCCGTAAGGATTTGGGTGTGAAGAATTTGTTGGCATTCATAAAGGAATTAGCAGGTCCTCGAGGTAATGTGTGGGTTATTGGGGCTCAAAATGCTGGGAAGTCTACTCTTATCAATGCATTTGCTAAGAGGGAAAAGGCAAATATAACAAGGCTTACAGAAGCTCCTGTTCCTGGGACAACTCTTGGGATTTTGCGAATTGGTGGAATTTTGTCGGCCAAGGCAAAGATGTATGATACTCCAGGGCTCCTACACCCGTATTTAATGTCTATGAGATTAAACAGGGATGAGCAGAAGATGGTTGAAATAAGGAAGGAGCTAAAACCTCGGACATATAGGGTGAAGGCAAGTTTCCTCCTACTATCATCACTGTGCACATTTAGACCTTTTTCCCTTGATTTTTTTATTTATTTTGTGAAGGTCTAGTTTTCAATTAAAATTGAACAGAATCCCGGTGCTTTAAACTTACTGAAGTTTTTAAAGTGAAAGTTGATTGTTGCATCTTATGATTAGTTGTTTATGAAATATGGGAGTATGATGTACTGCACATCAGGGATATAATGCATTGAAAGAGTTCATATCATTGATCTTGAGTTTTTTATTTGGCTGTATATTCATCCTCTTCCTCTGCATCTTCATTCTGCCTTCAATTAATTGGCTTCTGGGTTCTGGATCTTTATTCTTTATATAGTGCTTGTTTACAGTAACGAGAATAACTGAGTCTCTTATCTTTATTCATAATACCGTTTGTGTTTTCAGTAACAAGAATAAAAAACAGTGTCCCTTTCCACTGCATAAGGTCAGCCATGCATGGACTATATGGCACAATTACGTACTATTTTAGTCATTCTGTAGTAAGATTAATGAAAACAGGCCCTCTTTAATAGTACTCCATCCCCAATGTCTTATTTTCTCTGCCCCCTCCCTTTTTTGATGTGGCCACTCACAACCTTTGGCCACTCACAACCTTTTCTGAGGACATTTTCAGACATTCACTTCACATGCCTGAAGACCTGAAATGTGTCTCCATTTGCCCTTTTTTTTATCATCATCTGGCACTACCCTTACCTTCTCCGATATGAGGTCATTTCTAACTTCCTTTGTGCAGGTTTACAATATGATGAAGCTTGTTTCATAATATTTGTACCTTAATCTGTTTGAGAGGCCAAACCACATATTCTATAAGGGTGTTTATCAGCATTCTCTTTAGATGTGCAAACACCTAACGTGTCTCCACACTACCTCATTTGGTAATTTCTAACTTTTTATTATGATGGTTAGACCAAGATGAAGTTACTTTTAAAGATGGATGTTTCAATGAGTTTGAGGGGCCAAATCCAGTGCATTAGTTTATATGCCCCTTCATGGTCAACGACAATAGCTTCGTCTATTGATATATGGTCATAAGAGAATGAAGCAGGGAAAAATGAACCCAGATGATAATAGATTGACAAATCTTGTGTTGTTATGCTCAGTTAACATGCACCTGAACCTCCTTAGCTGAATGCTTTGTCATTCTATGCTGAAAAGTTCAATATTATATGTAAGAATAACTGGGATTTCCTTTCATTGTTTCCCTGTCACCTCTATGTTTTCCAGTGTTATCTTAGTTTCAATTGTCTGTTGTCCGCAGTAATAAACCTTTACACCTTTTGTTGCTTCAAGCTTGCAATATTTTAAGGTAGCAATGCAGCCAAATAGGGACATTATCAAGTCTAATGCTTAGATTTTTAAAATATGCAGGTAGGACAAGCTGTCCATGTTGGTGGCTTGATGAGACTGGATCTAAATTATGCTTCAGTAGAAACAATTTATGTTACAATTTGGGCATCGCCAAATGTTTCTCTGCACTTGGGAAAGGTTGAAAATGCTGATGAAATATGGAAGAACCATGTTGGTATCAGGTTGCAGGTATATGTATACTTTTATTTCGTTCTCTTTTGTATTTTCTGTCCATCTTATGCTAATTGGTGATTGTTTCTCACTGTGCTGATTGCATTAACTGCTGCTCAAGGACCCTTCTAAACCAATAGGCTCTTAAACTGTTTTGAAGGGTCTCATCTCATTTTATATGGTGTTTAAAGAACTAGAATAATATCCTCATAAAATTGAAATAGAAGAATATCGGTAAGGAAATTGTTTGGTCTTTGTTTCCACTTTTAGTGATCATTATTGCCTAAAGTTTGGTTTTTCTGCAACCAAGATTAAGGGATTTTCACTTTTAAAGAGAAGGATTTCTGGGAGGCTTGTTGTGCCTACCCAGAGAGCTTAATTGCAGTATGAGATCACTGGGAAATTTGTACCTAGTTTAAGCGATTACTTGAGTAATTATTTCCTCTATAGCTTCTTTGAGGGAAATTACTGTATCCTGAAATGAAAATACATTGCTATGGAGATGACATTGCCTTTTTTTAACTGCATTTGACTATATAACTACAGTTATGGCATAAAAGATAAAAGGCCCTAATATTACTGTTTTTGACTTCCTCTTCAGCCACCCATTGGTGAAGACCGAGCTTCTGAATTAGGGAAATGGCAAGAGAGGGAAGTTAAAGTGTCTGGAAGTAGTTGGGATGTAAACACCATAGACATTGCAGCAGCTGGGTTAGGTTGGTTCTCCTTGGGTCTCAAGGGTGAAGCAACTTTGGCATTATGGACATATGATGGCGTTGAGATAACCTTGAGAGAGCCGTTAGTCCTCGACCGGGCACCATTTCTTGAAAGACCTGGATTTTGGCTACCAAAAGCGGTATCTGATGCCATTGGCAGCCAAAGTAAATTAGAATCCCAAAAAAGGAAAAAGTTTGAGGAAAGTACAGACGACCTCTCTGAGGTTTCTGCTTGAGATGGATTAGTTATCGTAATAAGTTGCGTTTTGTGTATGTTCTTTTCGGTCACATGTTATAGGCTCAGGGAATTTGATCCTTGCTTATCTCAACTGTTGAAACTGAAATCTCCAAAAGCTTGACTACGAAGGCAGTGTACATTAGAAATTTATTGATTCCCTTATTGAAAGAAGAATTTTGATGGGGTCTTCTTTTTTATGTATGACACAATTACAACAAATGAAATATTGGTAGGTCTGCTTTTCACTTAGTACCATTTGATTGGTTTTGCATGATTAGATGGTGCACTCTCTGTTTCTAACTTGTGTTTTTTAACCCCTTGGGTTCAGGTTAATTTAAAGTGAGTTGAATCCCGAATAAGAGAAAAGCCCTTTCAATCTTTATTTTTCCCAATCATAATATTTAAAACAAATTTTATTTAAAGAGCACCTAATTTCTTAGCACTTGCCAACAGGCATAGGAGGGTTTGAGCAGTTTTGATCCTTGGAAAATGAAAGGGGGAAGTGAGAAGGGCGTATGGCATGGATGATTGCCTTGTACTCTGTATAGTTTCCCTTTAAGCAAGAATCATCTAAGCATTCTTTGATATTAAAAGAAAATTAGGCATTATTTGGGGACTAATAGTAATGTCAATCAATTTATCTATCTATTTATAAAAGAATGAGTTTGGAGATATAGCCTTTATTGAATTTGTTATTTTAAATCTTTTTATTTATTTATAAGATTCATCATATTTATGAATAAGAATTTCGGTTTTATTAAATAAAATTATATAATAAATAACATTTTTATATTAGATAAATTTTATCTATAAATTATAATCTTTTATAGTATATATAAAAGCACGAGTTTGAAAAAACTTTTGAACTAATGCAAATATTTTTTATCTTTTACCATATTACTAAATTGACATTTAAAATTTTTTATAATTTAATTTAGAATTATTAGTTATAAGTTATAACTCTATTTAAAAATAAGTTATGATAATTTTGTTCGCTCTATAATATAGTTATAACGTGAATAAAAGTCTAAGTATACTCGCTACCAATAGGTCAAAATAACTAATAATTAATGTTAAAATATTATTTTAAAAATTCTGATTTTTTTTTTTTTGTATTTGTTACTGTAATAAAATAAAGTTATATCTTAAATAAAAGTCTAAGTAAATAAATAGAGATTGAATTTATCTTTTAATTATCACTTAATTAGTATTAAAGTTATATATCAAATAAAATTTAAGTTTAGATCTATACAAGCGAGATTTCTGCCGTAATGGGTATCAAGAGGGACGAGCACGCTGTAGCTATTCACGTGAATAGAATTAATAAATAAAAGGAAAAGAATGAGGAAAATAAATAAATAAAATGAAAAAGAAAATAAAAATGAAAGATTAAAAAAAAGAAAGAATTAAACTGCTCAAAAAGAAAATGTATAGGGATTAGATGTGGAATTTGACCTAAATTGTTTTTTTTGGTGAGTTTTCTAGATCTTTTTCCTTTTTTGCTAATTGAGTCTTAGATCGATTGGCATGAGCATTGTTACCAATGCAGAAAGATGTGAGTTCGAGTGCATTGAAGCGCATTATCTTCCTATTTATGGGTTGGGGAGGAGCTATGAGTAATTTTAGTCATTGTGTTAAAAAAATTAAATATGATGAGAACCTATAAACCCTATGTAATGACTCTAAGGGTGGGTTTAGGTAAATACATTGCCATCCTAACTCACCATAAGGCGAGAAGAACCCATACCCCAAATTGATACACTCAAAATCATCTTCCAAATTCCACAAGTTTGGAAACTAAGGTATTATAAGCAATTGATTTAATAATGAATGCTCTGCGCCAAAGGTTGCCTCAATTGTTGTTTCCACACTTATTTGATTCGCACAACCAGAATACCCCGTTGCTCTTTGGAATGATGGTCCATTTTAGAATCTCGTCAATTGAAGTTGAACCCATGATCATTTTTGGAAGCATAGGCCACTGAATAAGAGAGTCTGGGCAAAGAATTAGACCCTGAAACACCATTACCATTACCATTACCCTTATCTTTACCTTTCATCTTTTTACTGTTTCTCTCCGTATGCTCTTTCTCTTCAGACGAAATTCGTGACTTTCATGACTTTTTTTCCCCTTTTTTTAGCGTCTAATTTATTAAATTTACATATAGTTTATGTAATTTATAATACATAAAAAATAAATGGGTAAAATTTAGAAATGGTCACTAAACTATCGATTTTGTTCTATTTGGTCACTCAACTATTAAATTTTTCGATTTAGTCATTAAACTTTTCGAAATTAAATATTTTAGTCAATCTTTCATTAGTTGCCGAGTGACAAAAAGTTGACATGAAATTTTTTATTGGTTTAGTAAAAAATTTAATCCTTTAATATTTACATATTTTATCATTTTGATCCTAAATATAAAAAAAAAATTAACAAATTTAACCTTTAATGTTTACGGAATTTGTCTTTTAAATTCAATATTCAAAAAAGTAAAATACTAAACTAATTTCATAAAAAAAGCTTTAATAAATTAAAGATGTTAATTTATTTATGTAATAATTAAAAACTCATTAACCAAATCACTAAATAATTAGAGTTTTTTCTTCCTAAATTTTGATTTAAAACATTTTAAAATTAAATTATAAAAATTCAATTTGATAACATTAAAAGACAAAGCGGTAGTGGAAAAATGAAAAGAAGGGCTGAGTAAATCCGTGGAGACAAACACAAAACTAATCTAACAAATGTGGTCCAATCAGACCAAGTCAACCTATCACACTTTCATAAACCCAAAAATAAAGTAGAATGTAACTAGATAAATAATAATTTTAAAATTTTAAAAATAAATTATTTGAAAGAAAAAAAGAAAAGTTCCACATTAGATGATTAAAAAAACTAAATCACTACCCATATTAAATTTTTCAATGATTTATGAAAGCTTAACTTAGAATATAGTAAAAAAAAAAACCAAACATGTTAACAATGCGTTCACCTCTTCCTCTAGTTCTCATGGAAAAATGGCCAAACTCCAGTTCACAGCCATTGTCTTGTCTTACATCTCTTTCTCACTTTCACCCATAACAAACTGAAGTAAGTATTTTATTAATCAAATAAAAATATTTACAATATTTCTCTAAATTTTATATTTATAAGTATAAATAAAATAAAATTTTATACATTAAAGTCATCAAATTTTTTATAATAATAAAATATTTGTAAGTTTTTTTGTGTAAAGGTTCATATATGTTTTTTGAGCTATAATAACTTAAATATGAACATTGGATTTTGGTGGTCTGTTTTTAATCTTATAGCCTCTTCTCAATCTGTAAATGCACTTCAGCACACTCGAACTCATATCCTTCTCTTTTGGCAACAAATAATACCCATGCCAATCGAACTAAGATTTAATTGACATTTTTATTAGTTGTTATATAACTATACTTGTTGTAAAAGCTATTGATTGGTGAGTTAATGTCATGGGTTAATGGGTATCAATTCAGTTAGGAAAAAGTTAATACACCCTTTCTATTATTGCGATGACAAACTTATTTTTACATATTTTTATATAAAATTTAAATAAAAAAATTTAAAATTAACATATTCATTGAACACATGTTTAAACATTTTTTTATCATTACACTAATAATCAGTATTAAATAAATTTAAAAAATAAAATATTTTTTTCACTCACCTATAATCTAGTGTAGTTTTGTAGATTTATTTTAAATATAGAGAGAACAGGCAAATCCCCCACTCTCATAAAAAAGAAAAGTAAAAAGGAAATGTAGGAGTAGTAGAAATGGCAGCAGCCCAGCCCATAATTAAAACCTCCAAAACCCTAACCCTATAAATCCTTTCCATTTCCTTTCTCCTTCCTTACCGTCACTTCCTCTCTCCTTCACCCTCCCTAAAACCCACTGAAAAACCCTAATACACATTCACACACACATACACTAAGGCAACCATGTCTGAGGTTGAGCTCTCTCGCTCAGAAAAGAAAAAGCACAAGAAAAAAACCGCGGCTGATGCTGAAGCCAAAGAGTCCGACCAAGATTTCATGATCAAACCCCAGACCACCACTCCTTCCATCGACACTTCCCAGTGGCCTATCCTTCTCAAAAACTACGACCGCCTCAACGTTCGAACTGGCCACTACACTCCTCTTCCCTCCGGTTTCTCTCCCCTCAAGCGTCCCCTTGCTGAGTACATCAGGTACGGTATTTTGAACCTTGATAAACCTTCTAACCCTTCCTCTCATGAAGTGGTTGCTTGGATTAAGCGTATTTTGCGGGTCGAAAAGACTGGCCATAGTGGAACTTTGGACCCCAAAGTCACTGGGAATCTTATTGTATGTATCGATAGAGCCACTCGGCTTGTTAAATCCCAGCAGGGTGCGGGCAAAGAGTATGTCTGTGTTGCTCGCTTGCATTCCAAAGTGCCCGACGTGGCCAAGGTTGCTAGGGCTCTTGAAAGTTTGACTGGAGCTGTTTTTCAGAGGCCGCCCTTGATTTCGGCCGTTAAAAGACAGCTTAGGATTCGAACTATTTACGAAAGTAAGCTTCTTGAGTATGATGTGGATAGGCATTTGGTTGTTTTCTGGATTTCTTGCGAGGCGGGTACTTATGTTAGGACTATGTGTGTTCATTTGGGATTAATTCTTGGGGTTGGTGGGCATATGCAGGAACTTAGGAGGGTTAGGTCTGGGATTTTAGGTGAGAAAGATAATATGGTGACCATGCATGATGTTATGGATGCTCAATGGGTTTATGATAATTATAGAGATGAGACTTATTTGAGGAGGGTGATTATGCCTCTTGAAGTCCTTTTGACTAGTTATAAGAGGCTGGTTGTGAAGGACTCTGCTGTTAATGCTATTTGTTACGGGGCAAAGTTGATGATTCCTGGATTACTGAGGTTTGAGAATGACATTGAGGTTGGGGAGGAAGTTGTGTTAATGACGACAAAAGGAGAGGCAATTGCTCTGGGAATTGCTGAAATGACCACTGCGGTTATGGCTACTTGTGATCATGGTGTGGTGGCAAAGATTAAGAGGGTAGTTATGGACAGGGATACTTATCCGAGGAAGTGGGGCTTGGGGCCAACTGCATCCATGAAGAAGAAATTGATTGCAGAAGGCAAATTGGATAAGCGTGGAAAGCCAAATGACAGCACTCCTAAAGAGTGGTTAAGAAATGTCGCGTTGTCAACTGGTGGGGATTCTATGGTTGCCAGCCTAGCAGCTTCTGCTGAGCCTGCGGTGGTGGAAAAGGAAAAGGAAGATGGAGAGGGGCGCAAGCGCAAATTGGATGACAACAGTGATAGCCCTGCTCCGGTTGTTGCTAAGAAAGCCAAGGTTGAGGAAGGTGAAGCTGAAGTTGAGAAGAAAGAGAAAAAGAAGAAGAAACATAAGAAGAGTGAGGAGGATGATGATGCTGAAACTGAAGAGAAGGTTGAGAAGGAAAAAAAGAAGAAGAACAAGGATAAGGTTGAAGCTTCTTCACCAGATACAGAGAAGTCTGAGAAGAAGAAGAAGAAGAAGAGCAAGGAGAGCGAGGAGACTCCTGTTGCTGTTAATGGTGCAGGGGATGATAAAAGCGCAAAGAAAAAAAAGAAGAAAAAAAGCAAAGATGCAGTAGAGTAGGTGATGAGGTTTTAAAACATTTCCTTTTAGTAGGAAATCAAATTGTTTTGCAGTTGTATGTTTGGTGCCTACATTAACCTTTCTAAGAAGTGTTTTGCAGTTTCTCAATGTAGTTTTTGGCATAAACAATTTTATGATTTACTTTTATGTAATGGAATGCGTTCATTATCTGCAATGTTTTTCTTTTATTCCACATCATTATTTGTTTGCCTATCATCTCCACCTGTCTTCATCTAACCATTTTCGGGAGATTTGTTCATTGGATGAAGAGATAAGATTAAGTTATGAAGTAAATGCTTTGACATGGCTTTGCTGTATGGATGAATGTGTGCCTTCATTTGTGATGAGAACATGGTCTCCATTACTAATTATGATTAACTTGTGAATATGCTGCGCATGTCTGCTTATGGGTTTTGCTGCTATTGTTATCTTGATCTTTTGAGTAAAGCTTATTAATGATAGTAATCAGGGTATCCATCGCCGACAAAAATGATTATTCTCATTGCAAATAACAAAATGTATTTTAGTTTCATGAGCAGAGGTCTTCAACTGCATGATTAAAGGGTTAAAGGATGAGATGAGTAACTTATCGCAGTATAAGAGAAACATATTTTGATATATAACTAAAGAAGAAAGACCAACTAATAAATATAAGTTTTGTTCCTTTTACTCAGTGCTGCTCCTAAAACGGGGTGGGCGACGTAAGTAATTTTTACGTACTTCCAAAGTACTGCAGGAAGATTCCGACCAAATATGTTGCCATTTCGTTTGATTGTAATTTAATTTAATGTTGTAGGATATATCAAGTGATGAAACCAAATCTCACATCGCCATGGGTGTGGCTACAGTTTTTGGGCTGAGCTCAATCAACTACTAGGGGAAACAATTTTTTAGCTTTCTTTTTCTTTGCCCCATTAATCCTACGAAAAATGAAAAGCTGTATTTGATTAGCTTTTCAAAAGAATTGAAGCGCCATGGGTATCATATTATAACTCCGCTCTATTACAGGGTAAAACTAAAATTAGGAAACTAAAATAATGACTAAACGGTGTGTTTAGTATTTAGGGTGTTAATGAAAACGATACATATCAGTTTAATGAAACAGTGCACTTAGGAAGAAATTCAAGAAACAATGCGCTTAGGGAGTAACGGTCTTAACTGTTAAAGGGCTAACGAACTTTTGTAGCGGTCATTTCCTTCCCTCATTAAACAACTGCTATAGGTGGGAGAATTGATTTACCAGGTGAAGTAGAGTGAGAAGGCACAGGCAGAGATCGAGGAAAACTACCAACACTAGGAAAAAGAGTCCTCTTCTGAGAATGGAGAAGGATATCTCCACTTGTCTCGCGATCTGGAAGCCCTCAACTAAGGATTGAGGCTTAAACAACTGTAGATACTGGCCAATTTCCAATTTCAGATTGCTGGTGAAGATACTTAATGCATATGACTCGGGCAGTTGCAGCTGATTCAACAAACTGAGAAATGCATCATGATATCGCTCCACGGTTCCTTGCTGCTTCAAGGTGACTAACTCAGCCATTGGATCTCGAAAGAGGCTGGATCCAAACCTCTCCTGCAGGCTACGAGCATAACAGGTCCAGTTCAGCTTGTGCAACCCCCCTGTAAGTGTAAAAATGATGCCAGTCCAATGCCCTTCCTTCAAGGTGAAGCACTACCGTGCGAACTTTAGCATTGTCTGCCACTCCCTCTACTTCAAAATACTGTTCAAGTTTAGACCATCAACCTCAAAAATCTGTCCCATCGAATCGAGGGCAATCAAGCTTATGAGATCTGCCAAGATCATCAAATGGACCCAATCGAGACTGCATACTCGCACTCCCCACTGCATTACTAGCAGCAGGGGTCGGATTCCCCAAATATTGCCCAAACAAATTATGAAGTGCAAATCTCAACTCACGTCCTTGAATTTGGTCTCCAACTTAGAATCCCATTGTGCGAGTTCACCTCGGAGCTTAGTGACCTCCTGTTGTAGTAGACCAACATCCTTTTGCACCTGAGTGGTGACCCCATCGCCAATCATGGAGGATCATTTGAGCTCTGATACCTTTGTTGCGGGTTGAAATCGAAAGAGAAGAAAAGAGGAAGATAGGAGAATCAAGAGAGAGAGATGAAAACTGAATTGTCAACCAAATTCATAGCTGTTTTCCCCCTCCTACAGCAGTTGTTTAAAGAGGGAAGGAAATGACCATTACAAAAGTTCGTTAGCCCTTTAACAACTAATGACCAT
Organism: Gossypium sturtianum; assembly: GCA_025698515.1. Lineage (NCBI taxonomy): Eukaryota > Viridiplantae > Streptophyta > Magnoliopsida > Malvales > Malvaceae > Gossypium > Gossypium sturtianum. The sequence continues at coordinate 95,108,627 of CM046951.1, read as the reverse complement.
TACTCTCTAAGCGCACCGATTCATTAATTCCTTACTAAGCGCACCGTTTCATTAAATCGATACGCACTACTTTCATTAACACCCTCCATACTAAAAATCCTTATTATTTTATTTTTCTATTTCAGTTTTACCCTGTAACACGCTCACCTCTTTCCTTTTCCTTAAGATTGCAATCAATTTGTTTCGAAAGTAGAGCTCTGGAACTGGGACTGGGACCACTAGGATACAGTTTTAAGTTTTACTTGAATTCTCCGACCTTCAGTAATTCTTTTTCCCAATAATATTGTTGTTTGATTAATATGATTGATATCTTTGGATTTATAACCCTGCAAACATGAATTCCCTGCACTATAGCTTGATGACCTCTGTTCGAATTCCCAACATTTAGATTCTACTTGGATTTTTCTTTTTGTTTTTCCTATTTCTCTGTATGCGTTGTTCCATCTGGAAGTTGTTTATTGACTAGATCAGTTTCTGCTGCCTGCCACCATGCAGTCTTCAAACCGTATCGCATTCTTGGATTAACTTGAAAATGAATTATCCTACATGGATTTGGTCAGGGACTGAATCAGGCATCTGCTATCGTACTACACAAAAATCCTATTAACTTATCAAAGTATTTTGATTGTTACTGAATCCTTAATTTGGTTTAATTTTTTCATATCATCAAAGGGAACTCATCTCCTCTTGTTCAACTCACAATTCCCTTTTTAAGTATTTTGCCAAGTTTTTGTTTCCTATCTAATTCTCTGTGGGCTTATCTATAAGGTGCTGCTGCTAGACTTGTAATGTTTAGGGCGTTCATTAGCACTTTAAATGTATTTGGACGACAGTGCAAGGGTGTGATATTTTGGTTCACTTAGTAAATGATTCTTCAATGACATCTCCTCCTATAACTTATGCAAAAAATGCAGCTACCAGGTAGATTTCCATTCAATCTCTTACTGCAGGTGGTAAAGATCCTCATTCAGACAGGCATGATGTTATCTCTGACATCCATAACCATTTATCAGAACAATTGCTCCAGTTTTCAGAAAGGACTAACAACACCATACTTACACAAGTACAACATGGTATTCTTTTTTTTTTTTTCCCATCATAAGCATGCTCAAAATATGCTTTGAGGTTTCAGAAAAAATATGGAACTTCAACTTCTCAGACTCTTAACTGCTACCTCCTAATTTCTGTTCTTTTCCTACTGTGATGTTTCACCCGAACGAATTGATGCTTCTGTTTCATTCAGATTGACCGTATGAAATGGCCACTTCTTTTGGTCTTACCTGCAAGATTATTCGGCAGGAAAAGATAATAAAGTTTCACCATCGTTGCAAAGAGTTCAAATTTTCACTTGAATAAAAGATAATAGCAGGCCCCTTTTATCCCATATCAATGAAATTTCCCTATGAATGCTCTACCAAGTGAGGTTCTAAACTTTCAAAGACTTACTCTGAAATTTCATAATAATATCATTTTAGTATAAACAAACTCAGGTATAAAAATGGTAGGCTCGTTTGTGTGCTTTGTACTTATGAGTTCCTTGTATTAAAAAGTGCTTAGCTTCTTTTTCTGTTGCTATACAGATTCCCTATTGTTAACATCATCTTTCCCAGAAATGATGAAGAAATGCAGGGTTCTTGGTGCTTACCTTGTGAACTGACACCAATTTGACTGGTTGTTGCTGGAGGAGGTATATCAGCACTTTTGATGATTTCAACTTATAGCCGGAATGACGGTCTCAAATGCTTCGACAAGCAGCCCTACTCGCCTCTTCCTTTCTGGAGTTAGTTTAGCAACCACTTGTTGAAGTGCATAATCTAACATCCATTCTTCAGCATTTTTCCTGTCTCCCATATTCTGATGCCTTAGGAGAACTTTCTCTGATTCTGCTGCAGGATCTACGGGCAGGTATCGAGGTCCCCTTGGGTTAAATTCTCTGACTTTTTCCAATGCCTTGACAAATCTCCTGAGGAGGATTAATTTTTTCAGATTGCTCCAATTTCTCTGCACTCTCTTCTTCGATTTAATTCCCTCATCTGTCCCTCCTTTTGCTTCCATTTTGGTGTTGACATTTTCAGAACTCCATGTTTTCTCTTTCGAATTCAAGGTTGAACAAAGTTCTGTTCTTATGGTTTTAGCTTCTTCAGAAGTCTCTTTAGCAGAACCAGTAGAACTGGAGATGATTTTTACCTCTTCTTGACCATGTTTCTTCTCAGGAAGTTCTTGATCCGGAACTACATCACCAATAACTGATTGATTATCTGATGTGCCTTGTTGAATTTCTGGGAGAGGTATCTCATCAATGGCTTCTTCTACGAGCTTTATAATCTCATTGTTGCAGCCTGGTGAGTAATTCTCAATCATGTCCTGACCTGCTGCAAATGAACTGTGACCATTAGTGTCGTTCTCTCTAGAATGTTTGCTGGCATCATCGCCTTGTACTTCCTCATCTGATAAACTCTGAAGCCGTTGTGATCCATTTTCCGTGGCACCACCTGACACCATGTGCTTATATATTAAGTACCAAAGCCTCGTGTATTTTTGTCTTTCCGACTTAGAAATATCAGCTGCGAAATTTGACTCGGGTTGTTCAAGTGGTGAATGGAGGAATTTATATTTTGGCTGAGCTCCTTCACCAATTTCTGTTGGCCATTCAGGTTTACCAGGTTGCTGATCAGGTGAATTACTTGAGTCACCAGATTCCAAATCCATCTCCTTTATATCAAATTCAGAACCCGAATTGCAGACTTCTGAGCTATGAGCTGAAATTTTTTCCTTTGGGATAACTTCTTCATTTACTGGGAAAATTTTGTCATGAGAAGTCCTTATTGCATCCTCATCAGTTAAGGACTTATCAGCTGGTCCGGGTTTTTCAAGTTCTGACAAAGAGAGGTCGACAACTTCATTCCCATTATTTTCACCAACTGCATTAGTATCTTCTTTGTTCATGTCTGTACCGCTCATTTCTGAGCCTGCTACACACAGCGGTTGTTCTTTGCTGCTACAAAGAAGACTTGTTTCTTTAGAATCCGGAGATGATTTTGTCAATTTCTGGTATGCTATATTGGATTCAGTGACTTGGCCACGATCATCTGTGGAATCCATTTCAGACTGCAATAGTTTTCCCGGCGAAATTTCTGAACCATTTTCGTTTGGCGTGCCAGCACCATTGTCAACTGAGAACTCATTATAGGCTTGAACAGAAGTTGTAGGCGAAGAAGCTGCTGCATTGGACCTCACATCATCTCCATTTTCTGCTGGGATGACGGTTTCAAAAGCTTGTACCAACATAGCAACTTTTCTTTTCTGAGATGGAGCCAGTGTTGAAATCACTTGACGAAGTGCATGGTCAAGCATCCATTCCTCGGCGTTTTTTCTCTCTTTCTCAGTTTGATGCCTCAGTTGAATTTTTTCTGCTTCTGGGTCTTTGGCTGTAGGAAGATAACGTATTGTTTTTGGCTTTAAGTTCCTCACCTTCTCTAATGACTTGACAAATCTCCTGAGGATTATGATCTTTTTCAGATTGCTCCAGCTGCTTGGCATTTGCTTGTCAGACATTTTTCCTTCCTTTGGGGCTGCTTTCACTTCTTCAGATGCAATTTCTTTATCACTTTTAATCTTCATTTCTTCTTGATTCTGTACCATACACTCTTCAATGGAATTAGAGGAAGTTGAGATGTTCTCTTTGCCTTCATCTTGCTTCTGATACAAGAGCTCCTGGTCTGAAGTTTTCTCACTAACAATTGTTTGATCATCTGATGAATGGTCTGGAATTTCAGAGAGGATCTTGTCAAATGCTTGCTGTACCAGCTTAATGGCATCACTTTGGCTGAACTCAAGCTTCCGGTTGATTGCATCATGATCATTGATGCTCGTGGCCTTATCTGCCTGTGAAATTTCCTGACAAGAGTCATTCTTTCCATGTGTATGATGCAGATCATCTACTTGTTCTTCTGCATTCGTTCCAGGACGAGGAGTTTGAATTTCAGGTTCAGCATCAAGACCTGTGACCATATGCCGGTATATTAATTTCCAAAATGTGAAATTCTTCTGATTTTCCATCTCTGTTTTGCGTGCCACGTCAGTACTACTAGCAGAAGCCATAGGATCTCTAGGTTGCAGGATTCCACTATCAAGGTCCGAATCTTCTTTCTTATCTTCAATGGTTGAAGCTGGTTCTTCCATCATCCCAGTAACAGGAGCATCATTAATATCTTTGTGAGATTCTTTGCCCATTGGAACACAGGCATTGCAGGTGTCATCTGGCTTCAAGGACAGATTGGCAAACTGTGATGGGTCTCCAAACTCTTGTGAAGTAACATCTCCACCTTCAGGACGGCCCGGAGCGTGAATGGACTTACGGTCTCCATTGTTGATTCTTTTAGTCTCTTCAATATTGGTGCCAGGGGTATCACATTTTGCCTTTTGTTGTTCTCCAATTCCACTGCAATCAACGTCAATGTGTTTGAATGCTTGAAATGTCCCTGGACTTTGCTGTCCTACTTTAAGCGGGTTATTACTTTGCTGCAGATGCTCTTCATGACTTGGACATGATGATTCACCAGGCACACTCTTGGCCAAATCTACAAGATCACTGCCCTCCATTCCCTCCGTTGCTGGTATGGAAGGGATCTCTCTGATATCAACAGTTTGTTGAAATGCAACCCCAAGATCCCCATCAGGGACTCTTTTCTCTGTCTGGGCTCCTTTCTTTCTATTACCAGAGGTTTGACGGTGGTCTGGTTTCAAGCTTTTCTGGCTCTTGGCGGCCCGCCTCCTCATCGAGACAAACCTCCTCAATGGATGTTTGTCACCATGGTGATGACCATGAAGAGAGCAATAACTGTATCGGCAGACATTCAAGACTGCAGTTCCATCAGATTCATTTCCTCCTGGTTTAATCTCTAAATGATCTGGAAATTTGGAAGCTTTGAGTGTGGAGGAACAGGTAGCTCTCTCTACGTTTGGGTCTGAAATGGAAGAGCATTTCTTTGTCCTCTTAGATCTTAAACTTGCCATTTTAGTTAACTTCTTCAAAGGTCCCAAACTAGATGTTCTTACAACTCTAACGGACTTATTACCAGGATAAGCTAACTGTTTTGCATTTGTAGAAATGTTGTTATCCTGATCACTGCTATCGAAACTAGATCCAGAATAACAGGAACTCGCTTGTAACTGCTCCTTCTTCATATCAGAACTAGTTTCATTCAAGTAATGAGTTGATGAATCTTGAGAATTTACCTCTCTCCTAGATGATTTCTTCCCTTTCTTCTTCAACTCAGTTCCTCCAGAAAATTTCTTCATCTGTGGCCTTCTGAATTTCATGCTGGACTTTCTGGTTACACTTCTAAGAAGCTTAAAACCCGATTCTGCTGTCGGTAATACCTGTCCATACGAAGAAGTTTGGCTTATCAACAACTTGAATTTTCACAACAATTAATAAATAGCATGAAAACTTTGTCTACTTGCCTGAAAATTCTCCGACTTTGTGGCATGGATATGATTTGGTGACGCATCAGACATGTCTATAGGAGTAGATTGTTCCGAGCTTGCTGCATATCCTGATAACTTGGCTCGAAATTGATTTCCCTTTCTTGTTGATGGAACTCTTGAGAGCTTGATTGATCTCAGTTTCTTCATCTTCTTCTCTACTTGTATTTTGTCTTTGTTTCTGCCACCCTGATTGTCCAAAGATGATTGAGTTGTAGTGGACATCGTTTCTGATTCCATGGAATAATCAAGATCTGCTTCAGCTTGAAGCTTGCCACCCATCGTCCCTGGAATCTCTAAAAACAAACAGCTAGAGATAGATTGATTGGGAAAATTGATGTTTACAAGGAAGATCCTTGTTTATTACCTGTTATTCAGGTGCACTGCATTCAAAGTGTGGAGGATGTCTAAAAACCAGACAATTTTAGGAGGCTGAGTTTTGGCTGTGGATGTGTGTTTTGAATATGACTTGTAAAATTGGAGGAGATTAGATGCCTTGACTTGTACAAAGGTGGAGACTATTGACTTGATCTTTGTTGACCCCATCAATGCCTTTGGTTGGTGGACCCTTTTATTCCTTTACATAAATCAAAATTTGTTCATTATAATTTAATATTGCCTGGCAATGTTCCAGGAGAGGAAATAAACTTATTATCATGTTCAAAAAGTCTATAAACCATGTGGACCAACACTATTATTGCTTTTACCATATGTTACCAGGTGGCAGAGTGTTGCTGCTCCATAATTTCATTTATACCACTTTCTGTTATTCTCTATTAAACAAAGAGGGCATCGATTTGCTTGTCCGATTGAGCTACATGAATATGTATTTTTGTGTAATTAGAACATTTCGACCTAAATCGTAAAAATTATTTGCTGTAATTTGTACCCATCATCATCAAATAAAATGAAACAAATTCAGCATTAAAAGGAAAATTAGGAGAGAAGTATGCCTTCTTATATAACTATTCCTCTGAATTTTATTGCTGATTGATAGATTGAATCAAATAAGAGGTTGAGATTTGAGGGGTATCTAACATTGTAGTGGTGCCCACAGCACAGCTGACAAAAGGAGTAAAGAAAACCGTGTGGGGTCTCTCGCTACAACTTTTATTGGGTGCTGATTATGATTGGGGGCACCACACCTCTATCTCTTTCATCATTCTACATTTTCAGGGATTAACTACAATATTATAATTATTTGTATTTTAGTCTATAGATTCATGATGTTCAAAGCTGTTTCATATAAAATAAAACTTGAACTGTAGAAGAGAAGAGAAATAAGAGCTTTCAATTAGTGCAACCGGTGTGAACAGAAAATGCTATATAATAGCGATTTTTACAATCCAATGACTTAAATGAAAACTTTTAAATATTTTAATGATCATTTTATAATTTTTTAAAGTTGAGTGACAAAAACATAAACTTACTAATAATTTAATGATCTTATATGTAGTTTATTCTAATTTTTATTATTATTATAAATTAGAGAGGAGAGCCACAATAATAGAATTTAAATCTTGATTTCGGAATTGTATTAATTATTGAAACGACACAAATGAAATTTTGTCAAAAAGTGTTGGCCATTGAATTGCGAACTTTTTGTAGGAGATGTCAACACAAATTTTTTTTTTTTAAAATTTCTCAATGTATTCATTGGAATGAGTCAAATAACTAATCTTCTGTATTCTATAGGCCCATTAAAGGGTAGACACTGGCCACAAATTTTAAAGTTGTTCCGTACCAATGATGAAGATTAAACCCTCGACCACTGGTTAAGGTATGAGAGACCTTATTATCTCACCTAACTCCCGTGATTATGCCAATGTAACTTTGATCCTCCTTCCACGTGAAAAAGTATTTGTTTTTCTTGGTGAAGTGAGTTTTATTCCATAGTTAAATAATTAATAATAACGAAAGGAAAGAAAGTATTAAACAAAGAGTTAATTGCACCGATATCCCTATATTATGATTTTACTTTAAATTGGTCTCTAAATTTTAAAATATTTTAATTACATCCTCAAATTGCAAAACATTTTAATTGCATCTTTAAACTATCAATGTTATATCAATTAGGTCCTTTCATTAATGAAATAGTTAATTTGACCAATAAAAGTCACGTAAAGTCTTATATGACATAATTTAAAAATAAAATTTAAAAAAAAAAGTAAAATGTTGCCACATAACTTTTAAAATTTAAAACTAAAAATAAAGTAAAACCGAAAAAGAAAGAGTGAATGACAGTTATTTACAAGCTTTGAAAACCTCAAAACAAAAAATCTTACAACATCCATTTTTACAACATTCATTTTTCTTTAAAATTTTTATTTTAAATTATGTCACATAATATTTAACGTCTCGTTTAATGGTTAAATTAACAATTTTAATAACGGGAGGACTTTAATGATATAAGATTGATATTTGAGAATGTAATTAGAATATTTTAAAATTAAGAACCAATTTAAAATAAAGGTGATAGTTTGATTAACTCTTAAACAACTTAAGGAAATATTTGATTTTTATTTAGCTAGTTAAAATTAGTAAAGAAAAGATAAATGGATTTTAAATTTTTTTTTTTATTTGGTTAGTACGTGGAAAGGAAAGTAAATGGTTTGCTTAAATAAATTTTTTAATTATGACCTTATTTAAATATCATATAATAATTAAATTAAATTAAAAATTATAAAAAAATCAATGTTTTTCATAAAAAAATAATTACAAGTGTTAATAAAAAAAGTATAAATTAATTTGATACATTTTTTAAATAGTCTTAATAATTCAAAAATGTAGAAAATAATTTTGATAGCAAAATTAAAAAATAAAAAGAATCTTAATATTCTTAAGAGCTATAATAATAAAAAAGACAAATTAAAAAATAATTAGAACCATTTATAAACAAAATAAGAAACTAAAAAAAAAAATCAATGTATTAGTAAAAAACATCAACTCCCTTTCACTTTTCGGTCTATGAAAAATATATATTATCCAAATAAGAAAAAGAATAATCCTTTCCCTTAAGTTACTTAAATTTCCCTCTCCTACCTCAATCTTAGTTTTGGGCTTTTTCTATTTTATATTTTAAAGAAAAAATAATTTGCATGGTAAAGAAGGTTTCATATTATTTTGAAAAATAAGAAATTCAATAATAGTATTTTATTTAGTAAATTTTCCGTTATATTAGAAGAATATAATGATGCTAATTGAATTTCAAAATTCAGACGAGAAAATTCGCTAGTGGTTATATATCCACCTTTGGTGGTGGTGTTATATCATGGAGATCAACCAAATAAACAATTACAGCAAAATTTATCATGGAATCAAAATTTATTGATCTAGAATTGAGTGGTAATGTGGCTAAGTGATTGAAAAACTTCTTAGCAAGTATATCATTAGGCACAAATCCAACAACTTTTGTGTTCGTGCATAGTGATTGCCATCGACATAATAAAATTTTCAATGATAAAAATAGACATATTTATTTAACACATGATGTGATAAAGTAACTAAAAAGGATAGAGTTGTAATCCATGAATTATATATTAGAAGTGAATTTGGTTAATTCTCTGCCTAAAACCCCTAGGGGAAGAAACTAATAAATGAAACATAGAGGGGAATGAGACTATTGCGAAATGGTGATATCAACAACAATGAAAACTCAACCTATGTGATTGGAGATCCCATGACATAAGTCCATATGGGTGAAAACAAAATAAGTTTATTTGTTAAACACTTTAAAAATTATATCCCTACTATGGTGTAAATAGTTTTAAAATTGCAAAGAAAGTGAGGATAAGTAAAGCTCTTAATCGAATCTAATTCCTTTATAGGTAGGGCATGAATATGCATAATACATTTGATGGATTGATTGATATGAGTGTGAAACGGAATTATTTCTATGAGATTTATGGTAGAGTCTCTAGAGCACTCATGAAAGCCAAGCTTGAGCATGGTCTATTAGCGCACAACTGCATCGAACAACAATAGTATATGTATAAATGTGATTGATGAGAATTTTAATTTACATTAAGAATTCTTGATTCATAGAAACTTTGTGTTTCACTAATTATTCTGTAAATTATGTCTCACTTTTTTTAGTTCTGGTTCATAATTAAAAAGACACAAGAATCATACATTATATCTAAATAGAAGTACTTAGCAAAATTTTATCGTTGGTTTTTTTGAAATACGTTGGGGGTTTGAAAAAATTGAGATATTTTAAAAGAACCAAATCTCACAATCCTTAAAAAAAATCTTTAAGACCATTGTTTATAAGCCATTATATTTTATTGAGTTAATAAGAGTTAAGTTGAAAGCATGAGAAGCGAGCTTAAAAGGCAAGTGTAGTGTAAATTGATGGATTTCTCCTACGCCTAATATGTTGGATTTACTTTTTACTTAATTTTTGAGAGTCTAAAAAAAGTAAATTATTTAACAATAAACTACTTAACTGGTAACACTTATATTTAGCTAAGTTAAAAATAGTTTAACTGATTGAAGCCACATTTAAATTAATTTTAAACTATTTTCAGTTAAGTCAAATTCACTTTTTATTGAGTTTTTTAGCGTACAAGAAAAGTAAATTACCTAACCAGTAACACCTATATTTAGCAAGCTAAAAATGGTTTAACCGATTGAAACCATATTTAGTTAAGTCTAAATTTGTTGAACCTTTTTTAAAACTATTTTACCTAAGCCAAATCCACTTTTTACTCAACTTATCTTTACTAACTTTAGCTATTTTAACCGGTAGAAATCCTATAAATACCTTAGTTCAATTTCATGATACACATATTAAAAAAAGTTTTCCTCATCCCGCTTGTCCTTTCTGTTTTCTTGAGATTGTTGAGTATTTTTCTATTATGATCTATTTATTCTTGTTCTCGTTTTATAAGGGAAGATATCGTTGAATCTTGAGAATATGCTATACAGTGAAATATCCTTAAAGATATTACTTATATTTTTAATTTATTAATTTGGTGCAAAATTTGCCAAGAGAGAAGATAGATTGTCTTGTATTAAATTAGCTCAAGATGCAAATGTACGAAACTTATGGGATGAAGGAAGGGCGAAGCCAGAAAATTCTTTTAGGGGGTTGAAATTAAATTGTAATTTTTACGATGGTAAAAATGTAATTTTTAAAAAGTTAAATTAAAATTTTATCACTTTTAGAGGGGCCAGAGTGTAATTTTACTTTTATTATTTAAAAATTTTAAAGGGTCAAATAAAAAAAAAATTCATTTTAAAGAGGGCCGAGCCCCTGCCAGCCCCTCTAGATTCGCCCCTAGTGGCATGTTGAGAAAGTTTGAGCAGCTTTCGAGAGGAGAGATATGAGGCAATATCGAGTATCTCATTGCTTCCTTATCAGCCATGGGATACTCTCATTTTGAAGCATACACCTTCAAGTATTTGTTCTACGAAAACCGATTACAGTTGGCTACTTTTGAATAGTATAGGTTTTGGACCTAATAGATTTTCATGGAGAGCTATTTGGAAAATTCGCACTCTCCCAAGATTAGATTATTTGCTTGGAGATTGGGACATGAAATTTTACTACGGCTGCTAGGATTGCACAAACTGATCTTTCTAATGAAGCTAGTTGCAAAAGGTGTGGTGGCCCATATGAAAATGTTATCCATGCTGTAAGAGATTGGCCACAGTCAAGGGAAGTTTAATAGTTGAAAGGGCTAAATGAGGGGCTGTTAAGAGGAGAAAAGAGGGAGTCGATTGTGTCGAAGGAGCTCTAAGGCCTATGGATTTAGATGCTTCTTGTTATGGCAAATTCGGACTGCCCATAGGTTGAGGATGTTGTGCAGGTATGCAAACTCCTATACTTTTTGAGAGGGCTACAAGTATCAACGAGGAAATTCGCTTGCTTAATTATACTAGTCTTGAGAGAAAAGTCGGTTGGACGGATCCCTCCGTATCAGAACTTGTCGAAGCTGAAGCAGTACAGGGAACATTGCATCTTTGCATGACTCCAGGATATGCGAATGTGTGGTAGATGGCGACGCCAATGCAGTAATTTCCATGTTGCAACATGGCTAGATGGATATTTCTTTACTTGGACAGTACCTCAGATGTTGGACCCCAGTTTCACACATCTCTCTTTTCAATTTAGTAGCTCATATGATTATACTTTACGCATTTTGTGGTGCTAAATGTATATCTTGCCATGTCATACTAATGATAAAAAGGACATCTTCTATAAATATCCTAGAAAAAAAATAGAGAAGGATTGATTCCCTAGCACCTTAAAATTACTCTGAAGAATCATATATTTGGTCAGCCTATTCTCTTGTCTTTATCTAAGCTCTTGACTTATTTAGGTAAATGGGCTTTTATCGCATCATCATCATCTCTTTCTCATCAACATCCCTTATATATATATATTTGAAATAACTTGTATAAATACAAATAATTGAGTTTGCATTAAAGAAAAATAAAACCAAAAATCTAGAAATGATCATCATTCAATAAAATGCAAAGATTTTCCCTCAAATTGATTAACTTTGGTGGGTATCTATCTTTTGCTAATTGACTAGTCAACAGTAGCATGAATATTGGATGGAGATAATGGTGTCCATGTTTTGTTTAGTTTAAGGCGGGTTCCAGAATCAAGACCCTGAAACCTTGCGTTTTGGGGGCATGCATGCATTATGTTATTGGATTAGCCAATCTTTAATTAGCTGAATTGTGCTAATAATCCAAGGCTATTATTAGACTCCACATGATTCGAACTCTACCCCTACCTAACATATATTTTTATTACAACATCTTCCATACCTCCTGTTTTATGTTTAAAAAAGAAAGACAAATATGTTTGCAAGTCAGATGAGTAAAATGAGGGCTTAGAAGTATATACATGCCAATGTGTTTTCATATATTGCTTTAGATTTATCAAAAAAATTTCAATTTCTTTTTTTATGTTACACATGAATATATAAATAATTATTTTATTTTTTAAAAATATATAAAAATAAAAATGTTGCAAATTTATATTTTATACTTTTTCAATTTTTATTATTTTGATATATGAAAAATGGATGTAAATACATTAGTATTATTACAAACATTAAATAATAGTAATGTTATTTCGAGTTCTAAAATTATAATAAAAACAATAAAGCATAAAAAATATCTTTTTTTAGAGGAATTTGATGGATTTTCAAAAATAATTTAGAAAATAGACTTAATTGATAATTCATACCAAGTAAACATTTTGAAAGTAATTTTGATAAAATTAAATTTAAAATACAAATATCATAATATTACCTAATAATAATGAAAATCGAAACTTGTTTGATGTTAAAACAAAACTATCAAATAATATTAAAATAATAATTAAGTGATAATTAATATAAAATAATAAGTTTAATTTTAAATTAAATTAATATTTTAATTTTTTTTATTAGTTAATAATTTAATCAATTATATTTCAAGATTTTATAGATTTAAACCAATGAGTTTTGACTGAATAGTATTGAATGATATAACTTTTTTGTGATTTTAAAACGATGCCTTGTCTCTAGTTTGCATTTTGAGTGTAAGTTTTTCTTGCTTAAATGTATGTTTCGTGTTAATTATGACTCCTATTTCAGTCAAATTTGAGAAATAATCTTCTAGTTAAACTCTGTTTATTTGTTTCAATCAAACACTGATTAGTTAGATTATTTTATTATTATTTGACCTATGAATTTAGCCTATAAATAGGCTCTTTTACAACCTTAGAAAATACACCCATTAGATATTAGAACTCATAACACACTTAGAGAATTTTGTGTTTACGTTTTGAGGGTTCTTTGTTTTCGAGTTTTCAGGGTTTAGTTTTTATCTCCATCTTTTGTACTCTTTGTTCTGTTGCCATTATGGTAAAATTATCTTTGCCCGTGGTTTTTTATCCTCTTTGGAGGGGTTTTTCCACGTTAAATTTGTGTGTCCAATTTCTCAATTTATTCCGCTACTTTTACTTGTTCGTTGCTTAATCGGGTCGATCCTAACAAGTGGTATCAGAGCTAGTTCAATTTTTATAGATCAGCCCATTCAGATATGTCAGCAACAAGGTTTAAAATTGAGAAGTTCGATGGTGAGACAAATTTCAATCTGTGGCAAGTTCGGATGATGGCAATTCTAGTTCAAATCGGCTTGAAAAAGGTTGTTACCGGGAAAAGCCTGAGAATCTAAATCAAACAGAATGGGAAGAGCTTGATGAAAAGGCTTTGTCTGCAATCCAGTTGTGCCTCGCGAATATAGTATTGCAGGAGGTATTGATGGAGAAGACCTCATCTGCCTTGTGGAAAAGGTTAGAAACTCTTTATGTGACTAAGTCTCTGGCTAACCGTTTAGTTTTGAAACAACGTCTATTTACGTTTTGCATGAACGAAGGTGAGCTTCTTAGAGATCACATCAGTCAATTCATTACTCTTTTAAATGATTTAAAGAATGTTGAGGTTCATATTGACGATGAAGATCAGGTTATGCTATTATTATGCTCTTTACCCCCTTCATACAAGTCTTTCAAAGAGACCACGATTTATGGCGAGACAAACTCTCGCTCGAAGATGTGAAGGGTCATTTGTTGAGTAGAGACAAACTCGACAATGAGCTTCATTTGGATAGCAAGACAGATAGGCAAGCTTCCGTTTTGATAGCATCAAAGAAACGAGACAAAATGTGTCGCTATTGTAAAAAGTTAGGTCACGTCAAAGCGATTGTCATAAATCTGCGAAGAAAAGAGTCTTCGAGAGTAACGAGGAAGATGTAATCGGTGCTAATTTGGCCGATGAAAGCGGTGATGATTTCTTGTTAGTGTTAACGAGCAATAACTCCAAGCTCACATCTGAGTGGGTCCTAGATTCGGGATGTTCTTTCCACATGTGTCCCAATAGAGAATGGTTCTCCACATACAGTTCGGTTGAAGGTGGAGTTGTGTGCATGGGAAACAATTCATCTAGTAAGGTAATTGGTATTGGTACTGTTAAAATTAGGATACACGATGGGACGATTAGGACACTCTCGGATGCCGTGTATGTACCGATTTACGAAAAGAATCTCATCTCCTTGAGTATTTTAGACTTGAAAGGATGCGTATCAACATCGAGTCGAGCGGCATTAAAGTATCTCGTGGAGCTCTCGTTTTGTTAAAAGGTAAAAGAACCGCGATCTTTATATTCGGAAGGTTCTACGTGATCGGTGAAATCGGACGTCCTCGTCCGTCTACAGAGTCGAAGTCAACTCATTCAGAGTGGAGGCAACTTGGTCATAGGAGGGAAAAAAGGTATGACCGTTTCATTGAAGATAGGTTCTCTTTTGGATGCGAGTTTTGAAAAGTTAGGGCACTGTGTTCGTGAAAATCAAACTCAGGTTAATTTTGATTTGGCGAAGGTACAAGTTGAAGGTTAGAAGTCTTCCAGTTTCTAAGCACAGATTTGACTCAGTTAATTCCCTGCATGGTTCAAGATAGGCTCGTGGCGGGCTTTGGCAAAGACGACATTTTGGAAATATGAGTCAAGGTGGAGATTTGTTAATTATGACTCCTATTTCAGTCAAATTTGAGAAGTAATCTTCTAGTTAAACTCTGTTTCTTTGTTTCAATCAAACACTGATTAGTTAGATTATTTTATTATTATTTGACCTATGAATTTAGCCTATAAATAGGCTCTTTTACAACCTTAGAAAATACACCCATTAGATATTATAACTCATAACACATTTAGAGAATTTTGTGTTTACATTTTGAGGGTTCTTTGTTTTCGAGTTTTCGGGGTTTAGTTTTTATCTCCATCTTTTGTACTCTTCGTTCTGTTGCCATTATAGTAAAATTATCTTTGCCCGTGGTTTTTTATCCTCTTTAGAGGGGTTTTTCACGTTAAATTTGTGTGTCCAATTTCTCAATTTATTCCGCTACTTTTACTTGTTCGTTGCTTAACCGGGTCGATCCTAACATTTCGTCTTGCCTAGTCAAAGTTTTTTTTTCTTGTTTCGATTCTTATTTAGGTTTGTGTCTTTATTGGTTTGTGCACATGGAGACTGATTTTCAATCGCTATTAATTCATAAGAAGGAAGAATTCGAGTTAGTTCTAGATTCAGAGGCAGTGGTAATCGATGAAATAGACTACGGTTTATGATTGGTTGGAAAGTTTTTGGGTGAGAGGATCATGAATTTTGGGGGCATGGAACAAACAATCTTAACTTTATAGAGGCCAATTCAAGGCATCAACATCGAACCGGTAGGGGATATGGGTTTATATTTAATTCGGTTCTTTCATATTATGGATCTAAAGAGGATGGTTTCATAGCTCATGGTCCTTTAACAATTGCCTTCTCCTTATTCATCAACTAGCAAAGGGAGAGAATCTGGAGGAAATCAAGTTTTTAAACGTTGATTTGGGTTCAAGTTCATGATTTGCCCTCGTGTTTTGTGTCGGAGACTCTTGCTAAAAGTATTGGGAATCTCATGGATTAGTTTCTTAAGTATGATGTGAGTAGTCAGAGGAGTTTTCTAAATAATTTTATGAGGACCTGTGTTCGTTTGGATATTTGTGTGCCGCATATGCATAAAAAGAATATTCGAGCACAGGGAGGTAAGTTATTTAATATCTCTTTTGGTTATGAATGTACACCTGTATGCTACTTGTGTGGAATTATTAGTCACAGTGAATCTCGTTACCGAAAGTTGTTGGATTCTCTTGAAGGAGGACTAGTTTAGGAATGGCCTGAAGAAATTCGGGCTGAGGCGCGTCAGCTATCCACATCCTCAAATGTGTAGTTTCGACGTGAAGGAGGTTCCCATGAATTTCGAGATTTTGATGCTATTTCTAAGGAGAATTCAATTTCAAAGTTGGCAAGAATGGATTTGAAGATAATTAATAGTTGTGCATATTTCCCAAAATCTCGTTTCTTTAATGCCTTAATCAATAAGTCAACAGGGTTAGGGTAGGGGTCTAAAAATTTGCATGAGCCATGCAAAGGGCATGCTACTTCCCACTAAGTTCTAAAGAAATGGTGATGGAAATCGATAAGCTTAAAAAATGGCCTCACGATAAGTCATTTTTATCTCCCAACTCGTTGGCTGGCTTCTCAAAGGGTGATGGGGTGGAGTCGGCTACGGGTGAATCAGCAACTTCTATTTTTGTATAGGTCGGCCCTGAGGCCCATTGGACGCCATGAATGTTTTAGCTTGGAAATGCCAAGGTTTGTGCAATCACTTCTCTTAGGGGTCTTGTAATTTGTAATAAGACCGATTTTTTTTCTTATGGAAACTCTTGTTTCGTCTAATAAACTTGAAGAATTACATGTTCTTTTGAAATTTGATTCGTGTTTGTGTGTTGATAGATTAGGTAGGAGCAATGCTTTGACTATGTTTTGGAATAATACTTTTAATGCCAATGTGTTGAGTTACTCAAGGAGCCACGATAATTTGATTATTGAAGATAGTTCATACGACTTTTGGAGATTAACAGGTTTCTAAAATTTTCAGGAGCCCTCTCGTAAACCGACTAGTTGGGATCTTCTTTGCTCTCTTTCACAAACTTATAACTTGCGGCAGTGTCTAAGGGACTTCAATAATCTTCTTTTGGTAAATGATAAATGGGGTGATACCTTTAGGCATGGTTAGAAGGTTTTCATAATTGAATTTTTTAGTGTGGACTGACGAAGGTGCCATTGATAGGGTTCAAATATACTTGGAAACTAGGTAAGGGTATGGATACTTTTGTAATGGAAAGACTTGATAGAGCTTTCTTCAATCAAGAATGGGCATAGATATTTCCTTTTTACAACCTATTCAATCTTATAAGTTCTGTTTCTAATCACAATCCTATCAAGCTTGTGGCTACTATTACAGTTCCACTAAGAGAAAGCGTCGCTTTAGGTTTCAAAATCATTGGCTAACCCAAAAAGGTTTCTTTGATGTTATTTCAGCTAGTTGGTTAAGTTTTGTCCAACTTAATATATTTGAGAAAATTTGTTATTGTAGTACTTAGTTAGTGCAATGGTAGAGTTCGACAAATAGTTTTGTTCATAAATCTAAATAGTTGAATGAGAGGTTAGACATTTTGTGGTGAATGTAACACCCTTACCCAACCCGTTCGCCAAATCCGGGTATGGAATGTCACAACTTAACTGGATTTGTCCTAACCACAAATTTAAAATTAGCTAATTTTAGAGACAAACTTTATTGCTCATTGATAAATAATCTTACAACGGAAATCCTAAATTTATATTTAAATTAGCTACCAAGGAGGAAACAGAGATGACGTCGCAACGATGGGTTCTTTGACGTTGTGATGACACGATGAAAACCTGGACAAGAGCGGCCACGATTTTGACAACTAATTAGGGTTTTGTTTCTTAATTAAACCGTACTTGCTTTAAGGGGATTTTAGACACCTAATACCTTGAATGTAGCCTATATAAGTCACATTATAACCACATTAGAGGAAGTCGACCTAGACAGACATATTTCTTTACACTGTTTTCTTTAGTTTTTAGTTTACTTTTCATTATGTTTGCTTAATTGGAAGATCTTATTTCGAAGTTAGACAATCGTGAGCGGAGGATGTTCCAGAATCACATTATTTCATCGATTGATTCACAAGCATTCTCTTATCATTATTCTTCTATTTATATTTTGTTCATTAAATGTTTTAATTAAATGTTTGTATGAATATTTGAATACATTTTGTGTTTAATATTTATCCCACATGATTTGGTTGTTTCGTTAATTTATTGATTGAGTAAATAATAACCTAAAATTAAATGTTTATTCATGGGACTTAGTATACTAGGAAGTGACACCCCTAGTAGAAAATTTAGACAGGTGAGACCGAAACGGTATCCTGTTGAGTAGAACTTGTGCCAACGGTAAGTCCAAGAGGGTATTCGTATGCCTAGGTGAGACCGAGAGGGTATTCTTAGCTAAGGTTGGTAAATACTTAATTAAGGTAATTATTGACTTAATTAATAATTAGGGTTGCAATTGATTCTAGGCTAAGGGGGCTCGCGTAATCGAAACCGATAGTTAACTTAGGGTTAGTTTTAGTTTAAGTTAAATTAATTTATTAATTTTTTATTATTGTTTTGGATTTGCACTACTAATTCGTAACTCGACTAGATTAGTACTTATTTTTTGTGATTAATTTAATAGTGATTTTATCCAATTTGCAATCTCTTGGTCTTGGGTACGATCCTCGGAATACTTCTCTAAGTTTGTAAACAAACTATATTACAATTTGACTCGTATACTTGCGGACACCGCTGCCTATTTTATATCTTTTTGTTGCAGTATTTCCAGTCCAAGTGGTCGCACGTCTGGCGACAGTTAGTCAATAACGGAAGGTAAACATAAGCTCTTTTTATTATCATAATATCAAATTTGGCCTTTAGTGTTTACATATTCTATCAATTTGGTCTTAGTTTTTTTGTAAAATACAACAAATTTAACCCTTAATATTTAAAAAAATTCATTTTACTCCTAATTATAAAAATAATAAAAGAACCTAAAAACCTAACAGCACGTTTGGTTGGCTGTAATAGCTAATCGGTTACGTGTCTATTCTGAGTGCGATGCTTCTCCGTTAGTTTGGTTGGTCGAGTGTTATTCAACAGAATAGCTCATTACAGGACTATTCCTCAAAGTCCCTAAATAGCCATTCTTTACTTCATCCTCTGAATAGCTATTCCAAGCAACTCAGAATATATATTTTTCTATTATTTCCATTTTAACCCAACCAAAAACCAAAAGGGAAAAGAAAAAATGGTAAAAACAAAAATCATTCAACACATCCCCAAGAGGGAAACTTGCAGCAAATTGAAGAGAAATTCTGATTGAGTTAATTCACAGTCATTGTAGATAGAAGTTCTTTAAATTTTTGGGTATTCAATTAGTGGTGAATGGTGGATGGAAACGATGGGCATGATGGTTGACGACCAGAAACTGAAAAAAGGATTTCTAATTTCTGGGTTTTTAAGAGAATGAGACACAAGAGAGGAGAGTGAACATCGACAATTGATGGCAACAAATGACAACATGCAAGAAGAATTTTCGACATGCAAGCAGTAGATGACAGCAAAATAGTGGTGAAAGCCACAATTATTTTCTGTAGATCTGAACGTTTGTGATGAATTTTAGAAAAAAACTAAGATGAGAAAGAAAAAGAGGAGAATCAGATGATTCTTCTAGGTTGGTCACAATCGAGGTGGCGGCAGAGGCAGTGATGATCGTTGCCGGAATCTGGACTTTAATAAAAGGTTTTTTTGCCAAACAATGAACATTCCTGTAACGTCCCAAAATTTGAGAACTTAATTGTGAGATTCTACAGTAATTAATTTTTGTATCTATGAATCTGTGTTCTGCTATCGTGTTTAAGGTCTAGAGTTTGAGTCGCATCGTTAATTTTTTTGTTATTTTAAAAGCAACCCTTAATCATGCATTATATAGTTAAGTTCAATTCAGTGTAAACTTATGTTAAGAATGAGTCTATTAGTTCACTGGTTAAGCATTTGTATTCCGTTAGGTCCCGTGTTTGAATCCCGGAGTACGCGATAGGGAACATTTTCACTAAGTGTCAAGAGTCTGATGGAAAGTTATTAGAATCTTAATTTGCCATCTCATTTTTCTTCTTCTTCTTCTTTTTATTTTTTTCTATCGTTCTTTCTTTCTTTTTTTCTTTTTTTTTCAATTTTTTTTTAATTTTTGCTTCATTCTGATTGTGGTCGTAAGCAAATATGGTCTAGTCAAAGTTATACGCTGTAAATCGCATCAATCGAAAGGCTATTGAGTAAAAGTCATTGTCAATTCGTTTATTTTCACGATTTTCTCCTTTGTTCTTTGTAACTTGCTCTGAATCGGGTGTTTGAATGTATTATGAGAATCTTTGATTGATGATGGTTTGTTTTACTATTAGGCGAAAGTATCGGGGGTAGTGAACAGCGACACGCCAATTCTAACGATCGCCGTTGAGATTTCGGTAAGTATTAGTTCCGTTGAAGGTTTCATGTTGAAACTTTCGACATAGTGTAATCGGGAATTATTGTCAATTAACTGGTTTAATTGTGTAATTGGATGGTTGTGTTAGGCTTTGGAAGTCCCTTACATTGTTTCTGCATCAAAACTACTTCAGGTGCGTACCAAAAACCCTTAATTTCGTGAATTTTAGACTCCGAAAAACTTGATTGTCGATGCCACACAGCCAGAGACATAGGCATGTGCCCAGGCCGTGTGTGGCCATGTTAGTGCAGGGTTCACACAGGCAACGGACACGAGCGTGTGTCTAAGCCGTGTAACTCACTATTTGTGATTTAAGACCACACGGTCAGGGACATGAGCATGTGCCCAGGCCGTGTGAGGCACACGGGTAAGGACATGGGTGTGTGTCCAGGTCGTGTAACTCACTGTTTACGTTTTAGAACCACACGAGCAGAGGACATGGGCGTGGGTCCACGCTGTGTGGCATATAAATAGGGTTCGAATCTTGTTTTTGAGGCCATGAATGTTGTCCAACACTAACACTGACCTCCCTAATGTATGAATGATCTGAATTTGATTGTGTGGGGACTCTCTAATGCTCTATGACTGACATATGGATAACATAACTGTATGTGTACTGTGATGGCTATTTCTAACACTGAATCGCATTATCTATTTGTGAAATGAATTAGAATGACTGAACACATGTTGTGGATATTTTTACTCTGCATTTGCATGGGTTAAGGTATTGTGAAGAAGGAAGTAATCTGTTCTGAATTAGTGGTTAAGCCACAATGTGTATAAATATGATTTTGGTGCTTTGTTGCATTTTTTATCTAGCAGCTAAGCTGCGTCTCTGTAAACGTGATAGACAGACAGACACTCTATGGTGTGTAGGGTTGGTTGGGTATTGAATGCCATTAACGGTGTGTTGGGATGGCTGAAGATGGTGTAGAGCGGATGGAGGTAGGAATAATTGCATTTGAATCTAATCTATTCTGTATATGAAACTAAAATTGCTTCTGCATATGTAGCTGATTTTTATTGTATGTGAACTGAAATTGCTTCTGTTACTTAACCGAATCTTGGGATTCGGGAATTATCTTATAAATGTGTTCCAATTGAATGAACGTCTTTTACATACTGAGTTCACAACTCATTTTTTTACTGGTTGGATTTCAGGTGGTTCTCAAACTTAAACGGGTTGGCGCTGCGGGAGCTCGGTCAAGCTTTTATCTTCCCTTTAAATACTACTATTAGGAATTTCGATATTCTAAGATATTATGATGTTTGGGAAGATCATATACTTAGTTAATTGCTGTGATGGATATTATATGATGAATGGTACTTTTTTATTGCGTTATAAATGTGGTATTCCTAATATCGATGATGTAACTCTCTGGACTTGGTCTGAATGTCTAGGCCGAGTTTAGAGTGTTACAATTCCGTTTGATTTAAAAAAGGAAACTAGAGAAGATGATTTTCTGAAAAAAAGATGAATGGTTCATCTTTCAAAAGGAAAGGGAGAGTTTGAATTAAAAAAAGGAAACAAGATGATTTTTTGGAAAAAAAATGAAGGGTTCATCTTTCAAAGTGAGAGGGAGAGAGCATTTGAGGGAGAGGATAAATTAGAAAAAGAGAAAAAGTCAAAAATAAAAGAAAACTTATATATTAATAAAAAATTACTATCTTTATTAAATATTTTACTATTTTATTGAAATAATATGAATATACATATTAGAGATTGAATAATAATTATATTAAATTTTATCCCTTTCTCATTTAAACACGGGATGATGTTTTTATATATGAATCAATAGTATTTTATTTCCCAATTACAATTTTATCATAATTTTCGGGAATTATAGTAGTAGAAGAATCCAATTAGAGACCCATGGATTACTACTTCCAAATATCTCATTTATGTACTATTCTTTTATCCCTTTCTTACATTACATCTCTTGTTTTCACCATATCATGTTTATTAGTATAACTGAAATCCTGTATGTTTGATAAAAGCATGCTTTATTATTTACCACTGAAAAAAAAAATATATATATATATATATATATATATCCATGTTTGGTGTTGCCTCTCTCAATAATATTGTTTTCAAAATTCAAACTGTAATGTGCACTCAACACTTATTGATCTATACAAAAATATTTAAAATATAATAAAAATAGTATATTGTGTATTAAATTTAATATTTTTAGTACTATGTTTAAAAAATTATTTTAAATTTTGCTTTTAAAATTTTTAAAAGCTATAATTTATAATCATCACTATAAAAAAAATTTACATACTGATTGAATAAATTGTAATTGATATATACATAATATAACTTAGTTTAATAAAATGTAAGGTTAAACATCTTTCCTCATTGTCTAACTAATTTAGCCAATACTTTCAATCAATCTCAACAAGGATGCAAGTTGGATATTCCTTGTTAAAGATGTCAAGACTTTACCCAACCTGCTACAATACCCCTACTATTTTTCTTTGAGTTGGGAAAATACATGGAAGATAGAAAATTCACATGAAAAAGAAACCTTTTTTGAAACACAAATATAAATATCATTTAAAAAGAAACTCTTGTTTTTGTTCTCGAGCAGCAATAGACACCAGGCACTTTCAAACCAAACCAAAATTAAGAGAAGAGGTTGTTAGATTTGTAAAATAAATTTAAAATAAAATTGAATAAATTATGATTTATCATGTCAAATCATCAAGAATAAAATTAAATGTGAAAGCGTACTTGAATCCATGAAATTTTACCTGATTTTGGGGATTAATTGATCATTCAAATTAGCACACATTCAGAGAATATCTGCTCTCTCTTTTCTAATGATGGGATATTAAAAAAGATATCTTGTGTAACTATAATCCTAATATTTATAATCTTGACATATTAATTCTAATTAGTCCATCATTAATTAGAATTTGATTAGAACTTAATTACTAGAATATCTACACATATTTGACGCCAGTAAAATTCTAATCAAATTAGATCACTTTTAATTTGGGCTAACCTATCATGATAGTATTACCCTTATTATATATGTGATATCCATATTTTTCAACAGAGGTAGCTTAGTAAAATAAATTAATAAAATATATAATTTGGCGAGTAAAATAAAATTTAGGTTGACAATAAAAAAGATGATTTAATTAACAAAATTAGAATAAAAGAAAAAAGAAAAGAGAAAAGAGATGTGGTGGAAGTTGGATGGAGTAGGAGTAGAGGTAAAAAAACAAAAATTCTTTTAAAGTAGGAAAATTAGAATAGAAAAATAAAACATTGAATGTTGGGTTGGGTCTTGGGTGTAATTAAAAAATTCTGACTCTACTAACAGTGAAAAGGAAGGAAAAGTCGTATTAATAAAAATATATAAATGTTCATAAAATTTCTCATCACACGAAACTTCCTGGAAGCTGCAATGGAGAAGCTCAACACAGCACTTCTCCAAGCATTTAAGCACCCCCACCTCTTCCCCTCTTTCTCCTCAATTTCTTTCTTCTTCTTGCTTCCCTTCCACCCACCTCCTTTGTTTCACCTCTTTCTTTCTTTTTCTCCTAAACCATTATGAATCTCATTAATAGGCTCAGCCCCAAGCGTCTCTTTCGATCTAATAAAAAAGATAGATCCATCGTCTCCAAGTTCGACCCCTCCTCCTATAGTTCCGGTTCCGCCGTTTCCTCCTCTTCCTCCTCCGAATCCGTCTCTTCCACCCTCAAAGGACATCTGTACCCTTCCACGGCTACCGCTGGCTTCGTAACGCCCACCAGTGTTTTGCCCCAAACATCAGGTGACTGGTCCGATTTTCCCGCTAATTTTTATCTAGAACTTTGCCAGGCGTTTAAAATGTTAGACAAAGATAACGACGGGGTTATATCGAGAAGCGAGCTCGAGGCTTTGCTTGGCAAGGTCGCAAGGCAGCCGCTCAGCCGGGACGAGGTTTCCTTGATGTTGAGCGAAGTGGACGGTGACGGCGACGGCTACATCAACCTGGAAACGTTGATGAACCAGGTGGTTGGACCGGCTTGCGACGAACCCGCCTGCGAACCGGAACTGAGGGAGACTTTTGATATATTTGACACAGATCATGACGGGAAGATCACGGCGGAGGAGTTGATGGCGTTTTTTAAGGACAAAATAGGGGATGAGCGGTGCACGTTAGAGGATTGTCGGCGCATGATAGCGAGTGTCGATAAGAACGAAGATGGATTTGTCTGCTTCGAGGACTTCTCCAGAATGATGGAGCTGCAGCGATGATCATATGATTATGGGTTTTTATCCGTTTGTGTTTGATAATCATGTGATAAGAGATGCACTTGATTTGAGGAAATACAGAAATGAAAATTTGTCTTGGTTTTTTTTTTTGTCCTTAATTAAATCTATTTTAAGATGCGCCTGAATTGAAGTCAATTAATACGACGGTTTAGATTAATTGATCTGAAGAAAAATGTTGTCCACCTGTTGTATGGTGTATATTAATATATAAGACGGGTAGAGAGAAAAGAAAAAAAAAACCACATTTTCTTATTACCAGCTAGTGCGCTTTTGCTGGAATTTTATTTTATTTTTTTTAATTTAAAAGTATTAGGGAAATTCGAATTCATGGCATGTGAATAAAAATAAAGGACAAGAAAGCAAGTGATGGGAAAGTGTTGAATAGTGATCATCATAAAACCTTAATTGTCCTTATTCATCACTCAACATTATAACATTGTATTAATTAAATATTTTTATTCTATTTTTCTTCATCATTTTTAGGGAGTCTTGTATTTTTCAATTTTGTTATTTAATTAGAAAATTAATGGGATAATTTACTAAAATATACCAAAATTAAAAAAAATTACGAAAAAAGGCTGAAAATTTTATTATTTACAGAAAAGGGTCATTTTCCTCTAAAATGCGTCCACGTCAGCGCGTTTTGGGGGGATGCAGCAGGAAAGCGCTCTTGCCCTTCACCCTCGATAATCTTTTCAGTTGTTTTTAGTGTTAGGGTATGAGTTTTTAGGGTTTTAGGGATACGGTTTAGGGATTTTTAGGGTCGTAGGGTTTAAAATTTTTAGGGAAAAATTAATGGACTAGATTATAGGGTTTAGTTAATTAGAATAATTTTAAGTTTAAGATTTTGGGAAAAATATATCAGCGAAATAAAAATTATTTGAATTTTTTTACAGTTGTATCTGACAAGATAATTTTGAGAAGACGTTTCTGAATAAATAGTGCCCAAAACGCTTCAAGCAGGATGCACTGTCAGCAAGAGTACTGGAAAAAGCTCCCACGTTGACGCTCTTTTGGTACAGTAGTATCTGGTAAAATAATTTTGAGAAGACGTTTCTAAACAAATAGTGACCAAAACGCTTCAAGCAAGATGCACTATCAGCAAGAGTACTGAAAAAAGCTCCCACGTGGACGCTCTTTTGCTACAGTAGTCTCTGGCAAAATAATTTTGAGAAGACATTTCAACAAATAGTGTCCAAAACGCTTCAAGCGGGATGCATCGTCGGCAAAGAAGTCTTGAAAAAAGCTCCACGTGGGCGCTCTTTTTTACTCTGATGAGTATCTGCAAAATAATTTTGAGAAGACGTTTACGAACAAATAGTGCCCAAAACGCCTTCAAGCGGGATGTCTTGCCGGCAAAGTCTTGAAAAAAGCTCCCACGTGGACACTCTTTTGTTATAGTAGTCTCTGGCAATCCTTAGACTATAAATCACCAAATTTCATTCTCAAGTTGCATAATAGAAATTGAGGCAAAAGAAAAATAGAAATCAAATGAGTGAACGTATTAATCTTTGTTATTTACTACGATGGTGAGGTTTGTGACACCGAAAATGGTGTTGTTTTTTTATCGTAAAACACAATGCGATCGGTTTTAATCGGAACATAGATTTGTGAGAACTTACTTGAAAAGAATTAGGCGTAAAATCTTCGAACAACGCCAATGAAAGTTCGATCTATTAAGTATAGATTTTGCGCTTGGTTGATTCGGTGAGATATGACTCATTCGACATCAAAGGTCCTCGGAGCTTTGAGGCAATGATGGAGACTCATCTTGCCGATGGATCACCCTATCTTGAGGTATATGTACAATTTTCATCGCCCGGTGATCTTCCTTCGACCTCAACATCTACCATTGCTCGAGGAATACACGACCCCAAGTGACACTCTGTTAGTGGGAGGCGAATCTGGAAGTGCCCGTGTTTGGTGGTAGTATGGAAAACACAACCCCGCGCGACACTCTCGGTTGGTGGATGGGACATGCATATCCTTCTTTCGACGTTCGATGATAGAAATACGTATTGGGGAACGTCATCAACTTCTAGTGGTTGGCAATCCACATATGATTGGGAACGTTACGAAAGATGTTTAAGAAGGGATAATGTACTCCCCACGACATCCACTGGCGAGAGGCCCTCATTCGTTACAGATGATGGTGGGTCGGATGATGAGTCCGATGTGGATCCACCTCGAGAGCCCGGGCCCGATGGTGCAGAAGTTGCATTATTTTCTGAACCGGAGCCTGTTCCAACCGTACCTGAAGATGTTGAAGGCGGTTCAGATGAAGAAGAAGAAGATACGCTATTCAGGGCGTACTCGCCTCCAGCCCACATGCATAATGTCGATTTATCTAAAGACGATGCATTGGAGTTTCCTGAACTACCACACAGAACGCGTGACCGTACAAGTTCTTCGTTGGATTCGGGCGAATTAGAAGTTGGTAAAGAGTTTTCCAACAAGGATACTTTTCTTGGTGCATTGAAACAATATAGCATCAAGAACGGGGTTAACTACAACGTGGTTAAATCCAAGCTCGATATGTACGAGGCGAAGTGTGCAGTGCAAGACGGTACATGTTCATGGAAAATTATGGCCTCGTTGAGGAAAAGGACAGGCTTGTGGGAGATCAAAAAGTACAAAGGTCCACATATATGTCTTGCCGGTACAGTATCACTAGGTGTTAAAGGTTTTTGAATAATACTAATATTACGTAATGTTGCATTATTTAACGTACTTCGTTGACAGGTGTTTTACAAGATCATCCGAAGATGGATTCAGAGATGTTGGTTGACTTAATAATACCGACGGTGAAAGCCGATCCCAAGACTACAGTGCTGGCCTTAATTGGCAATATTCGTAGCCAATTGGGGTACACGCCCTCTTATCGGAAGACTTGGATAGCCAAGCAGAAGGCGTTGGAAAAGTTGCATGGTCGGTGGGACGCTTCATATAATAAAGTGTGGCAATGGTGTCAGGTGCTGGAGAGATATGTCTCAAGCAGCATAACAGACCTCGAAACGAAACCGGCGTACTACAACGATCGATTGCTCCGTGGATGCGCAGTGTTCAAGCGTCTGTTCTGGACATTTAAGCAATGCCGAGACGCATTTATATACTGCAAGCCATTGGTACAAATTGACGGTACCTTTATGTATGGCAGATATATGCATCAGCTATTGCTAGCTGTAGCACAGGACGGCAGTGGGAG
This sequence comes from Gossypium sturtianum, assembly GCA_025698515.1. Classification (NCBI taxonomy): domain Eukaryota; kingdom Viridiplantae; phylum Streptophyta; class Magnoliopsida; order Malvales; family Malvaceae; genus Gossypium; species Gossypium sturtianum. The sequence continues at coordinate 95,080,676 of CM046951.1, read as the reverse complement.
AATCCTTCCAATTACGTTTGCAAAAACACCGGGGGAGTCAGCTGATGACTGGGATTTCTTCCTATCTAGGTTAAGGAGGCATGTCTGCCCCCAACCTGATATATGCGTTATATCGGATCGGGGCCCTAAAATACTAGCCGCAATAGAGCGACAGAGAAGCCTGTGGCATCGCACACACCATTGATATTGCCTAAGGCATGTTGCGTCCAACTACCACGGGCAACATCAATCTACAAGTCAGCGACAGCAAGTGACCAATATGGGTATGTAATATCTATTAATATAATTTCGTTTGTAATATTCAATTTATTCTTAATTGAAGAGTGGTATGTAATATTCGCTATCAACTTATATTGGCAGGGTACGAGATCAATAAGGACCGTTTTCACGAGATGTTGGCTAGTTTGCGATCAGTTAACGAAGAAGACGCAAACTACCTATGCAATATTCCTTTCGAACAGTGGACACAAGCATACGATGGCGGCCTACGATATGGTCATATGACCTCAAACCTGGCCGAATGCATAAATTCTGTTCTAAAAGGAACGCGTCATTTGTCGATAACATCGGTTGTGCGAGAGACATATTTTCGTTTAGCGGCACTATTTCCGAAGTGAGTAGCGAGTTATGAAGGCCAAATGCAAGGAGGTCATGTATGAGGCGCGAAGGTCTTGCGAGAAATTAACAAGGGGAAGGCACGGGCCAACACCATGCACACAGTGTGTCACGATCGCGACAACCTATGGTTTCGTGTGACGGAGTTTGACAGACCGAACCAAGGTATTGTTGGCGGGCAATATCGTGTACACTTGAGAAATAGGACCTGCGACTGTGGGATATTTGATGCACTTCGTTACCCATGCGCTCATGTACTTGCGGCTTGTCAGAATCTCCGTCTTGATCCTATGAGCTATGTCGACGAAGTGTATAAAATAGAAAACATGTATAACGTGTGGAGACACGTATTCCCACCAGTCCCAGATGAACGTAAGTGGCCGTCTGTATCACTTGCATCGTATAAGCTGTTGTCGGATAGACAACTGAGGCGCAAACCAAAAGGTCGACCTTGCTCGACTAGAATACGCAACAATATGGATATCCGAGAAACGGCCAACCAACGTAGGTTGTGCGGATGGTGTAGGAACCCAGGCCATACATCTCGCTCGTGTCCAAATCGGAATAGTTGATAGTCTTCTTAGCTTTTTTGTCTCTTGGTGGCTATGTAAATTCTATTTATTTCTTGATGAAAACGGCAAACTTTTGTAGAAGGACTAATTTGCAAAACAAAAAAAATAAAAAATAAATTACAATAAAAAAAATCTTGGACTTTTATTTTATTAAAGATATTAAAATTAAATTATAATAAAAAAATAAACAACTTTTATTTTATTGAAGATATTAAAATTAAATTACAATTAAAAAAATAAACAACTTTTATTTTATTAAAGATATTAAAATTAAATTACAATAAAAAAATATAAACAAATTTTATTTTATTAAATATATAAAAAATAAATTACAATAAAAAAATCTTGGACTTTTATTTTATTAAATATATTAAAATTAAATTACAAAAAATAAAAATAACTTTTATTTTATTAAAGATATTAAAATTAAATTACAAAAAAAAACATCTTGGACTTTTATTTTATTAAAGATATTAAAATTAAATTACAATAAAAAAATATAAACAACTTTTATTTTATTAAATATATAAAAAATAAATTACAATAAAAAAATTTGGACTTTTATTTTATTAAATATATTAAAATTAAATTACAATAAAAAATAAAAAACAAATTTTATTTTATTAAAGATATTAAAATTAAATTACAATAAAAATCTTGAACTTTTATTTTATTAAAGATATTAAAATTAAATTACAGAAAAAATAAAAACAACTTTTATTTTATTAAATATATTAAAATTAAATTACAAAAAAATATCTTGAACTTTTATTTTATTAAAGATATTAAAATTAAATTACAATAAAAATAAAAACAACTTTTATTTTATTAAAGATATTAAAATTAAATTACAAAAAATAAACAACTTTCATTTTATTAAAAAAATAAAAATTATATTACAATAAAAAATAAAAAAAAGCGGTAGGAATCAATGTTGGTGCCATTTAATCGATTTCACATGGGGTGGTGGCGGTTCTGCTACCGATTCCTCCTTCTTCTAGCTTCCGTGAAGTCGTGGAATCTCGGCGGGGATTAGTTCCTCGTGCAGTGGGTGCGGTTGTGGGTGTTGGGAGGATGACCCACCTTGATAAAATAACGATCATGGAGGTGTTTGCATAAACCATGGCGGGGTGTCAATCCCATAAGGCAACGGAGACCGGTAAAAGAAGAGCTCCCCGACGGTGCCTCGTGTGATCCCTCATGCGACGGTGGCCTCAAAATCGGCTGGCCAGTCGGAGTAGTCGAGAACGGACTCGAACCGGGCCATGCATTCCAACTGCGCAGGGGACCGGGAAGGGAAACATATAAGGGTTAGAATACATATAAGGGTTTAGGTGCGCTTTTGGCATAAAGGCCAAAGGTGTGATATCGGTGTCGTCGGTGAAGTGTTGGGCCCGTGGATCGTGGTGGGCGCTCGTTGATGGGCCCGGTGGATCGTGTCGGCGCTGTTGATGGTCCCGTCTCATCACCCCTTCTCCTTGGATTTAAAGGGCCCTGTCATTCCCTTTGTTCACGAAGTTGTCGTCGCCTCTCCTCTTTCGATAATAAATACAGCTTGCCATGGATCCTAAACCATGGCATGTATTCCGGTACGCACACTAACTCAAGAACGACGATCGGTTCCCGAATAGGTATATAATCATACCGGTTCTCCCACATTTCGATATATGCTGACCAAAATCGTGGCCAATCCGTGTGCAACTGCCGTAAGTCGACTTTGTGCTCATCATCGAACACCTCAGGTGGCACGGGAATCGGTTGTCGAAATCCAAATTGACGCAGAACCCGATCTGACTGGTGCATCTCCACGGTGGCATAGTTGATCAATGGGACCTTCACATGCGAAATGTTCGGATTTATCAAGAACTTATCTGGAATTACTGCCCGAATTGCCGGATCCTCGTATGGTGTCCATTGAAACTATATTAACATGATAAAAATATTAGTTATATACATAATACTAAATACTAAATACGAAATACTAAATTCTAAATACGAAATTCAAAACGACTATTTTATTACGGAAATATATTTTATTTAATACTTAGTTGTGATTCCAACCGTTGCTCTAATAGAAGCCGTATATCTTCAAGCGAGGTAGGTATTCTAACATAACTCGCCGAATGGTTCCACCTAATTAAATAAATTTTTAGCATACAATTACATTTTAAATCTACATAATAATTATAAAATATAATATTAAATTTACCTCGTTATGAGTGGGAATATATATGGGTGGTCGACTCGAGGACGTAAAAATGGAAATCGAAACCGTGCCCATGATTGCAGTAGTGATAGGCAACCTCCAATTTTCGCTTTATTCGGCCACGTCGCCCCGCACATCTCCCGATACAATTTTGCTAGTGTAATATCAGGGATTTAGGGGTTATGCGTTTTAACTTGAATGTATGTAGTAGCATGCTTGTGTGTGGTTTGTATGTGTTTTGGGGGCTTCGGGAACCCTGGGGAGTAGGTAGATGCCTTAGAAAAATATTGGATTTTTAAGTCTTAAAGGAGAGCTAAGGGAGCTAGGCCTTAAGGAGTTTAGTATGTGGATTAAGACACAAGAACTTAACTGGAAAAGTGGCAAGGGAGGCGCCACTTAGAACACAGGAGAGTGACGCCTCAGGAAGTGTGAAGGGACTTAGGTTCGAGCAGCACAGGTAGCGTTTTGGGCTTTTATTTTTCGGCAAGGAAGTGCAGTGTTGGACGGCACAGGGACACTGAATGGATGAGCATTTGATTTGGTCAAATTCATTTAAAAATTCGGCTAAGAGAGAAAGATAAGTGTTGACTCATTCAAATACTTTTGAATGAGGGGAGAAGAGGAAAAGTAGGAGAAAAAGAAGGGATTTGAGAAGAGGGGAAGAGTTGGCCGGTAAAGGGACTTTGGAGGGGGCATATTCGGTCATACAAGGGGGAGTTAAGTGCCGAATTGGCTTAAGGGGTTTTAGGTACATTTTAGCTTTCTTTTCCTCCCTTAGATTTGTGCCGAAAGTGGTAGTCAAAAACCTTTCAAAGTCTCCTCTATTTTCTTTGCTTTAGCCGAATTTGGGAAGACCATTAAGGCCATTCTCTTCTCCATTCTCTTCTTCACTTTACTCATCTTTAGACCGAAACCCTCACCCCTTCTCTTCTCCTTTATTTTGCTAAGGCAGAAACCTCTCTTTCATTCATTCCCACCATTGCCGCAACTCTTAAGGTCCCAAACATCTCTTCTCCATTCTTTTGATAAAAGCCGAATTCACCTAGTAGCCAAAATCCCCTAAGCTGAATCCTAACTTGAGCCACACCATCATTATTCTCTTCTTCTTCTCGCGATTCTTTCAAAAGTCGAAGGTATCTCTGGACTATAGCCAATTGTTCTGAAGCACTAAAAGCCGATCATCTTTCTCCTCTTGTCGATTTCTTAGAGCCAGTGATCATTGCGTTTGGTCACTCTTGTTCGGTGGATTTCGGGATTCTTTGTAGCCGACGATTAGAAGGAGATCTTTCGGGATTTTGGAGATGCAAGGTAAACAAGGTATACCATTTGGCCAAGGGCCACTTCTATTGGTTTTAATGCACTAAGCCGATTCTAACTTAAGCCATGTAGGGATTTCGACAACTACAATAGCAGACAATAGTTATCGGGATTTAAGCAAGCAAGGTAAGGGAGTTGTAATATTCGGCCAAAGGCCATATTACTTATTGAGGGTTGCCGATTCTAACTATGGTATTTTAGGGGGTTTTCGACAGAGATAAAGGAGGAGTATCGGGATTCAGATCTATTTCGGTAAGGGTGTTTAAGTTATAGATTATGTTTCGTTTAGATCTTACATAATAATTAACCGGGTTTTGATTAAGTGTTCCTCAATGGATGCAAGTACTAGTGGAGGAGAGAAAGGGGTAGTTCCTACCCCTAGATTCAAGAAACGCTCGGTTTCACGCAGACGTGATTGGCCACCGGGTTGTGGGCGAAAGATCGAAAAGGGATAAGCAGATCGCTGTTATCCCTGATAGCGAGAGTGTCGATACCGAGAGTGTCATTCTCACTGTTATCAGGTGTGTAACCCTACACTAATTCCCGATAGATTAATAGTATTACGTTAAATATGTGCTAATAAAAATACGAATAACATGGCTAAGGGTACCATTCAATGGTATAGTGCGTTCAGGTACGTTACCCCTTAACACTCCGTTAATAATATTTATAAACATTGATATGAAAATATGTGTAATTTCGTTATGGCTTTGGGGTAAGGTATATTGCATGATATCTGTATATTCTGTATGATGCAAGGGCATATGGGTGATAATGATAAAAATGGGAAGTGTTCCGGTGGTTTTACTACATTATCCGGTGACTTATGTCACATATTATGAATCCGGTGACTCTGTCACATTAACTGGTGGCTATGCCACATTATAAGGGCGATGTGTAGTTGTCTGCAGCGACTGCCTTCGAGGTGTATAGCGGATGGAGGGTCGATTTAGTAATCCCACTGTGTGATTGGCGAGTGCACGGGTAGTGTGTAGAGGATGGATATCTAGGTGGGCTCGGGACTGCATTTTCATCTTATTTAAATGTGATTTGATATGCTATGATCCGATATGCTATGTGTGGGCTTATGGCCGAAGGTGACTAAAATGGGCTTTGCCGAAATGTTATGGTTAAGGCTATGATCGGTTGGGTTTTTGTTGTAGCCGTTACACATTGAGTCTGTTGACTCACCCTTCGTGGGCTAACTTTTTGCAGGTGATGCCTAGTATTATGGATCGGGTCAATGAGGACTACGGGGTGGCCATGCCCGCTGTTTTTGGTTTTCGAATGGTTGAATTTTTGCGTTATATTAGCATACTTTTCTTTCGGGATTTATTTGGTATTTTAAAGTTTGTAATAAGGCCACTATTTAATTGTTTAAGTTTTATGTTCTAAGTTTTATTTTTCACACGATAATCGGCTTCAAATGTTTTAACACTTAGTCCACTACGGTTTTCAACTTAATAAGCTCTAAAATCGGCATTGTTTTCAATTTGTTAGAAATGAAGGAAACGTTTTTAAAAGAAATACAAAGCGAACTACAACTCGGTTTCCAACTCGCTAAATTTTCAAACTTGTTTTAATAAGTCGACATATTTTATCAAATCATAAAACGAGATTTAGTTAAGTTTTCCGAAGGAACATATCGATCCTAGTCGAGGCTTGTGGGCGGGGTTTAGAGTGTTTCAACTTGGTATCGAGCCCGATTTTAAACACTCGGCCTTGGGTTTTGAAGCCCACAACGTTTTCAAAAAAAAATTGAGCCAAAATAGGGTTTTTGAAAATTTACATTAAAATGGTCCTATGGAAGCATGGCACCCGAGTTCTCGGCCCAGGTCCGCCAGGTAAGTACTGTAGTTAGTAAATTTGTTTGAATATGCTAATGTATGATGCTTTAGATAATAGGCATAGGGAAACTATATTATAGAGACATGGACTTTAGGTATATGTGTACTTCTACGGAAAAACCACTGATTAAAACTCTATTGCATAAAACTTCTCTTTAAACAAGAAGTGAAAAGATTCTAATGCATAAAAATTTCGTAAAAAATAGATAAACCGCGACGGTAGACTTGAGTTCTAGGGGACGTGGTCGCAATACTCGTGGGCGCAGAGGCGAGAATGACTGTGTCGAACCGATCGAATCCAGTCGTGGTTCCGAAAATGGCGCGCCACCACCTACCAGTGGGCGTAATTTCGGGAGCGAGAGCGAGGAAGGGATGACGCTGTATCGCAGGCTATGCTGCGAGTTTTAGAGCGAGTGGCAGGAGCTAGTATGGGAAATGGAGCTCGAAAGTCAGTATCTGAGAGACTTAGAGCAAATGGAGCCGAGGTTTTTAGAGGAGTATCTGGGGTAGCTCCAAACGTAGCGGAGTATTGGTTAGAGGCAGTCGAGAGGATCATGGATGATTTGGACCGCACCGTTGAGGAGAAGTTGAAAGTCTTTGTTTATTTTGCCGGGATAAGACCTACCAGTGGTGGCTCACTGTCAGAGAGGGTACCCCTGTAGATCGAGTGGATTGGGGGTATTTTAAGACTAAGTTTGAGGGGAAATATGTCGGAACTAGCTACATAGACTCGCAGAGAAAGGCGTTTCTAAATTTAGTGCAAAGACGCAAGTCGATAGCGGAGTTTCTGCGGTTAAGCCGGTACGCCAGGGGGATTGTGGCTACTGATTACGAGCGATGTGTCAGATTCGAAGATGGATTGCGAGATGAGCTGCGAGTGTTGATTGCCCCGCAGCGGGAAAGAGACTTTGCAATCTTAGTGGATAAGGCTCGGATAGCTGAAGAAGTTAAGCGGACCGAGAGACAGAACCGCGACAGAGGCCAGGGTAGGAATAAGAGGGGCTATGGGTCTTCAGGGTCATCCGGAAATTTTCAAAAGAGACCTAGAGTTGATGGGCATGAGGTCGCAGAGTTCTTCTTGGGGGAGGACAATGATCGTACTTGTGCTCGGTGTGGAAAAATGCACCGGGAGAATGTTGGAAAAGACAAGGGGATGTTTTAAGTGTGGGTCCAAAGATCATATGATTAGAGACCGTCCGTGGATACAGATAGGGGCCACCAGCAGTCGGGGTTTTAATCAGTGGCAGAGGTGGGCGGCAGCCGTCGAAGGGTCGTGGTCCGGTTGGCAGAGATAATGGTTCTGGTAGAGGTCACGGAACACCGGGCAGAGGTGGTGGTAACACGGAGGTGAGACAGCCAGGTCTGGTATATGCGGTTCGTCGGAGGGAGGATGGTGATGCACTTGATGTCATAACGGCATGCGTTCCTTATTTTTGGATTACCCTTTATTGCTCGATAGATATAGGGTCAACTCATTCTTACATCGCTAGTGAGGTGTCCGGAACTCTGCATGTGAACTTTGAGATCTGCATTTAGGAAGATGACGTGCTTAGTCCTTTAGGGCAATCGGTAGTAGTAGACAAACTCTTTAGGAAGTGCCTTTAGAAGTTCGGGGCGCAGCTTCCGGTGACTTAATGGAGTTGCCATTCGGGAATTTGACCTAATCTTAGGCATGGATGGCTAGTGAAGTATCGTGCGAATGTGGATCTGTCTTTGCTAAGTGCATGTCATTGAGAACTTCGACGACAATGAAGTCGTGGTGATGGGCGAGAGACGGAATTACTTGTCGAATATAGTATCTGCCCTTAAGGCAGAGAAGATGGTAAGAAAGGGATGCCTGGCTTTTCTGATGTTGGTTAGTGCCTTGGAGGCTAAGGAAGCAGCTGTGGAAGGGGTCAGGGCGATAAGGAAGTTTGCGGATGTCTTTTCAGAAGAACTTCCAGGATTGCCTCCGGATCGTGAGGTGGAATTTGGGATTGACTTGTTGCACGAGTGCAGCGCGGTATCTATCACTCCGCATGCATGGCACCAAAAGAGTTAGTTGAGCTCAAGGCTCAGATCCAAGAGTTGCTTGATCATGGGTTTATCTGATCCAGTGTGTCTCCATGGGGAACACCGGTCCTATTCGTGAAGAAGAAGGACGGGACTATGCATATGTGCATAGATTACCAGCAGTTGAATAAGTTGACCATCAAGAACAAGTACCCTTTGCCAAGGATAGACGACTTGTTCGATCAGCTTAAGGGAGCCGCAGTATTTTCAAAGATAGATCTAAGGTCGGGATACCATCAGCTTAAGGTGAAGGAAGCAGATATCCATAAGACAGCTTTCCGGATAAGATATGGGCATTATGAGTTCTTAGTAATGCCGTTCGGATTGACGAACGCCCCAGCGCGTTCATGGATATGATGAATCGGGTTTTCCAACCCTACTTGGATCCATTCGTCGTTGTGTTTATAGAACGACATCCTAGTGTATTCCAAGTCTGAGGAAGAACATGATGAGCATCTTCGGGTAGTATTGTAGGTGTTAAGGAGAAGAAGTTATATGCCAAGTTTAGCAAGTGCGAATTTTGGTCAAGGAAGTTGCGTTTTTGGGTCATGTGGTGTCCGCAGAAGGATAAGAGTAGACCCTCGGAAGATTGAGGCAAGATTAGATTGGAAACCACCTAAGTCTTTGGTGAGGTTCGCAGCTTCTTGGGGTTAGCAGGCTACTACTGTAAGGTTCGTAGAGGGGTTCTCATCAATAGCAAAGACCTCTGACGAAATTGTTGAGAAAAGAGGTACCTTTCGTATGGGCGAGATAAGCACCAAGTGAGCTTGAAAGGCTTCGCAGGTTTTGACAGAAGCTCCGCTTTGATTCACCTGAGGCGATGAAGGATTTTGTGGTGTCTTGTGATGCTTCTCACACGTGATTGGGATGTGTTCGATGCAAGACGGGAAGGTGGTCGATTATGCGTCTCGGCAATTAAGGCCACATGAGGTTAACTATCCGACGCATGACTTGGAATTGGCAATGTAGTCTTTGCTCTTAAGGTATGGAGGCACTATTTATATGGAGAAAGGTCGGTGATCTACACGGACCACAAGAGTCCAAGTATTTGTTGACTCGTAAGGAGCTAAATTTGAGACAAATGAAGGTGGGTGGAGTTGTTGAAAGACTACGATTGTTCTATAGAGTATCACCCGGGTAAGGCGAATGTAGTGGCAGCAAGTCAAGGCTGAACACCAAGTACCTTCGGGGTTGCTTCAGCCGATAAAGATTCTGCAGTGAAAGTGGGAGAGAATTACCATGGATTTCGTTAGTGGGCTTCCCCTTACACCTACTAAGAAGGACTCGGTATGGGTGATAGTGGATCGGTTGACAAAGTCTGCACATTTCATATCAGTGCGGGTTGACTATTCTCTGCAGAGGTTGGCAAAATTGTATGTGGCAGAAATTGTGAGGCTGCACGGAGTGCCAGTGTCGATTATCTCAGATAGGGATCCGAGGTTTACGTCTCGATTTTGGAAAATATTGCATCAGGCATTGGGCACCAGATTAGATTTCAGCACGGCATTTCATCCGCAGTCGGACGGCCAATCTGAGCGGGTAATTCAAGTGTTAGAGGATATGTTGAGGGGTTGCGTGATAGACTTGAGAGGAGGAAGCCGGAGGAATTCTTTCCTTTAGCAGAGTTTGCGTACAACAACAGCTATCAAGCAAGTATTCGGATGGCACCGTACGAAGCACTATATGGATGGAGGTGTCGCACTCCTACGTGTTGAATAGAATTGGGGGAACGTCATGTTTTGGGTTCAGAGATTGTGGCAGAATCCGAAGAAAAGGTTAAGGTAATTCGGGCACGGTTGAAGAAAGCGTTTGACAGACAAAAGTCGTACGCAGATCTCAAACGGAAGGAGATAGAGTTTGCGAGGGGATCGTGTGTTTCGAAAGTTTCACCGTGGAAAAAGGTGATGAGATTTGGTCGCAAGGGTAAGTTAAGTCCCAAGTTTATAGGACCTTATCGGGTTCTGAAGCGGGTTGGACCAGTGGCATATCAGTTAGAGTTGTCTTCGGAATTAAAGCAGATGCACGATGTGTTCCACATTTCGATGCTCTGTCGTTACCGATCGGATCCATCTCATGTAGTGCCAGTTGAGGAGGTGGAGCTGAGGTCAGACTTGTCCTACGAGGAAGAGCCGATTCAGATTCTAGAACGAGATGTGAAGGTGTTACGGAGGAAATCAGTTCCTCTAGTCAAAGTGTTATGGCGTAACCATGGATCGGAAGAAGCTTCTTGGAAGCCGGAGGAAGCAATGCGGTAGCAATACCCTCACCTATTCTAGTTAGGTAATTTCGAGGCCGAAATTATTTTTAAGGGGGGTAGAACTGTAATATCCGGGATTTAGGGGTTATGCGTTTTAACTTGAATGTATGTAGTAGCATGCTTGTGTGTGGTTTGTATGTGTTTTGGGGCTTCTGAACCCCGGGGGAGTAGGTAGATGCCTTAGAAAAATATTGGATTTTTAAGTCTTAAAGGAGAGCTAAGGGAGCTAGGCCTTAAGGAGTTTAGTATGTGGATTAAGACACAAGAAGGGACTTAGGTTCGAACAGCACAGGTAGCGTTTTGGGCTTTTATTTTTCGGCAAGGAAGTGCAGTGTTGGACGGCACAGGGACACTGAATGGATGAGCATTTGATTTGGTCAAATTCATTTGAAAATTCGGGTAAGAGAGAAAGATAAGTGTTGACTCATTCAAATACTTTTGAATGAGGGGAGAAGAGGAAAAGTAGGAGAAAAAGAAGGGATTTGAGAAGAGGGGAAGAGTTAGCCGGTAAAGGGACTTTGGAGGGGGCATATTCGGTCATACAAGGGGGAGTTAAGTGCCGAATTGGCTTAAGGGGTTTTAGGTACATTTTAGCTTTCTTTTCCTCCCTTAGATTTGTGCCGAAAGTGGTAGTCAGAAACCTTTCAAAGTCTCCTCTATTTTCTTTGCTTTAGCCGAATTTGGGAAGACCATTAAGGCCACTCTCTTCTCCATTCTCTTCTTCACTTTACTCATCTTTAGACCGAAACCCTCACCCCTTCTCTTCTCCTTTATTTTGCTAAGGCTGAAACCTCTCTTTCATTCATTCCCACCATTGCCGCAACTCTTAAGGTCCCAAACATCTCTTCTCCATTCTTTTGATAAAAGCCGAATTCACCTAGTAGCCAAAATCCCCTAAGCCGAATCCTAACTTGAGCCACACCATCATTCTTCTCTTCTTCTTCTCGCGATTCTTTCAAAAGTCGAAGGTATCTCTGGACTATAGCCAATTGTTCTGAAGCACTAAAAGTCGATCATCTTTCTCCTCTTGTCGATTTCTTAGAGCCAGTGATCATTGCGTTTGGTCACTCTTGTTCGGTGGATTTCGGGATTCTTTGTAGCCGACGATTAGAAGGAGATCTTTCGGAATTTTAGAGATTCAAGGTAAACAAGGTATACCATTCGGCCAATGGCCACTTCTATTGGTTTTAATGCACTAAGCCGATTCTAACTTAAGCCATGTAGGGATTTCGATAACTACAAGAGCAGACAATAGTTATCGGGATTTAAGCAAGCAAGGTGAGGGAGTTTTAATATTCGGCCAAAGGCCATATTACTTATTGAGGGTTGCCGATTCTAACTATGGTATTTTAGGGGGTTTTCGACAGAGATAAAGGAGGAGTCTCGGGATTCGGATCTATTTCGGTAAGGGTGTTTAAGTTATAGATTATGTTTCGTTTAGATCTTACATATTAATTAACCGGGTTTTGATTAAGTGTTCCTCAATGGATGCGAGTACCAGTGGAGGAGAGAAATGGGTAGTTCCTACCCCTAGATTCAAGAAACGCTCGGTTTCTACCGTACGTGATTGGCCACCGGGTTGTGGGCCAGCATCGGAAAGGGATAAGAGATCGCTGTTATCCCTGATGGCGAGAGTGTCGCATGCAGAGTGTCATTCTCACTCATATCGTGTGTGTAACCCTACACTAATTCCCGATAGATTAATAGTATTACGTTAAATATGTGCTAATAAAAATACGAATAACATGGCTAAGGGTACCATTCAATGGTATAGTGCGTTTCAGTCGTTACCCTTAACACTCAGTTAATAATATTTATAAACATTGATATGAAAATATGTGTAATTTCGTTATGGCTTTGGGGTAAGGTATATTGCATGATATCTCAGATATTCTGTATGATGCAAGGGCATATGGGTGATAATGATAAAATGGGAAGTGTTCCGTGGTTTTACTACATTATCCGGTGACTTATGTCACATATTATGAATCCGGTGACTCTGTCACATTAATCGGTGGCTATGCCACATTATAAGGCGATGTGTAGTTGTCTGCAGCGATCGCTTCGAGGGTGTATAGCGGATGGAGGGTCGATTTAGTAATCCCACGGTGTGATTGGCGTGTACGGCGGGTAGTGTGTAGAGGATGGATATCTAGGTGGGCTCGGATCGCATTTTCATCTTATTTAAATGTGATTTGATATGCTATGATCCGATATGCTATGTGTGGGCTTATGGCCGAAGGTGACTAAAATGGGCTTTGCCAGAAATGTTATGGTTAAGGCTATGATCGGTTGGGTTTTGTTGTAGCCGTTACACATTGAGTCCGTTGACTCACCCTTCGTGGGCTAACTTTTTGCAGGTGATGCCTAGTATTATGGATCGGGTCAGCGAGGACTACGGGGTGGCCATGCCCAGCGTTTTTGGGTTTTCGAATGGTTGAATTTTGCGTTATATTAGCATACTTTTCTTTCGGGATTTATTTGGTATTTTAAAGTTTGTAATAAGGCCACTATTTAATTGTTTAAGTTTTATGTTCTAAGTTTTATTTTTCACACGATAATCGGCTTCAAATGTTTTAACACTTAGTCCACTACGGTTTTCAACTTAATAAGCTCTAAAATCAGGCATTGTTTTCAATTTGTTAGAAATGAAGGAAACGTTTTTTAAAAGAAATACAAACTGAACTACAACTCGGTTTCCAACTCGCTAAATTTTCAAACTTGTTTTAATAAGTTGACATATTTTATCAAATCATGAAACGAGATTTAGTTAAGTTTTCCGAAGGAACATATTAGATCCGGTCGAGGCTTGTGGGCCGGGTTTGGGGGTGTTTCAGCTAGCACGGCAGACCCCTAACTCAATTCACCGGCTGCTCTAAAATCAACGAGTTTCAGCAGCCATCTCAGGTGTACGAGGTTTCGAGACAGGTCCGGCATCAGATAGCTTCCAATCATCTCAAGAATGTATGCCCGAGCATACCGTATTCTTTCTATTTCGGTCGAATGATTATTAGGCTCCGGGAATGTGTCTCGTAACCAGCCCATCTCGATCTGATCTCCGTAAATGTTATCCGGAATGGCACCCAAAAGCTCGTAGCATACGGCGGTCCAATCGCTAGAAGTTGCCGACCCGGTGACTACGGACCCATCCACCGGCAATCCCAATTGCAAATGCACGTCTTCCAGAGTGATAGTACACTCTCCGCATGAAAGATGGAAAGTGTGCTTCTCGGGTATCTACCTCTCTATCAACGCACTGATTAGCTTCGGGTCCAACTTGCACCCCCGGCCTATCGTGGCCACGTGCCAAAAACCCGCTTCCCGCAGGTAATTCTCGATCAACGGCGATGGCAGACCAGGCATATTACGAATATAGCATTGCAACACCCGATCTACAGACTGTTTAAAAAATTATAAAATTTAATTTAATTAAATTTGCATAAACTTAAAAAATATTAAATAGTATTAAAAAATTAAAATTAAAATTAAAACTTACCATTGTCATTTGATCGACAGAAATGTGTTTATTGTCGAGACGAATTAATTCCCCGACCATTGCTAATACGATCGAATATTTTAAATTTATAAAAAAATATATATTTCAAAAAATTTAAAAAGGGCTTTTTTGTAAATATAAAAGGACTATTGTGAAATTTGAGAGGAAGTTTCAAGGAATTTAAGAGAAATTTGAGAAGAATTTGAGAGAAAGTTGAGAGAAAAATGAATAAGGACTTTGTTGTGAAAAAAATAAAAGGGTGGGGGGTTTTTATAGGTTTTTTTTTTCTGACGGTCAAAAAAAATTTGACCGTTGCGAGAAAGCGCCCCTCAAGGGAGCGCTTTCTCTTTAGATCCCCAAAACGCTACCGACGTGGGCGCTTTTGGGGAAATGACCATTTTCCGTAAATAATAAATTTTTCGCCCAATTCGTAATTTTTTTATTTTGGTATATTTTAGTAAATTGCCCAAATTAATGAAATTAAAATTATAATAAAATTCAATAACTAATATATGTAATACAGGATTATCACAATAAGGGTACGTTTGGTTCACTGTAATGAAATATGACTGTAATTGAATAGAGTTAGAATAGAATAAAATTGTAATCAGTAATTCAATTGTTTGGTTGAATAGAATGGAATTGAGCTGTAATAGAATTTTTGTGTTTGGTTGAATGGAATAGATGATGTAATAGTATATGGAAAAAGACTTAAATGACCAAAGTACCCTTAGTAGAAATTTTTTTAGGTAGATGATTATTGTTATTGTTATTAAATTTTAATAAAATTATTGTTAAATATATTTATTAAAAAATAATAAATAATTTAACCATATTTTAACATAATTATTATTAAATATAATTTAATAAAATAAAATAAAATTTAATAACATTCTTAATATAATTATTATTATATGAATTAAAAAATCATAATATATAATACTATAAAAATAATATATAATCTACTTTATTATTTTTAAACAGCAATACATATTTAATGTGCTAAAATATCATTAGTGAAACAAATAATTTAATTATTCTACAATAAAAAAATAAAATATTAGAAGTAATAAATAACTTGAGAATTATATTTCACATCCAAGCATAATATTCATATATTAACAAAAAGTTACATGATTTCATTAGTTTATATGTCATAATTCATATGTTATAAAATTTTACAACATCAAAAAGTTACAACATTGTAATGACATTCTATCATGTCATTATACCATCCAAATATTACAAACACAAAAAGTTACCTAAATATCATCAACACAACCATGATTTTTAATGGTCAGTAAGAAATCTTCTGACCCATTCCAATCGCACAGAAGAAGGTAAACTAAAGAGAATGAGCATTTGCGTTGGATGATCTGGAATTTTGCTCAATGCGCGATAGCACTCATCCTCAGTTAAACCTTCTACTTCACATAATGTTGGATATAATTTTAGAGCACTTTCTTGAATGGTCATTTCTGACTTTTGTTGAATTAGCACTTCGGAGGCAATACTCTTACTGATTTCAAGGCCAACGATCCAAATGTTTTCCGCCAATAAAGTGGCAGCATCATTAAATGAAGTAGAAAAATCACTTGCATCAGAAATCTTTTTTTTTTTACTTCTTTGAAAATGTGGAATCACATTGGTTTATAGCTGGTTGCGGTTGTGTAGCTGAAAGATCCATGTCATCCAAAGCAGCATCAGCTTCGCATCCATGGAAATCGTTTCTTTCCTCATGAGTATTTGTAGTAGCTACATCATCAACATCTATTTCTTCAATAATATTAACGGTTGTTTGAGCATCTTTCCCAATGGCTCGATCTTTTGCGTAAATGGCAGTAAGTTGGTCATAATAAGGGAAACTACGATGTTTGAATTGAGCGGCTTCTTTATGACCCTATAAAAATGAGGAATTCATATTAGATATAAGTTTGATCAAAATAAGATAATAAAGACTTGAAATAATTCTTACATTTATATATGAGTTCCACACCGCATCTTCAGCAACAACAAGCTACATATGTTCATCCCAACCAAAGCCGTTATTGTTTTTTCCACTAAGCATGTCATAAACGATTGACCAATCCCTTTTCAATGTCCTAATATTCGATTCAACATTAGGTTTAGCCTTCAACATGGCATGGGGTAAAACTTTTTCTAATATTTTTTCCAACTCATTTAAATAACCGACTTTGAATCTCATATCTGCATTAAAGGTTCCAACATTGTGCAAGTCAACCATACAAGCAACCAACGCAGCATCTTCTTCTAGAACCCATTTCCTTTTGGTTCCTCGAGAATTTTGGGAAGAAACACTTGATTGTGAAAAACCTGACATAACTATCTTAAGGCAAAACGCAAATTAAAATTAAGTTAAATATTATGAATCAAAAGGTCAACACTTTATAAAATTATAACACATGATGAATCAAAAGAAAATAAATTATAATTAAACAAGTCTAGTACAATACAAAAAACAATTCAAACACACCAAAGTTTCATAAACTAGATACATGAAATAACATAAACAAATTAACATTTACTATTTTTACCCTAAACCTAACTAATTTCTAGATGCTTGCCATCCATCGAACATTTGGTTGGCTAGTTCCATCCTCCAAGTAGCCCATGCATCCGATGGATGAATATTTACGATATTGGGTTCATCGTCATCTATCACATTACTAGGTAATCCTTCTCCCAACTCCGCTTCAATAGGATCAAGACTCATATAGCTTCGAAAAAAAAATATGGAGCAAACAACATGCAATAATGATTCTATTGTGCACCCTCACAAGATAGAATGATAGACTCCTAAGTTTTCCCCATCTAAGTTTTAATAATCCAAAACATCTTTCAATAACATTACGTGCTGAAGCATGTTTCATATTGAAAATTTCTTCCAGAGTACTTGGCTGGTAACCCTGACGCCACTCATTCAAATGATATATTTTTCCTCTAAAAGGCGCAAGAAATCTCTCACAATTTGTGTGTCCAGCATCTACTAGATAATAACAACCTATAAAGAGAAACTATTTATCATGGTTAATTTCCCAAAAAAATATAATCTTAAAAATTCGAATTCATGGCATGTGAATAAAAATAAAGGACAAGAAAGCAAGTTATGGGAAAGTGTTGAATAGTGATCATCATAAAACCTTATTTGTCCTTATTCATCACTCAACATTATAACCTTGTATTAATTAAATGTTTTTATTCTATTTTTTCCGTCATTTTTAGGGAGTCTTGTATTTTTCAATTTTGTTATTTAATTAGAAAATTAATGAAATTAAAATTATAATAAAATTCAATAACCAACATATGTAATACTGGATTATCACAATAAGCATCACAATGCCTCAATTCTTTTGATTTATCATATGTATTTAGAGTCTTAACTCGATTGGCATCGATACTCTTATAAATACAAGAGGACATGAGTTCAAATGCGTTAAAGCGCATTATTCTCTTATTTAAGGGTTGATGAAGGGCTATGAGTAATTTTAAACGTTGTATAAAAAAAAGGACAGATATATTCAATAATGAGGTAGTTAACATGAATCTAAATTGGGTTCTATTAAAGGGATAATTATTTTATGAGAGACTAGGCTTACTTCAAGCCCATTTTCTTATACAAATATTTCATCTTTCAACCATGAGCCATCACTTCGTTAAAGTATTATCCTAAAACTTTCTTGTTTAGTGACCCTTTGCACCATCTACTAGTTGAATCATCACAATAAATCATCTCAACCCATTATATAACTTAACTATTATGAAAATTGATTACAACATAGAACCCATGTTTTTTATTTTCACTAATGCTATAAAAATATAAATTACAACATAAAACCTATGTTTTTTTTAAAAAAAAATTGGATAGATGGCCAAATTGATCAAGCTATTGGTTCGTTGGTTCGATTAAAATCTTATTAAAAATTTTAAAAAATCCTATTCAATTGATTCAACTGCCTGATTCATTTTTTTTTTCTAATTCAATTGGTCTATACCGATTTTTGGGTCAATTGGTCCAAAGCCTGATAACTTAGTCGGTCTCGTTCAAACAACATTGCATAAAACTATATAAGTTAAATATAAGAAAGACAACATTTGTTTAATGGCAAAGTATCACATGAAATTTTTGAGGTTTAATGTTTGAGTCTCACTCTGTGTAAAACTATGTAAGTCTTCCCTCGATTTTATTTTAGTTTAAACCAATGATGTATTGATTTTGTTCAAATTTATTACTATTTTATGTTTGAATATATTTTGGTTACCAATCCATTTGTGCATTGTTATGTATATTACTACAACGTATGACATGATTATAATGTAGTCAATATCACATTGATGGACATATATTTTTGTTCTAGTATTGGTGTGAGTGTATTTAGATGTATCATTTCGGGTTTTCTGATGTTTTAAAATATTTTCTTATATATTATTTATACATTCAAAAATACTTCAATTACATTCATATAAATATATTTGCATGCAAATATAAATTTTAAAATTATCAATTAAGTGTAATAACTTAATTAAATGATTATATTTTATTTTTCAATATAATTATAAAAAAATTAATTAAAATAAGAATATTAAAATTTTATACCAATCGATATGAGCTGATGAAAGTCGATATTGGACGAATCAAATCAAAACACATGGTAGAGCACACTAAAATTTGATGAAAATGAAGTTTAGAGTAGTTTAAAACCAGAACTATAATTGTAATTTTTACAAATCATGTGATGTCATCATTTCAGCCTATCACAATTTCAACTCTAACCCATCATAAATTCAACTTGAGATATAACACTTTATGATTGGTCCGAAAATTTACGTAGTCTATTCTGAATTTTGTGAGTGCTAAACCATTTATTCATTGTTGTTTGATATAAGGAAGTGAACTGTCTAGCTGATTAAAGAGTTGCATGTTGTATGCCCCCTTATTGGGATGAACATTTTCCTGAATTGCTGTTATCGGGTTTTCAATGAAAGGAAAAACAATTTCGTTGGTACTACTAGCGTCAGAAATGTTGGCACATAATATCCACCGGAGTACAATTGCGGGTAAACAATACGTCCATCGCGGGCGCACAAGTTTTTAGGTGAAAATGATGCTTTTCACCCGTTGATTCTTTGGTGGAAACTATTTAAAACATAAATTGGGATAATATAACTTTTGAACCTTGAATTTGGTAATTATGTTTATTTTGGTACCTGAATTTGACAATTAGATCTATTTTTATCCTTAAACTTGAATTTCATCAAGACCTGACAATGTGACTAGTGTTACTGAAATAGGATCAGATTAGTCTATCAGTCTGACTGGATCGAGAATCAGTCAATATAACAATCCAAACAAAAGGGTTGAACCAATCAAATTGATTATTAGGAACCGATGTTCTGACCATTTCAACTACCAATCCAGTTATTAAAAACATTGGATGTAACGCTTTAAGATTGTATCACATCACCATCTAAAAATGTATATAATTTTATTTAATTTTCAAGTGATAATGTAGGAACATCTCAAAATGCTACATCATAAAAAAATTTTATTTTTCAAGTTTAGGGACCAGATGAACCTAGGTGTCAAGTTCAAGCGGCAAAGTGGACTAAAAAGATACAAATAACAAAATGAACCTAATTACCAAGTTGAGGATAAAAAATTATATTATCCCATAAATAAAGAAGACAACTATCTATCCTTTCGGGTTTGGGCTCAAAATGGATAGAATAGACTGGATTAAGCAGAGATGAAAGTGAAAATTTCTGCTACAAACTATTTAGTAGCCCATTGTATTTACATCCAAACAGCACTTGACTTATCCAAAAGGGATACCAATAGTGTTAGTTAATCTTTTTCCTATCCAAACAGAAAAAAAAAAAACAAAACATCATTTCCATTTGTAAGAAGAAATTGTATGAAACTACGATTCTATATTATTTTTATCTCTTTCTATTAAAAAAATGATAAATTAAATTTTTACTTCTGATTTTCAACAATCCTTTCTCTCGTTTTGCATTGGCAACTGCATTTATGATGCAAATAAAAACACTATTCTATTAATTAAAAATAGTTTTTATTTAAAAATAATGTTTTTTATCATCAAGAATAAATAAATTTTAAATATGAATTCATAATTTTTATTTATAAATTATGTAAATAGTACTACAAAATTAGTTTGTATATACCAAATAAAATTGTAATAAATCAATATGAGAAACAAGATTTTAAACCAAATAAACAAAAATAAATTATAATAAGTCTACAAATTTTGGCTTTATTTATCTAAGATAATAAAACAAAATGCAAATAAAAAAATTACCCAACGTAAATGTGTGGGTTCTCCCTCAGTTAATTAATTATTTAATTCAGTGCTTATAATGATTTAGTCTGATTGAGATGCACCATCAACATTATATGTTAAATGCCAAAAAAGTGAATAAAAAGATAATATTTTACTATAAATGAAAAAAAATATTTATAATATGATTTTATAATAAATTTATATATATCAGAATTATTTTTATATTTAGGATCAAATTTATAAAATGTGCAAATATTAGAGAATTAAAATTGTTATTAGATTAATAAAAAAAACTCACATCAACACTTCTGTCAAACTTCAAGCGGTTGTTAACATTTGGTGACAAAAAAAATTGATTTCAAATAATTTAGTGACTAAATAAAAAAATTAAAAGTTCAATTGCCAAAATAGAATACGAATAATAGTTTAGTGACCATTTCTGTACTTTATCCTAAATAATATAAGTGGAAAATATTATGCATAAAATAAAAAATAAAGTAAAACATAAAAATAAATAATTGAAACTTTTATAATTAAAATTGTAAAATTATTATACAAATTATTAACTAGGGTAAAAAAAAGCATATATTTATATAAATATCATAATTTGTATAATATCTAATTGAAAATATATATTTATGATAAAAAAAAGTTAGAAATAAACTAATATAAGTTTTAAAATTATTTTATTATAATTTTCAGATTTTAAATAATTCAAATTTAAATGCGTATAGAAAAATAAAATAAAGAAAGGTTACTTATTTATTTGTATTGATATAATGCTTTAAATATTAATAATTTTTATTTATATTCTGAAAATAAATTTTAATTTTATATTGATGTAATATAATGGCTATTATTTTAATTATATTATGATATGATAATATGACGAAATTAGTATATATGAACACACTGAATCATATATGAAATCAATTGAGCTAAACCGCACGTCCAAAGGCAAAGAATCCACCGACTTGTATGCTTTCTTCAAGGATTCATTGGCGGCTAATGTCAATCAGACTCTCAATCCAAAGCGAGTGGATTAAAAAGACAAAAAGCGATTACATTTACCACTAATAGCTCCGCGCGATATATTTATATATATATATATATATTAAGGTAGCGCGAGTATTAAGAAATAGTCGCGCCATCGCCACGCTTTTGGGCGCCAACACTTCATGGCCGTCCTTTTCGGTTTGACCGCCACTTTGGAATCAATGATTTTGCATGTGCCGTTAACACCCATATTTCATTCTTTTTAACTTTAACCACACCATTTTTCAAATCCCCAATTTAGTTCAACTTATCACGAGGATAAATCCCTGAACTATGGTTTATTGTATAATTAGAGTTTCACGTATGTAATTTTAAATTAACTTTTCATCATTTTAAATATGAAAACAAAACTTTTGCATCTTTTTAATTTAGTTCAAATGATCAGAGATCATATTTTGATAATTTTAAATCTCACTGCTATGTGATTCAAACCTAAATTAATTTTTATAAAAAAAAAATTAATGGGTAGAAGAAAAGAAGACATGAATTGTGATTGGATGGGGATAAGTAGGTTGATTGGAATATAAATTATTGTTTGTTAAAATATAAATCCTTGATTTCAGTCACTCCAGCAGAGCAGAGTCCCGTTGTATGGACAATTACAAAGACACAAAGTGCGTGGATTGACATCATCAATATTGTGTTCAACTTTAAACTATAGCCGTTTCAAAATCGCGCGATCCCTAGCTGTTGTTTATCTGTACAATGTATCGCCAAATCGTACCCTTTGCCTCCAACTTTCATTAATACCCCTTAATGATGAGACACAGGACATATTTTCTTTTCTTTTCTTTTTTTTTAAAATAAATTACATGCATTCAGCTATAATAAATTACAGAATATTATTTAATTAATTGTGTTTTGACTCTTTTTTTTAATAATTTTATTAAAACCAATCAATTCTTTTATTAATTTGGTATAATAATAAATTTAATTTTAATATTTATATGTTATGTCAGTTTAGTTATACTTTTTTAAAATTAATCCTCAATATTTATATATTGTTTCAGTTTAATCTTAATTCAAAAACATAATTTTTTTTAGAAGAATACATTAATAATTTTAAAAAATACAATAAATATAAAAACATTATTAAAAAAGGGAAGAGCAACCTTTAGTCGACTTGCTAAAACCTTAGAAATAATTTTGTAAATTACCTTGCACAAGCTAATAGGTGTAAAGTTAGTCATATCATTAGGGTCCTTTATCTTAGGAATGAGGATGATCATCGTATCATTAAGACTTGAAATGTCCTTATTATTGTCTAAAATATCACGACAAAGAGTAAGAACATCTTTACCCACCAGATCCCAATTTTCTTTAAAAAAAGTACTCGACAGCCCGTCAATACCAGGAGCTTTACGGGGGTCCATTTGATTGAAGGCTTCAAGGATCTCGTCATCCATAATTTGCCTAGCCAGCATGTTGTTAACATTCTGAGTGACACTCCTTTGAATCTAATTCAAGTAATTATCATTATGATTGGAAGCCTCTGATTTAAAAAGATTGTGAAAATAGTTCTAAGCCACCCTACAAATGTTATTTGTATCACTCACCCAATTACCATTTGAATCCTTCAACCCCTCAATTTTATTTTTCTTTAACCTGCTTGTGACCCGAACGTGGAAAAAATGTGTATTTCTATCACCCTCTTTAAGCCATTGAATTCGCGATATTTGAGCCCAGTAGCTTTCCTCTTTAGCATAAAGATGCCCCAACTTGATACGAGAAATTTTTAACATATCGACATTAAACTCCATATAAGGACCATCAATGAGCTTGTCGATCCGAGTAACTAGCTGACGAATACAATTTTTCATTCTTCTATACCGTCGATATTGCCAAGGGCCATGCACCTCACGCACCCTCTCAAATTTCTCGATGATGTTAGTCTTATTACTGCTCCAAGCTTGCTTAATAATATCCTTGGCTTCTTTCTCTTTCCCCCAGCACGCATCAAATTTAAAAAACAGTCTCGAGTCTTTAATGTATTCTCTAGGCTTTCGACCCATAGTGTCTAACAATATAGCATCGTGATCAGAGTTTGCTTGTCTCACCACATTTGTTGCAAGGAAATGAAGATTATCAATAGCATTAGTAGAGATTAAGAATCTATCCAACCTCTCTTTTATCATATTAACACCTTCTCGATTATTAACCCACGTAAACCAGCCCTTGTCAGTTTTGATGTCAACAAGAGCCAACTCCTCTATCACTTCTCTAAACTCATCAATTGTCACCCTGCATTTCCTTCTACCCCCATCTTTTTCAGCATTGTTGATGATAGCATTAAAGTCGCCACTTACGATTCAATCCTTCCTAACCGAGCTTCCCATCGTTCTAAGGATATCCCAAGAGCGATTTCTTAAGTCTGGATCAGCATGACCATAAAACCTCGTGAACCTAAATCTGTTATGCCCCTCCATTTTAACAAGATAATCAATATGCTGACTGGAGTAATTTTGTATAGCCACATCAACACCTTCCTTCCATATCAACGCCAAACCTCCACGTCGACCTTCCGAATTCACAGCCAAACAACTTGGCATCCTACAAATATTACGAACACGGGTAAAGTTCATAGAATGCAATTTTGTTTCACATAAAAAGACAACATCAGGGTTATTTGCAACAAGGAGTTTCTTGAGTTCCCAAACTGTCACAGGGTTCCCAAGCCCACGACAGTTCCAACAAAAAAACTTCATTGCTCTTGGCAGGGCTGGTCACTAACCACCGTCTTACATGGTGAAAGACTGTCCATTAATTTCATTCGAACCATTTTATTAGGACTCTTCTCGTTGTTTTCCCCATTACTCTCTTTTTTTTTTTGTTTACACTTCATTTCGCCTCCTCCATCACGTGCTGATCGTATTGGACACTTTTCCATATGGGAGCAAGATTCTGAATCATCTTCCCCGACTCTGACTTTTTTTTTCCCTTTAAAATCGTTATATTATTTTCAACCTCGTTCCCAGCTTTGTTTCCATTATTCTCTTCATTCGAGTTTGTTATATTATTTTCCATTATTTTAAAATGGGAAGCCTTTTCATACTTGATGGCACATACAGTCTCGGTCCCCTCATTTCCAACCAAGTGAACAACCCGTCGAAGGGGCCTTAAAACATCAATTTAAACCCTAATCCTTATGTATTTAGTCCAACCTTCATCTATATCCCACCAGTCAATCGCCACAACCTCCCCTATTGCCTCTCCAACATCGATGGCAACCTGTCTATCTATTTGCTCAAAGGGGATATTGTAAATTCTAATCCAAAATGGAGTAATATTAAATGCATAGTTGTCTATCTCTTGACCTTTAACAAATGGTAGCATCGCGAACAGGAATTGATCAAAAAGCCATGGAGTCAAGTTTAGGATTCTTGTTCTGTCATCAATATTCCCGAATTTCACAAGTATCACCCCCTCATTTAAAGCCACAAAATTGATTGCTTCCTTGGTAAACCATAATGATTTCAGAACGTGATACATGGCTTCTTTATTAATTTTTTCCCCAGACATAATCTTTCCCACTACCCACGCCTTGTGACCCTATAGATTTGGTATATTCATGTTCGTATTGATCACCCGTTTTGATTCTTCTTCAGAGAAGCTTAGCCTTTCCAGCAAATCATTGATATCCTCAGCCATGCATGAAGCCAGAGAATCGAGTAGCAAAAAACACCACCGCCAGGAGAAAAACAGACCCACTTCACCCAAAGAAACCTAAGGTTAGAGGGAAATCACAAGGAACACAAAAAAAAAACAACTCCAAAAAAGAACAAGCAATGAGCAGATAAAAGAAAGCAAAACCAGTAAGATCGCCAGTCTTTAAGAAAAAACCTGAAGATCATTAAACGAGACTGTAACACCCCCAACCCTAAAACCTCGCCGGAATCGGGTTACGGAGCATTACCAGAGTTTACCGATCAAACAGACAAAAATTTCAAACATTTCGTATCATATAATATATATGTCAAAAACCAATCAAACACATTCAAATCATGTCAAAATAATCATCCTAGGTGCCTAACCAATGTACCCTCATTGGTACCACATTTATATAATCAATTTATATTATTAAAACATCATTCAAATTCAAATTATAAACATGCCAAAATTCATCAATTTGGCCTATCTCATATATATACTTAAAACATTAACTTAAATTCACAAGCACATACCAAGCTTTTATTCCATTTACCATACTATACTATGGCTTCAAACACAAGCACATGTTATATATATACTAAGCCAACATTACATTTATAACCTCATATACATTTCATCCACAAAATAACTAACATTTAGACACCCTAGGTACAAGCTGACATAAAAGGATAAACATCACCACGTTTAAGATCGGGATCGTTGTTGGATGCTGAATCGGCGATCAAAAGTTAAGTACCTAACCTGCACACGGAAAATAAAACCGTACACTGAGTAAAACTCAGTGGTATTTCTATAATCCGAATATTTAAAGACAAAACAATATAATATGCACATAATAATTATAGGCACAACTGAATATTTAAAACCACATTTATTCATACAATGACATTAGCCATGCATTACTCAATTCATGTATACATCATTATATACCATACTCAATTTTCATCACTTGCTATATATAATAGCTTTCCATAATTTGTTCACATATCATTTAAACAATGGCACTATCCATTCCACATTCAATTCATGAGTATATAACTCATTTATTCCATGTATTTACAACATATTTCACATTCTATTTTCAGTTCACTATCTCAATTCCATTTATCATACCATGACATTTCAATATCAATTATAAAACTTTAATTATATGTTTACCCCTATTAACACGACTCGGACTCGGACGGATACACGGATCCAACCAACACACCAGTTTGGCACCCAGTACTTCATCGGATAATTCGAAGTAGTAAATTGACACCCAGTGTCTGATCGAATAAATCCGAAGTAGTAAATTGACACCAAGTGTCTCTTCGGTTAAACTGAAATAAATTGGCACCCAGTGCCTCATCGACTCGAAGTCGAAGAAATCTCTGAACTCTTCCAATCCTATGACATGCCATCTATATCCGACTCAGCCTGATACAGTTAATAGGGTTTAATTTCGTATTTCAAAAACAACCAATGTTCAATATCAATTTTTCATATAATCACATATACATATGAATTCAATTCAATTCAAATAATCAATAAATTCATAATATATATATCAATTCAATCAATTCCCATCAATTTAAAATCAATTCAATATCAAAATGCCAAATACTCACCTCAACCATAAGCATTAAATCAAAATTCAACAATTAATAACAAGATTCGGATTATAGAAATACAAACCAGAAATTCGAGCTATTCTCCGTCGACTTTATCTTTCCCCTTTTTAGTCGAGGATTCTGGTACAACGTTACCTACGGAATTAAAACAATTAAAATTCATCAATACAACACAATTCAATTTCATATTGCATATTTCAATTTTTGCTCAATATTTTCCTAATTTTCAATTTAGTCCCTAAACCGAGACTAAATTTATTTCTTTACAATTAATCCTATATTTTCATACAAATTTCACTTTAAACTAAATTTAACTCCCTAAATTTTGAAATTTTCACAACTTAATCCCTATTACTCAAAATTTACAATTTATTCTACAATTCAATCTTTTTTCATTTCTAACTTTTAAATCTATCAATTTAATCTTTAATGCTAAAATTATTCAACATTGACAACACTTAAAAACTCAATAATTTCTAAAATTTCGACATGGGTCGGGTAGCATTTAACACCGGAATTCCAAAAACATAAAAATTACAAAAAAAAGAGACTAAATTAATTAACCAATTGAACTTGGAAACTTTGAAACCCTAAAGCCCTTCGTCTCATTCTTTCTCCCTTTTCTTTCTTTTTTTATTTCTTTTTCTTTCTGTTTCGTTTTGGTTTTCTTTTTCTTTTATTTGTTTGTTTATTATTATTATAATATAATATATATACTTAAATATTAAGTAACATATTATAATATATATTTTAACTTTAAATTTTATAATAATTTCACCCTTATGCCGCCTCATTTATAAACAATGGAAAAATTTTCTTTTTTAGTCCTTTTAATTTTTTTCTTTAATCTATAATTCAACTTTCACCCTTTATGCAATTTAGTCCTTATACCTAATTACTCTTAATTCATGCAAATTTAGTTAACCAAAACCTAATTAACTACACTCTTAAAAATATTTACGAGTCTGATTTATGGTAACAAAGTCTCGAAAATGCACTTTCCGACACCTGTGACTATCGGGTCGTTACAGAAACCGTCCCACAAGACTAAAGAAATCGGGCAAGAAACCTTAAAAAAAACCAGGAGCAGTTAAACATAAAAGATCCAGAAAAAAATCAAAACCGAGAGAAAAAAAACCACCTGCGTTGCAGCCCCTCGGAACAGAAAATCTTAAAAAGAAAAGCAAGTAGCTCTTAATGATAGGAAAACTTATGAAAAAGGAAAACATAAAAACCGTTTAACCAGCCAAAGAGAAAGAGAAAAGAAAGAAAATAAAATGAAAACTGACAAAACCCTAAGAAAAAACTAAGTACAATAGAAACACAGAAACATGAGAAAATTTAATGAGTAAACTCTACGTAATAAAAGAAGATTAAAGAAAACCGAAAAGACGTATGCATGCAATAAAGAGAAACATAAGAAAAGTCAAAGCGCAAGGCCAAGAAAACATGCAAAATACGACGGATTCATGCAAGAAACGTAAAAACATTCAAGAAAAGAGAACATGCATAGAGAAACGACAGAAATCACTGATCAAGAAGACCACCGTTCCCTTTTTCACCCCAGAGCAAGGTGTTCGCTTCTGCACTTTCCACATAATAGCACCGTACTTGTCTCAAAAAAACCCTTCTTTGAAGTCTTTGAAAACCCCACAAAATAGGGAGGCACAAAACACTGTACTCACCGTCCAATTATTTTTTTAAACAAACAAAGACGAACACCAAAAGCAAAATCGAAACAAGAAAGAAAATCGCCAAAATCTTGGAGCGTTTTTTCATGTTACCAGTCGACATTCATGCTACCAATCGCTACCAGTCAACATTCATTGATTATTGTTATTGTTATTAAATTTTAATAGGATTATTATTAAAAATAATTTAATAATAAATAATTTATTCATGTTTTAAAATATAATTATTATTAAATATAATTTAATAAAAATAAAAATTTAATTTAATAATATTGAAATATTTCAAATATTTTATTTTTATATTTTTTAAGTCCAACTTTTAAAGGACTAATCTGGATTTTTTTTTGTTATTCAATGTTACATGGAATAGCCATTCTTTGGTGATACCAAAGAATAACTATTACGGGAAGACAAGTTATAGCGAAGTAATGATCATTCCGTTAAATGAGTATTATGTTCAACCAAATTAAGGAATGGTTTACCATTCAATGAATAAAGGGGAATGCTACTCAAAATCTCCAATCCCCTCAACCAAACATGGTGTTAGTCAATGACCAACACATGAAGATAAGGACCATATGTTAAATATTAAAGAGAGAATAACCCAACAAATATACACTAGAACAATTAGATAAAATTGCATATGATGTTTATTTTTCTTGCTACTTTTATTAGTAATCATATTATCAACTACTTGTTTAGACTAACATAATATATATGATTATTTTATTTTAATTTTTGTTACTTGTTTAGAAATTATTTTTATTATACTAATAATTTTTATAGTAATTACAATTTGTACTACCAAACATTACATAAAAAAATAAATTATACTTTTATTCAATTATTTTGTGATGTCCAAACAAACCTTTAGCATAATTCAAATTAGTCTAATGTAAGCTTGAAAATTTAAATCAAATTAGTGTAATTCGATTAATGGCGATAAGTAAGGTTAATTTTAGGTCAATTAAGTTTGTTTAATTTGTGTAAGGTAAAGTAAGATTATCAGTTTAGATTAAACCAGTAGTATGGAATTATTTTTACTTTGGGGTAAAAATTTGAGTTGGGACTTAGATTATATTAAAACTAATGGAAGTTTAGATCAAAATTTGATTAAGTTGAATTTTAGGGTTAATTATGTTGGAGTCTTGATTAATTTAAGTTTAAATAAATTAAAATTTGGTTAAATTAGGTTAACTTAGAATTCAGTTTTAAGGACACGCAACGCTTGTTTTTTTTTTCATTGGTCTATTTTTTAATAAATTCATGTGTTATTTTTACACTGAAGCAAAAGAGGCTAATTGTGGAAAGCAAAGGTTGTTGAAGATTGATTGTTTCTAAGCATCGAACACTTAGAATCATGGTTTGTGATCCTTACTTTTTAAATTGTTTAATGTTGTAGTTAAATTATTAGCTTAGTGATTGTGATATTAAATTTCCTTTGAAATTTATTATAATTGTCTAGTAAAAGTTGTTGAAATCTTTCGGATATGGTTGGCATGCCTTAGAGTATAGGGATCTCACATTGTTATATTGTGCGAATTGCCTTATGTGTTCGAGAGTGTTGTTATTGTTGCATTTTGTGCATTGGTGTTCGGTTGGTTATTGATGAAATCACATATAACACATAATAATACTATTGTTTAATAAGCATTATGCGCTCCATTGATCGTTTGGTGTTCAAATAGAAAATCGAGTGCCTGAATGACTTTCCACGTAATGTTACTTGGGCAAATTGATTGATATATGATTGCATTGTTTCTTTGAAAATTGTTGTTGAACGTCACTTTCTCTTGTTGAATTATGGCATAAATATATATTTCTATGTGATTAGAATGCTTTTAATTTTAATTACACTCATTGGTAGTTTAAAATGTATTGGATCACCGTTGAGATATGAAAAGCTCAGTGTTTGGATTTTTAATTGTGTGCGTAGGTTATAGATAGTTTGTGAGCTCGTAATCGAAAAGCATTGCCAAAGAGTCTCCACAATCCTTAGTTCATAAAGACGTTACACATTGTTTTAGCCTTGACATGTACCTAAGATTTAGTTATTTTATATCGATTAAATGTTGAGAGGATGTTGAGGGAAAAGGGGGAATCTGTGGGAATATTAGAGGAGATGGAGGTGGAGTCAACGATGGTACTGACAGTAGGGAAGCGGTGAAGAAAAATGTATAATTTTTAAATATTTTTATGGGTAAAGTACTTCAACAGTCACTCAACTTTGACCTCAATAACAAAACAGTCACTCAATTTTCAAAAAATAACAAATCTGTCACTAACATTATTGAAAAGTGACAAATCAGTCATCCATTAACATTTTCTGTTATAGGCCTAACAGGACAGGTGACGTTACCAATTAACTAGCTAGCGTGGCCAGTTAACTTGCCACAGTGGAAACCCAATTTAAGAACCAAACAAAACAATAAAAGAAGAAGAAGAAGAGAAGAAGAAAAACAAGAAGAAGAAGAAGAAGAGGAAGAAGAGAAGAAATGGAGATGCTGAAACAAGAAAAACCATCAGAGATCCAAACTTTTCCTTCCTCACCGTTTATTCACCCCCTCCAACTTCCCGTCACTTAACCCAGTGAAGAAGAGCTTCCAACCGATCTATAAATTTCCTTAACGATGTTTCGTCTGTGAATCAACCTTAATTTTATAGATTTTCTTAACGATTTCTAAATCTAGGATTAGGTTCTATTGGGAATTGGGGCTTTTATAGATTTCCTCTCTCTGTTTTTGGGTTGAGTCATTTCAATCCGTTGAAAAAGGGGTGGAGATGAAGAGGCAGGGACCCTTGTTTTCGTGTGGATGAGCCCTAGTTATTACATGAGAAGAAGGCCTAAACATCTCTCTTTCCTTTTTTACTTTCTCTTCTTTCTTCTGCTTTCATATTGGCTCATCACTTCTTTAGCTTTTCTTTTAATTTCTCTCATCTCTGTAAGTTCTTTTTCCTTTCCCGGGTTTCGATTAGTTGCCTCTGTTTTTTTTTTTTTTTTTTTTATCTTTTTATGCGTCTTGGGTTCTCTTACATTTTTTTAGCAGATTCTTTTGGTGTATAAAATGACTACCTTGCTGGTGATATGTAAATGCTCTTCTTTGTTCTTCAATCTTTAATGATTAGTAGTTAGTACTATTTTTTTTCTTTTTTGCACCTTCTTGGTATAATCGAATGGCCTTTCATGTCAGGAAATTGGCTTCTCTTCTTCTTCTTCTTCTTCTTCTATTGCCCAACTAGGGTTCTTAAATAGGGTTGTTTAAATGATAGCCAAGGACTCCAATGTGGCCGGTTAAATAACATGTCACTTTTCTATTACGTCTATAACGAAAAATGGTTAGTAAGATTGATTTGTTATTTTTTGAAAGTTGAATGATTGAGTTGAAAATTGAGTGACTGTTGATATACTTTACCCTATTTTTATACTTTTTATATATTTAAAATATTAATGTATTTTTTATTTTAAAATATATATTTTTGGATGTTAAAGGTTATTTCTTTTTCAAATCATGATAAAATTAACCCAATATTAAAACATTAAGAACTAATATTATACCCATTTTTTAAAATTAAAAAAAAACCCAATTAGATCACCATTTGGTAACTCGGTGACAAAAAGAAATTAAGCATAATTCATTTTACCCTTTCTTTTTTCTAATGTCTTCTCTGTGTCGCGCGCTTTAGTATATCTTTTCTCTCTCCATGTGTCGCGCGTCGTCAAAAATCTCATTATAAATGGAGATATAGAGTAGCAGCAATTTTGCCATTTCTTTGCTGCTAAAACGATACAATACATGGACTTGTGGATCGATCATCTCCTCACGGAGAAGCGCTTCAACTCGACTGACGATGATGAAGAAGATGTAAGATTCTTTTTTTTTTTTTCTTTTTTGTCTTAATCTTTTTCTTTTTAAGTTTTAGCTTGTGCCATTGACTTGGTAAATAACAGATTAAATTCTTATTTTTTCTGTTTGATTTCTCTTTTTTTTTAGCATAGATCTGTAAACTTAATATCTTCAACTTGCCAGATAACCCATCAAGTTATCCCAGCTATTTGTGGCTCTGGGTGAAGTTTTTGGTTAAATTCTGCTATCAGTCCCTCTGAAAGTTGTTGATTTAATTTTGTATTTTAATTTGATCAGTTTTAGTACTTTTCAATTTGGGAACCAATTATTTTTAAAAAAAATAAATTTTAATCTTGCCCTAAATAGTAGTAGTTAAATCCATTTGGTTAAATTCAATTACTAGCCTTGTATCATGTTGGATCATTCTAAGTCCTTAAATGATAGTTGTTAATCTATTTATTGGATTTTTAGTGAGTAATAAATGATAATATGTTTCTAGCATCAAATTTTGGAAGTTAATGAATTTAACTCTTATCGGATTGAGATTTTAAAATTTGAAAAAGTACAATAACTTAAAAGGACTAAATTAAAGTACATGGATTGCAGAAAGTACAAGACTAATAGCAGAATTTTAATCAATTTTTGTTGCAGTTGTATTTCAATTTGATTTGATGGAAACTTGTTTTCCCCTTCTTTCAGCTACAGCAATGGGATCCAGGATCTTTAATGTACTCCGGTTGGGGACAAAATCAATCTGGAATCAGCAATGAGATTATCCTAAGCCAGGCTAATGGAAGCACGGTCCAAGCCTCTCAATCCCCAAACACTTCCAATGCTCCTGTTTTGAGAAAAAGCCATTCTACTTTATCTCAAGCTGAACGAGCTCAGAGGAAAAGGATGACTGATCAGGCATATCGAGGAAGAGTTAAGGTTAGAATACTATCTCATCTCTCATCTCATTTCTCTTGAATGAATTTGGATACGGTGGAATATGCCTTTGGAGCAGGATGCAATATTTCATCCAATTTTCATTCTGTGTTTTTATTTCTTTCTGAAAATAGAATATGAATCAGGAGTTTAACTTTGATTGTCTGAATTTACAACAGAAACTACTCTTCTTGTTAAGAAAACTTAACTTTGATTTTCTCCTAATTTATGTGAAAATAAGCAGGTCTAACGACTTGTTCGCGAATTTGAAAGTGTTTTTTTAAAATAAGAAAAAAAAAAGTAATTAGTAAGTGAATTAAATCAAACCCGTAAATATTCTAGTTGATTTCTTTGAGTTTTGGCTTTTGTCATTGCAAAATCAAATCTTGCGTAATATATCTATCATTTTAGTCCAACCTTTATTGTAGCTTAGTTTAGCATTACGGCTGCAGTTGTAAAAAGTTTGGTCTGAAAAAAAAGTGCATTTGGAAAATGTTGCTTTGAAAAATTATGGTTTGGGAATTTTAAACTTTTAGCATTGCTGTTAACTATTGCTATGAAAAGTTAAAGTGTCAATTTTAAAAACATGATGTTAGAAGATAGACGAGACAAATGAGGTTATTTTGTATTTTTCTTTTTCAAGAATCATATTTTCAAACAGCAAAAGCATCAAAGTGCATCTTCTTGGTTTGGTTCAAAAAGTATTTTGTCGAAATGCTTTGGCTACTAAAATCTTTTTAGCAATGATTTGACCATCAAAAAGTGCTTTTTGATAGCTTGAAGCATTGCTAAACAAGCACTTGTTTTCCTTCCAAAGTGGGTCAATGAAGAAGCATTAGAGTTTAGAGATGTTAGTGGGAAATTATAAAGGAAGATTTAAGAGCAGAATTCTCAATGTACATAAAGATTTTGTTCCAATTGATGGGTAGTCTGAGTCTTGAGTGACAAGTCTTTTCCTCTGGAAACAGTTACACAAAGAGCAAATGAAATCAAATTTGGAGAACCTTACTGGAGAAAACGAATCACTAAAGAAAGAGAATCAATCCTTAAAAGCGGCTAATGCTTCCATGAACCAAACCTTGACGGATCAAGCAAAAGAGATTGATCAGTTGAGGAGTGATCTTTTGCAGCTGAAGAACGACCATGAGAAGCAAAATATTCTTTTGGAAACACTTTCAGGGCTTCTAGTAAGTCTCTTTTGTCTCTCTCTTCGTATACATGTAGTTCTTCTTTCCTTTTTTGCTTGAAGAAAATAATGGATAGACTCCTAATTGGTTATAATAGTGAGAAAGGAAATTGGCTTAAAATGCTTGTATGATTGCTACAACTTTTCATTTTTAATCAAGTACTTTGTGCAACACATATCGGGCGAATATAGAGAGGTAGTTTTATCATCCAAATATGTGAAGAAAACTAGTAATGATTTGATCTTGCCTCTGTAGGAGATATGTCTATATCCAACACTCACCAACCATGTCCAAGAAACATAGGATCTTATACATTTTATTTATTTAACAATTAAAAAGATTTTATGGTTTTTAAGCCCAAAAAGCCTGGTCTCTTAATTTCTTTTGTTTATGAATTTTCATATTTCTGGCAACCGCTTGTACCTCTGTTTCTTTCTTTTTCGGCAACTTTTTTTTTGTTAGGACAAAATGTAATAAGAACAGAACATCAAGCTAAACCGATTAGGCGTAGGTGAAAAGATTCAAGTTGAATGTAAATACTACAGGCTATCTAAGATTTAACTAATTTGGAGGGAAACCACTTTTAACATTTTCTTATTCCTTTGTGTTCTGAATTTCATTGCTGTGCATCCATGTTTTTGAACCTTAACTCTGCCTGTTTCTACTGCTACTGCTGCTGTGTGCAATGAATATCACTCATACGGATCCCATACTATTGTCAGCATTGGTGCATGGGCAAAATCAATGAATTCTAAGCAACAGGGGTCATTAGTTTAACTTTTAAATTTGATTATATCAATTTGTGATGGTATCTTATAGGCCCAACCTTACTTGAACAAAATCTGACCTTGGCTCAGTTGATAGTATTTTAGAAGCAATCAATCACATAGTCACTTTTTTGTTATGTCCTAAATTTGTCAAGATAGTGTAAGTAGTAAAGTTTTTAGACTTTGTTCGATACAAGAGCATGAAAATGGAAAAAATAGGAAGTTGAAGGTGTAAGCAAAACAAGATCGCACTAAAACATTTGCATGAGGTTATCCAACAGAAAAGAATAAATTGCAAATAGCACATTAGTTACTTGGCATTTCTACTACTTTATGCATAGAAACTGAGAAAGTCTGAGTAGGTGACCAGCAAAATAATAATTTCCAATTATATGTGTCTAGCTTACAAGTTAATCAAATATAAGGTAAAAGAATTACACCAAACTTGTTCTTGCAGATGAATTAGTATAACTTTTTAAACTCAGTTTGTCAATATTGTGTTTGCCCTCAACAATTTTCCACTTCTACACTTTTTAATCTGTTGTAATTACTTTTTTACACTCATGCAGGTGTTAAACAAAATCATATTAGTATTATTAACCCCAGACTTTCATAATAGCTTTTTACTGGTTTCCTATGAGTTTTGCTAATAAGCGTTGTTACTAAAAGTTGTCATTCTAAAACCTTGGTTGCTCATTTTAGAGCTCACATATGATGGTATAGATTTTTTAACTCAGTGGTTTTGATTGTAGTCTGATCCATTGAAGCTCGAAAATGAGAAACTGAAGGAAGAAAATGCGATATTAAGGAAGGATGCCAATCTTAATAGTCGCATACCGCAGCTTTTGGAGGAGAATGCGAAGCTAAAAATTGAAAATAAGGTACTCAAGGTTCAGAATGATGCTTTATGTGGGAAGATTATTGCTGACAATGACAGGAAGCGTGAGCAAGAACCATAAGCTGAAATACTTTTTGATGATATGCCTGCAGTATGTGTTCTTTCTTTCTTTCTATTTGTGTACAGCTTGTTTTTGCTCTTTGTCCATGGCTACTTTTGGCATTCCTTCTAAATGCTGTGTAGCTTCTTGGTTGAATTCACATCTTTTCTCGACCATTTTGTTAGATCATCCTTGACAATTATTCTTCCTTAGTCTCATTTATCTTCTTGCTTCACGCTTCATTTCCACGTAACTCTCTCGAATTTCACACTTACCTGCAAGATTCTAGTGTAGCTATCCATATATAGTAGTGTGGGTGGTCATTAAATCCGCGGTGTTGTGGTTTGACTCCAGTTGATTTATCCATGGAGGTGGTCTGGCCATCACGATGTTATTCACTTCGTTCTACTTAATTCCTTCATCAGTTATGGTCTTTGAATTTTATGTTGTATTCGTCTTTTGTTTTCTTCTTTTTTTGTACATATACTGAATCCTCTTTCATAGTATGTATGTATGTATCTATGAGCAGGCCTCTTCCTATCTATCTGACCTCAATGTTCTAATTAAAATATTTAATATTTTTCCATCGAAATATGAAATGTATGATTGAGAATTTGTTTTGGTTTGAATATTATTGCTTCTCCTTTTCAAAAATAAAGTTTACAAAGAAAAAGGGAATAGGTCAGATCAGATTTTTAGTGATGAGTTACGCCATAAATTTCCAAGTTATTAAAGGATGAAGATGGCTATTTCTCTAGGGGTGAGTATTGATCGAGTCGAATCGAGTGAAAAAATTTCGAGTTAATCGAGTTTATGAGTCTTATTTTATTATCCCAATTTAATTTGAAATTTGTTTTAATGTAGTTTTTTTATGTTTTTCCTTTGTTAAAACTAGTCCCTACACTTTTCAAATAAAGAAAAAAAAATTAAATTGTTCAAAAAATAAAAGTCTAGGGACTAGTTTTAACTAATAGAAAACATTAAAAAAAAAATTACGTTAAAAGAGATAGATAAGGAAGAAAAACAAAGGGAGAAGAGAAAGAAAAAAAAAATAGGGATCAATTATATAATTTAATTTAAATTTTTTGTTTGAAATGATAATTTAACGTGTCACATCAGTTTACCATTATATTGTTAATGAAAATTAACGGTTTAATGGTAAAGGGATGAAATTGATGGATGAATTACATAGATACTCACCCAACTAAAAAAATTATCATTTTAGGCACCCAAAATAAAAGTTTGCAATTTAGGCACACCCACGTTACATAATTCGGTCATTTTGGTCATTCCCGTTAAAATCACAAAATGGCAAGCTGATATGATAGTTTAAAAATCAGTATAATAATAAATTTAGCTCTCAACTTTTACATATTATTTCGATTTAGTCATAATTTTTAAAAATTAATTCTTAAAATTTTAAAATGTTCTCAATTTGATCTTAATTCTAAAAAAATTAAAGAAATATATAAATATACATAAATATTTTCAAAAAAATATAATAAAAAATTTAAATTTTATATTAATATTAATATTGAATAAAAATAAAATATTTATATTTATTATCGATTTTGAAAATATTTATGTATTTTTATATATTTCTTTGATTTTTTAGAATTAGGATCAAATTAAGAATATTTGAAAATTTTGAGAGATAATTTTTAAAAATTATGACTAAATTGATGTAATATGTAAAAGTTGAGAGCTAAATTTGTTATTATACTGATTTTTTAACAACGAAATTAGCTTTGAATGGAGTGACCAAAATGATCAAAATATATAATATGTATGCTTAAATTAGAATATATATATATATATCTTTATTTGAGTTGAGTACCCTAATACAGGAGTGATTGAGAAAATAATTTGGAAGAGCATTGTGGCACTAGTGGGAAAGTTTTGTGCAATCTGTTATCGATCTTTTTATTTTCAATGCTCAAGACCCTCAAAACCATCACAGGACTTAACCATCCTTGCTCAATCCCCTTCAGACCATTGTCCTCCCATACTTTGACAGATTCCCACCTCAAATCCTTAGTTCTCAGCCAATACTCTAATGGAACTTTCTCCAATCTCCTCCAGAACGTCGTCGCTTTACCCTCTGTTCTTCTCACCGCCTGCCAAAACCTCTCCAACTCCCCCCATTCATCAACAACAACAACGACGGCGCTTCCCACCTCTGTTTCCAACCACTTCTCCATTTATCAAATGGGTCATGAAATTTCTCAGAACAAGTTCGATGTTTCCTCTTGCTGTGTCAAAATGGACCCGCCCAGTCCTTCAGGTGAGCCTTTGATTTTACCAAATTTGAAACTAAAGGTCTTGATTGAAGCCATTAGGATGGTCCTGGAAATTGTTTATGATGAAAAGTTTGTGACATTTTCTTATGGTGGACGTGTTGGAATGGGCAGACACACTGCAATTAGGTACTTAAAGAACTATGTAACAAACCCAAGTTGGTGGTTTAATGTTTCCTTTTGTTCTAGCAAGTTTGATGAGTTTAATGTTGATAAGTTGTGTTGGTTTATTGGAGAGAAAATTAAAGATGCTATGTTGATTGATGTGATAAAGAAGTTGTTTGAATGTGATGTGGTTAGAGTTGAATTTGGTGGTTGCTATTTAGGGAGAGGGCTTCCTCAAGAAAGTGCCTTGTGTTCGATTTTGATTAATGTTTATTTTGATGGTTTTGATAGAGAAATTCAAGAAATGAGGCTTCGAATGAATAAAAAGACCTTTAAATTTGAGTTAACTGAGCCTGATTTGAATAATTCTAATATTTTCTATAAGCGGGTGAAACTTTATGCTGTTAGGTACTTGGATGAGATATTGGTAATTACATCCGGGTCAAAGATGTTAGCATGGGAGTTGAAGGACCATGTTTTGGATTTTTTGGAACGAAATTTGGGGTTGAAGGTGGATAGAGTTAAAACAGCCATCCATAGTGCTGTATCAGAGAAGATTATGTTTTTGGGGATGGAGCTGCAGGCTGTTCCTCCTTCTGTTTTGCACCCCCCTATGTCGGAGAAGGCAATTAGAGCGAGGAAGAAGTATGATAGACAGAAGGAAGTTAAAGCTTTAGAATTGAGGAATGCTCGGGAGAGGAATAGGAAAAAGTTAGGTCTGAAAATATTAAGTCATGTTTTTAAGAAGTTGAAGCAGAGTAACAATGGTTTTAGATATGAATATCAAATTGAGAGTGAAGTCAGAGAAATCTTTAGGACTTGGGCTGATGAAGTAGTCCTAGAGTTCATGGGGTCCTTGGAAGAACGATGGAACTGGCATCGGCTGCTCTCTAGAGGTGATTTTTTATCTTTAAGACATGTTAGAGATCAGTTGCCACAAGATCTTGTTGACGCTTATGACAAATTCCAAGAACAAGTAGACAAGCATTTGGCACCTACCAAAGCTAGAATGGCATTGGAGGAAGAAGAAAAGAGGGTAAGAGAAGAAGAGGAACAGAAATATTCTGAGCGCACAGTAGAGGATCTGACCAAGTTGTGTATGAAGGTTTCTGCACCCATAGAACTTGTTAGGAAGGCTGTTAGAATGGTTGGTTTTACGAATAATATGGGTCGTCCCAGGCCAATCAGCGTACTATTTGCATTAGAAGATGCTGATATTGTTAAGTGGTATGCTGGTGTTGGAAGAAGATGGCTGGATTTCTTCTGCTGCTGTCACAACTTCAGAATGGTGAAAACAATTGTTTCTTATCACCTTAGGTTCTCTTGTATTTTAACACTGGCACACAAGCATGAATCCACCAAACTTGAAGCAATTAAACATTACAGTAAAGATTTGAAGGTCTCAGATATGAATGGATATGAAGAAATTTACTTCCCAACTGAGAGGGATGTTAAGATGATGGGTGATAAAAATCTTTCAGACCCGAAACCCGTGGATGGAGCTATATCTTTGGCTTTGATCAGATTGGCTTCTGACGAGTCATCACATTCTTGTATTGCTCATTTCTGTGGTAGAATTGATACAACCATGTATAGGGTTAGGTTACTGCAAAATCATCTGAATTTGAACCCCCTGGATGAAGCTCAGTGGGTCAAGGGTTTGGGTGCTATTCATGAAACTTTGAATAAAAAATGCCTGCCACTCTGTCCTGATCACATAAATGATTTATACATGGGTAAAATTACCCTTCAGGATATTGACTGCACTTCATTTGTGGAAGTGGGCTGAGTCATTACTCTAAGGGCTTTGCATGGGAACTGCTGCAGAAGGGCCGACTTTGATTTGAAGCAGAAAAAAGGACAAGATTGTAGTAAGACAAGTAAGTTCAATTTGGTTGATGGATGCCTGAGGGTTTAAGCTAAGCATATTCTTCATCGTTATTATAGTTAATGAAGTTTTGAAAATTTGGCAGAGTTATAGACGATGAAAGTTATTGTAATTTTCTGATCAGCTGAAACAGAGGGGAGGAGATTTACGGCCAAGAGGTCATTGATATCATCAGCATTTACCAGAATGTTCACCTGAGCTCTTGAAGAATTGTATTTGTGTCTGATGCTCAAGATGTATTGTGGTTTCCATCGCCTGTGTGTTTAGAGCATATACTCACTTTATACCTCTAAACCTTGTGCATATACAAACATCATATACATTCTAAGCGTTAAACACACCACTCCCTAATGATCCCATTGGTCTCCTAGGTGTTGGCCATGTAGGACATAAGCGTTAAACGCATTATCATCTAATACAAGTAGATGAGAATATATTCAAAATAGAAGCCCAATCCACCAAAATTAGAATAGATGTTTATGACTATAATGACCCATTCTAGGATACTATACTTTTTCTCCACAATATCATGGCAGTTTTTTTATGTGCAAGTTAAATCTATTTCTGGTGGTGGTACGAGTTAAATATAAAAATTTTAAAGACTATTCTTTTAAAAAATGACAAATATTGTTACATCCATCCTATTTATTCTTCTTTTTATATTTTTATAAATCAAT
Organism: Gossypium sturtianum; assembly: GCA_025698515.1. Lineage (NCBI taxonomy): Eukaryota > Viridiplantae > Streptophyta > Magnoliopsida > Malvales > Malvaceae > Gossypium > Gossypium sturtianum. The sequence continues at coordinate 95,039,334 of CM046951.1, read as the reverse complement.
AAAAAATATACCCATAATGAGATTTGAACTAGGGATACTATGCCTATAAAATTTTTTACTTTCCATTTGAACTAAACTAATTTTTAATATTTATTTGAAACTAAAACAATAATGTTGTTGATTGAGTTAATGTCAAAAATGAACACACTATTACTTAAGCTCCTTACTCAACCGGACACCAACTCGGTTGAGGAAATTATAAAAATATTCTTCCCTAATTAAAATAAGTTATATTATTTGAGGGTACTTTTAGTATTGATGACAACACCATGATAAACAATTGTAGTGCTTTTAGTATTGTTATTACAATTTAATCTAATTTTTTATTTTAATATCATACATATTTAATTAATTAGCTTCAAATCATATCTTTCATTATTTATTGTATGTTTTCTTTAAACACACATCCGTGTTTTAAATCCGTAGTTTTCATACTCATGCATGCTTGATAGGGTTTCTAGTATATATTTATTCCTTTTAATAATTTATTAAAAATCTTTAAAATAAGCTATTTGAAAACAAAATATAAAAGTTTGGACCATTACTCCAAGGTGTGTTGACAATTTTAATTTTAAAAATTCGTTTTTCTACCCACATTGTGGGTGTCACGTAATTTAGTAGTTTTACTATGAGAGATATTTTCATTGAATCACTCAATAAATTAATAGATTAATCTAGAAAACTAATTCAGTTGGAAAATGATTAAAAACCTATTCCTTCTACAAAATAACATATATTATTGTGAGGATGTTTTTTTTTTCTTTTTTTCTTTTTATATAGAATTTACAAAAAAATAATTTAAATCTAGAATAAATAATTTTAAAACACATGATGATACTCAACCTAGAACATCGTAGTTTCCAAAACCTCAACTAAAGCCTCATTTTTATTTTAAATCACTTTTTTATAAATAAAATTTTTCATGGATGTGGCATAATCTAGAAAACATTAAAGTTCCTCTAGGCTCTTTTAATATATGTTCAATAGTTGATATTTATTAATTATCAATAATACATATATAACAGATTATAATACGACAATATAGTATCGCATAATATATAAATACACATTACAGTATTAATAGTTATGTGTAATTTAGTATATTATAATACGTGTTTACAACTAGTAATACATACAATATTATTAAAATTTTAATATCTTAAAAAATATTATTTTTGTTAAATTAAATTTTGAATTGGGTTTTAATTTTTGCAAAATTATATTTGGATATTGGGTTAATTTGTTTTTATTTTGGACTTGAGATTTTGGATATAATTAATTTATTTTGGGTTAATGTGTATATTATTTGGGTTTGGGCTTAGTATAATATATATGGATTTTGGAATAAATATTTTAGAATATGAGTATTAGGTTTATAAATTTAATAATAAAAATAAAAGTTATTCAATTCTCAATTACTATAGTAATAAACAATAAAATATATTTTCGTCAATTCATATACATATCATATAATAATAAATTTTACATGCAATAAGGACTTTAATTATTTTATGTAAAAAAACTCTATTAAATATATACATATAATTTATGCTTTTTATAAGGCAAATTTAAATTGCATTGTCGTAGTATAGAAATAAAATATTTATAACTTGGAAACTATAAAATTATTTGAAACTATTAGAGCCCGCCTAGCTCTATCCAAGCCTGAATTTGAAAAAAATCGAGTTTGAAAAAACCTAAGCTCGAGCAAATCTAAAAAAAGCTTGATCTGAGTTAAGATCCGATTAATAAGTAGTTAAAGATAATTTTATCTTACTTCACATTTCTTTAAATTATATCAATAAGAATAAATGAATTATTTTAAGATTATTTTAAGTGGGGTGAATTTTTTTCTTAGAAATTTGAATTTAGTTTAAATCCTAAAGTTATCATTATTAAAAAAAATACCGAATAAAATTGATTTCTACACTAAAATGAATAAAGACACCCATAATTAAAAGAAAAAAAAGTGTAAAAAGGAAAGGTATTGGGGTCACTCAAAAATAAAAAGAATATGATCCCCTTGTTATGATGATGAATACCCCTCCGAATCCCTCACACCAACCACGCCCATTCTTCGCACAGACTGACACTGGCTCAACAGTTTACTCCTAGTTTCACGTCAAAAACATTAATATTTGATACATATATTCCAATATAACATATTTAAAGCCTAGAAGTTGAGTCTTTTTTTCTCTTCTTTTCAGGCCAGATTATCAGTGACTTCTATTTTTATTTTTTTTATTGGGAAGAGAAAGGGAATTGAGAGATCTATGCTGTGGAGTTTGAGAATTGAACATCCAAAGGGCAAAAAGAATGAGAGGATTGAAAGAGATGTGATTGTTTTTTAACATCAAGCAGTCATCCAAGGCTCTACATTAAACCCAAACACTACATTTAAAAAAACAAAAACAAAAGGAGAAACAAATAGTTTTACCGAGTTATGTATGTCAGATGTTCATCGTTGGCACGTGGGAATCAGTGTCCCCAGTGGCCACTCGTGGAGCATGCCATTGTCTTTGCAAAACAGTTCGAAGGTCAGTAAAAATACCTAAAAGATTAGACAAGAACTGATAAATTTGATACACGTTTTGAGCAGATAAGGGTAGTAGGGGGCCATGTGGACCGTTTTCTTCCGCGGTCGTACGGGTTTTAGCCATTTTCTTGGTAAAAGGGTCTCTCTCTCTCTACTCTCGTCTGCCCCTGCCTTTGCCTGCTTCTGGTGCTGTGTTAGGGCTTTTGCTGAGCTGAGAGGCTGAGACTGGGACTGGCTTGAAGAGTCAGATCATTTGTCTACATCACATCACCTCTCACATGCAACCCTTGTTTGTCAAATCATGTGGAATCAACAAAATAATACCCATCACATCTCACTTCTCTCTACGTATTTCAATACGTTATTATTACTTACTATGTGACTACTAAATGTTTAACCTTTTCTTTTATTAATTTGCATGGCTAGCTCCATTATTTAAAAAAAAAAAAAAAAGACAAACTTGATTGGTCTTTTTTATTCGTCAAAACTTTATTTGCAGGTCTTAGCAACTGTATAAATATTTATGTAATGGACAGAAGGAAAGACTTTTCAACTTTCATTTTCTAAGATTTTGCACCTAAAAGAAAGCTTTAAGTAAGTGTTCCGGTTTTAAACCGAAGTTTTAGCCATCTGTTTCGTAAATTTCGTTGAATATTTAGTAGTAGCAGAAGAGAAATGAATGTGGGTGTAGGAATGTTTGGCCTGTTGGGTTTTGTAGGTTTTGATTAACAACTTTGCTTATTTGACTGATAAACATGGAGGGGAATCATGCAAGCTTTTTATTTGTTGTTTTCCATTTTGTTGACGAGTGACTTTTCCGCACTTTACGTGCAAAGCTATGATTGGAGAAATGTGTTCATATTTTTCGATTTGGCGACAGGTAAAAAATTAGAGCAAGGAAAACGATATTTGACGAAAATGGAGTGCTTGCATTTTTTAGACTTTTTTTTTTTTCCAACCAATAATAGAGAAAAGAAGAAAAGAGAGCTGTTGAGTTGATTGATCCCAACTTAAAAACTGGAAGTCAGATACAAAAATCTGACTCGATGCATTGATGCGATACGAAAAGAGTTACAAACCTTTTAGAAGCTGGGATAGCAAGAATTTCCAACATCAAATCACTATCATTTTGAATCTCTTGAATTTGGATTATTTTGGGTTTAAATATTTTTAGGTTAGATTCACTTTTCTTGAATCTCTTGATTTTTTGGATTAAGATGTTTTTGGATTGGATCATTTTTTTTTTTTATTTGAGTCTTTTTTGGTTTAGCAATGTTGAGGCGGTTGTAAGAGCAATGTCACAATATGTTCACTTGAGACTTGTATGTTAGTAAACTGAAGAATAATATATATACTTGAGATTTGTATAGGTAAGAGATTGGAGTTTTAGTACTTAACTGCTCATTTGGAACTTTTTTGTGAGTGCATTTTGTACTTAGAGGAGAGTGATTTATATCATAGGTGCAATGTGTAGTTGTTTTATCGAGGTGTGTTAGGATTTAAATCACTATTGTACGAGGTTGAAAGATAATGAATTATCTCTTTAGGTAAGGCCCCACACACATAGGGAAATCAAATTGTGTAAACAACTCTTTGGTGTTCATCTTTATTCTATAGTAGTTCTAATAGTAGTTGCCATTGCTCTTATCACTTCTCAAGTGATCTAGCATTTATTTATTGACTATGTTCCTCAAATTGGCATTAAAACCTCCCACTTAAACATATCTAGTGAAGTTTATGGTGTCAATATTTTCTTGAAATGGACATATCATCTGTGTCTCGTCCCCTAATGTTGGATGGTTCCGACTATGCCTACTAGAAGGTTAGAATGAAGGAATTCATTAATTTGATGGATGAAAAAGCTTGGCGTACTATTCTTGCTGGTTAGGAGTCTCTTGTTACTGAGACATTTGGAGTGAAAATACCCAAGTTTGAATTAACATAGACCATAGAGGAGGAGAAGCTTGCAAATGCTAACTCAAAAGCACTAAATGCAATCTTTTATGGTCTGGATGGATAATAATTAGGGATGAAAATGGAGTGGGGTAGGGGGTAGATGTTGCTAAATCTATCATCGCTCCACAATTAGCACGCTTTGCACCATTACCTGCCCCGCTCCACTATGGACATATAATCTTGAAAACCACTACTACCTCCATGGATGTTTGATGCATATCCATCCTTGCCTTACCCTGCTCCACTTAAATTTATTTATTTTTTCTACTTATCTTTAATGTTTTCCATCATTTTAAATGTTTTTTAAACATAAATCTTCAAAACAAATATATTTAAACATAAAACATATGAATTTTTTAAACCACATTATTTTATTTTTACCCTTTTAATAATTATATATATACAAGGATAAAATGATAATTTCATATAGTAGAGTTGGGGGGACGATGCAAGCAATTACCATAATCACTCCATACCCATTATAAAAATATCACCCCTCCCTACCTCACGTCCACTTTTTTAAAAGAAAAAAATCCACTTAATTCGAAGTAGATCGGTTTGAAATCCATTGAGCAATTCGAATTTTTCCATCACTAAAAAGAGTTTAAAAGGATATCCAAGTGTGGAAATGAGTATTCAAATTCCAAACTTATGAGGAATGTGCTTAGATCTCTACTTGAAAGATTTGCAATAAAATTAACTATCATTGAGAAAGCAAAGGACATCGATAACATGAGAATTGATGAGCTTATTGGATACCTTCTGACTTTTGAGATCAACCTAGATGAGTCCAAGAGAAGCAGATCTAAAGGAGAGAAGTGTTGAGATCTAGTGCTCTTAGTGTAGTGATTTTGTCTATGTGTACTTGTAGTTGTTCGAACAAATTGGTTTAATAAAATATCCATTAGTATCATTAATATCTTTGTATATCGTCCTCAATGGTTTTTACACGCAAAGCAAAATGAAAGCAAATATTGACTTATTGATTATCTAATGTTTAACTAATGCTAAACAATATTACGTGGTCGGATCGTAATACAAGAAAAAAACAACTTATATTAGTAGATAATCTAAATGTGTCCTTAGTCTAATTGGAATTGAGGAAATTGATTGAAAGACTAATATGCCATCTATCAAGTCCAATTGGGGAGATACATTGTCTTGGTTATTGGAACATATGACTCCTATAAGATAGAGACATAGATATTATTATCTAGACTGACAATACATCGGACATGACCCTAATTGAATTTATCTTAGATTCATTTATGGATTCATTCACTTGTGAAGTCTATAGTGTGACATACCTTAATCCTCAATGGATGATAGACTATGTATGCATGACTCGTATACTTGAATGTAAATGAAAGTCTAAGTTCAAATAGACAAGGAACCAAAAGCTGATGAAATGGGTATACGACTTCTACATGATGTAGCATCACTCCACAACAATGGAATTCATAGCCCAATAAAGGATAAATTATATTCTATCATTGGCATTACATGATTGATGAAAAAGGAACGTGACCATAGGTCATTTGTCATAAGACAAATGATTTAATTATTATGTGTTAGTAATTAACTTTTTCATATTTGAAGTCCTAATGGAAACCATGAGATTAAATAGGATCATATCTGGGGAATGAATTTTATCCCAAAGAGATTAATGATATCCTATGAGGGCAACACACTTTTGGCAATGTCATTGGATGAACACTTAATAAAGTAGCTTTTGTAATGGTATATAATAAGAGAGAGTTCACTCATGGTACTATAGTGGAATGACTCCATGATTGAATAAATTGTGATTAATAAGCGAAGAATTAAGAAATATTTGAGCCTTAATTATATATGTCTACTCAATCCCTTTGCTAGCTCGAGATAATCCAAAATGAATTGCATTTAGAATCAATAGATTGTGGAATGAATGAAAACGATAAGTAAGAGAAATAGATTGTATGCATCATTATCCGCAACGAATGCCTTTTCTCACTAAGTACAAAAAATGACTTAGAAATTAATTTCACACCTTCGAAGTATTATTTAATTGATTGTAATTAAATAATTAAATTTCAAAATGAAAATTAAATTAATTAGTCATCATAGATTCGTTAAATAAGATAATTAAATTAATTTTCTCATAGATTCTAATACAATAAAGTCACCATGACTTTAACGGAATCAGAATTGGGTTAAGAAATTAATTTAATTGAGAAATTAATTTAGTTAAGTAAATTAATTAATTAAATAATATTTTGGGAAATAGAATATATTTATTGGGTTTGGATAAATTATAAGTGTTGGATAAAAGTCCATGAAACACATATAATTGAACTCAAGGCATGAAAGACCCAATTAGGCCTTGCTAAATGATAAGGGAAGCAAACTGTAGTATTTTACAAGTGGTGCCGCCACCCTTGTATTCTAGATATACTAGAATACTAAATTTTCCATTAAAATTTTATTATTTAATTAAACCTTATTTGAACATCACTCTTGTACCAATTCTTTATAAATAGGAGCTATGAGTTAACCTATTGATATATATTTTTTAGCATAGATATTTTGCTGGAAATTTATTTTAAAGAATAAATTCTATTTTTTGCAAGAATACTCGTAGTTTTCAGTTTGTTGAGAGAATTAACTTTCCTACTGAAAGCTAAATAAAGTTTTCACTATGTGCACTGGTTTGATTCGTTTGAGCCTACACTTAAAGTGATTTGGGTTTCGAGGATAATGGAGAAGATCGATCGGTTGAAAGTCAGGAAATGACCAAAACCGCCTTCACACAAAGCACAAGTATAATTTTGGTTAAAGTTTATTACTATAAATATCACAATGGCTTATTTTTAAGAAAAAAAAATTAAACTTCCGCTGTTTCTAAAAACATTATTTTCTAAATCAATTTTTCTAACAAGTAGAATATTCTCTGGTAAGTGACAAGAGTAATTCCAATTGATAGTACCACTACCATTGAAGAATTGCAATAGCTGATAGCTATGGTGGCTTAGAACCTTAACAAAGCATTCAAAAAGCATTCCAGGAAAAGTAAAAAGTTTGATGCTGTAAAAAATTTCTCCAAAGTAAAAAGACAAAGGTGTTATGATCAATGAGGAGACTACCAAAGAGAAGAAAAAGAGTATTCAATGTCATGAATGTCATAGTTTTGGCCATATATAGGTTGAGTGTGGTAACACCTTAAAGCAAAAGAAGAAATCAATGTATGTAACTTGGAGTAATTAGGATTCTTCAAGCAGCTTAGATTCCAATTAAGAGCATGCTAGCAATTATGTGGTTTCCACAACAAAAATCAACACTCCTATTTCAATTGACTCTAAAACTGATAATGATTCTAAAGAAGAGTCAGGTCTGAGACTTATAAGACAATGTTGGAAAAATAAAAGTAGGTTTGCAATGTCAATGCTAAACTTGTAGATGATAACACAAGTTTAAAGGAAAGAAATCTAAAACTGACCAAGTTGATGGGAAAAATTCACTTCTTGATGATAATTAAATTGCTCGACTAGAGGCTTTGGAAAAAGATCTTATTTTAATGTAGTCCATGCTTGAAAAGTTTAATACAAGTAGTGGAAATTTAGATAAAATTCTTGTTGTTGGTAGAAGAATTCCTTGAAAAGGTGGCTTGGGAAGAATTGAAAAGAAAATAAAAGATATGGTTGGGAGTCCAATTGTTCTTGTTAAAGATACAAACATAGTAGATCATGGTAAATGTTCAAGGAAAGCTTGTTTTGATCTATGTTGAGAAAAAGATGAATTCCAATCACATGATTATTTTTCATTATTGTGGACTACCTGGTCACTTTAAGCCAATATGCTACATGATTTGAGGTTGAAACAAGCAATTCCAAGACTAGTGCCAACTACTGTAGACACTTCTCGAGGCCAAAGACAAAAATTATTTGGAGAAAAAAAGACTAGAGGTGTATGTTCGTAGCTTATCAATACCTGAAGACCATTGTGGATCATGTTTGGCACTTTGATAATGGATGCTCTTACCACATAATTGGTAACAAATCTTACTTACTTGAATTTAAAGAAAATCATGAAGGCTAGGTTGCTTTTAGAGATAGGAATGAAGGTTAGATACTAAGAAAATGAATTCTCAATGTTTCAGGAATGTCAAGCTGAAGATGTTTTCTTGGTTGATAGTCTGAAAGCCAATTTGTTGAGTACCGACCAATTGTGTGGTCAAGGCATGCTTGCCAATTTTACTAAGGGTAAGTGTTTGGTAACTAAAAAACTGAATGATTATGTGATGGAAGAGGTACAAACCTTTGACAACTATTGTAGGGTAATACAACCTTCTTAATGTAAAAAAAAAAAAAAAAATCTCAAAACTTGAACTTTGGCATGAGAAGTTGAGGCATATCCATTACGAAGGCCTTCAACACCTTGTTCGTTATAATGTTCGGAGGGGAATGCCTAAGTTAAAAGTAGCCATCCTCAAAGTGTATTGTGTCTGTCTAAAAGGAAAACAATAGAAGGAGTCTCATTCACAATTACAACTTATTTAAACCATTATTCTATAAGACTTGCTTCATATGGACTTGAGTGGTATAATGAAGATAAAGAGCTTGGGGGCAAGTGTTATATACTAGTGTGTGAGGATAATTACTCAATATATATATGGGTAAGATTCCTTAGAGAAAAATCTGAAACTTTTGGTTAGTTTAGAAAGCTATACAAAAAGCTTATGAATGAAAAAAGGTAGCTGATTGAGAAGATTGTAAGCATAAGTGGTCAAGGCAAAGAGTTTTGGAATGAGGATTTCTCAACTTTTTATGATGAAGAGGGCATGAGACATGAGTTTTTAGCTTGTAAGACACACTAATAGAATGGTCTAGTGGAAAGAAAGAACAAAGCCATTTAAGAAATGGCTCGTGTAACACCCGATTTCTAAATACCCAGAAAATTAAGATAATAGGAGGACTAAATTAGAAGAGACTGCAAGTTGGATTATCTGGATCATGACCGGTTTAATTTCAAAGTTATTTGTCGTGATGGTTGACATTGCAATACTGCACTGTACCATGTCCAAGTTTGGTAGCGTATAGTCTCTTAATGTCCTTTTTTTCTCGTGCTATTGGGTTTAACAGTAATTGTGATGGTGGTGGTGGTAAATCTTGTATGTTAACTTCGTCATGTTCGTCGAACAGCGGGTTTTCTCATGGTGGGTTGCCCGCAGCAGGTGGGTTATTTTACATTTGTTATTGTTGTTGCTGCTGTCGACAGTTTCTATGAATTATTCTTTTTGGATTAGTGGGCAACTATATAGGTGTGCCCCTACTGCGAGTCAAACACTAAAATCTCAAAGAAAAATAAAAACGTTAGTAAAGAAAAATAAAAACTGTCTATAATTTAAAATTTTCCTAATTATTCTATTAGACGCAAAAATTAAAACTAATTCAGTAATGTTGCCTCCTCAACAACGACACCAACAACTTGGCTACCTTCGGCCGTGCTAACGTTTAGAGTAAGTTTCCTGCAACCAAATATGAAAGTTAGGCAGTTTCTGCAAGTATATAGGTTAGGTTGTAACATAGTTTTTACAACGAAGTAGGTAAGTACTCCGAGGATCATACCCAAGGGAGGCGAGTACTAAATTAATGATAACTTAAACGTTAATAAATCTAATTAGTATTTTAATTAAATTATATTATGATAGAACATAAATTGAAGAGAAATTGCTTTATAAAGAAAATAAACAAACTGCATAAAAGAATAAAAACGAAAAACTAAATTATCAATTCAATCAAATCTAAGCATAAGAGACTAACTCGCTTCGATGGTCATAACTAATTCCTATGTCGGGTTCTATTCAACCAACTAGTCGCTAACCTAGTAGGATATCTCGATCTTCCACTAAACTAACCAGTCGAAAAGAACTATTTATCTCTCAACCTCACAGTCCGGACCGGATTGGGGTAAGGGGTTCACAGATAGACAATACCAATTTTGGGTTAATTCCTACCTAGATGACTTCTTAAGGTTGCCAGGCCTTAAGGTTTACGTTATTCCTATCTCAACCAACGTATCTGCTAAAAATCTCTACATAAAAAATAAATACTCCCACGTCCACTTGCTAATCCCCAATAAGAGGATTAGTTCCTCATGAATCTCATAAACGATATAAACTTTAAAAAGAAAATAAACATGAAGAATAAATCAAGAGTAAAAGTTTAAGAGTAATCTTGAATTGTATTGATATTGAAGTGCAGAAATCCACAAAGAATTTGCTGAATCCACAAGTCAAATTCTCCAAAGAACACGAATGAAAATAAAATTGAAAAGAAATCCTAAGTACAAAAGAAACTAAAAACTAAAACCTAAACTGAAAGAAAAGTTCTAAGATACAGAAGAGATGATTTTGAAGTGTTTAATGAGGCCCATTTATAGCTTTAGGGTTGGCCGTCGTCCCTAGCCCTAGTTCGGCTGACATTTTTACATTAAAGTTCATTGTGCGGACCAAAACACCTTCAACTCTTTAATTCTTCACGTATAGGGTCGGTGTCATGACATCCTCTATCTTGTGTCGCGAAACTGATGGCAGTTTACTTGGCTCAGGCTTAAATTCAAGGTTGTGTCGCAACATCCTTTGGCTATGTCGCGACACCGAAGGTAGTCTTGCTATTTTGGTATTCTGCTCACTATGTTACTATGTCGAACCTCCGTGTTACAACATGGCGACCAGTCTCATGTTTTCATGCCTCTAAGTGTTGTCATGCACACTCACCAAACATGTTAGCCTTCCCTTAGGCCTGCTTTGGCCCTTCAGGTAATATAAACGACTCAAATCACACTTTTTATTAATCGAAAACTATAATTGAAAAACTATGTAAAACATAATAAAATTGCCTATAGTCAAGCTCCTTAAGTACGAAAACTCACTTAATCTGCTACAACGAATTGTGACAGTTCACCTTACCTTATGCGACCCACTCTGAATGGGAAAGTTCTCCTTCCAATATTTCCTCTATTTTAAACCATAATGATATGTTTAATCTTGCCAATGAAAGTAGAGGATGTTAGGACCGGGTGTATGGGGTAAGCCTGTTGACTTGAGACTTAGTTTTTGTCCTCTTTTCTATTGGTATGTGTTCTTAGTTTGACGTAGTGAAATTATTTTTTCATAAAAAGAAAACAAGTACAGTCATAAATGCAATTACAAAGAATGCATATGAATAACTACAACTAGAATTAATTATTATAAAGCATGATTAGATTGATAACCAAAAGATCTCCATGCCTAAACCAATATACATATGAACCAAATATGGTTTACACATATGAAACTTGAAAATGAGATCGTATAAAATTCTTGGTGCCTTAACATTATGAAGCTAAGGAGATTAGCTTTGAGATGAATTCTTTTGTTTTATTTCTTCCATTAATTTTTTTCACTTTTATATTTTAATCAATTGCTTTTTTTTTATTAAAACCTTGCAATTAATTTATTTTACATAAATATAATTTAATAAATTTGTATGAATGTTAATATATAACTAAATTAAATATAATTTTTTATAAAATATATTTAATATTAGAATACTTCAAAATGTAGCTAAACTTTGATTATTTTGTAATTAAAAAGGGAGAAATGAATAGATGGGTACAATTATCATTTAATTGAAAATTTGGTTAGTAGATAGATTTGATAAATGGGTACATTATTCAGGATTTTGTAGAGTTTGGGTTGCAAGGCGAATTTGGAGAAGGAGATATCCAAATCTTTTAATGGTCCAATAACCACCAATTGAATTATAGAGGTCTTTTACTTAAAAACCCTTTTTCATCTTTCATCCTAAAACTTTAATTTCACTTCCTCATCATTATTATCCCACTTTGTTTACTTAAGCATTAAACAACCAACACTTGGTACAATTAAAACTCTACACCAACATCTTACTTGGGTTAATATCATGTTTGATATCTCATTTTAAAATGTTTTATTATTTCATACCTTGGTGCTAAACAAGTGGTAAAAAAATGAACATTGCACTGGTCAAGCCTTCTTTATTGATACCTTAAAATCAATGTTCAAACATTGATATTGCATTTTCAACTAGTTTCTTTTAGCGGTTTAATGTAAATTATTTTTTTTTAAAAAAAAGACTGTAATAATATTTGTTATTTTAAAAAAAAATAATTTTTTAGATTTTTTCCGATTATGTTGATATTTAGTTAACTCATGACACAGCTTAATAAAAAAACTTAAATATTAATATATAGATATAGATAATTGACTATATAAATTTGTATTGTTGGCATCTTTACTTTGCAACAACCAGTAATACGTGGATTCAAGCGCACTTAAGTATTTTCTTTCGACTTAAGGGTTTGAAAAAAAATCTATGGATAGAAGTAGGCTTTTTATAAATAAAAAAAAAGTATTTTTTTTTTGAGTAAGTGTACTATAGAAGCCCCTGTACTATACCCCAAATTACATTTTGATCCCTCTTTTTTTTAAAAAGGAGCAAATTGATTCTTATACATTAAATGAAAGATAAAAATAGTCCCTTCGTTAAATTGCATGGGTAAATGCCTATTTTGGTGTTATATGTACGACATAATAATAAAAATGACTTTCAACTTTACATATTTATTCAATTTGGCTCATACTCTTTTACTTGAAGTAAATTGACCCTTGATATTTTATTGTTGATATGACATTAGTTTATTTTAAACGTCATGTCAAAAAATAATTTAAATTTTTTTTTAAAAAGTAACAAGAAAATTTATAATTTCAAAAATTATAAAAAAAAGCTGTTGAAAATTAAAAAGAAATTAGAAAATGTAAAATTCAGAATAATTAAAAAAAGTAAAGAAGTTTCCAATATTTAAATATTACTTTAGAAATCCAAAAGAATTTAATTCTTTTTAAAATTTTAAAAAAATTCAAAAATTTAAGAAATTTAAAGGTTGCCTTGTACTGAATTTGAACTAGTATGAAGCAATTAAGAGTTCAGATAGGCTGTGATGAAGTCAGTCGGCACTTGAAGTTTTGTGTTGGAATACAATTTATATTTTTCCCAGGGAAAATGGAAGAAAAACATCTTCTTCAACAACTGCAGCGTGGCGAAGCTTCTAATAGATGCCAATGCTTCTAATATTAAAGTTGTGTTGATTTGTCACTCCAGCTTTAATACTGGTGGCGTTTTGGATTCTGTAACTTTAAATTTGTATTAATAAATGACTTTGCCGAATAATAATAATAATAATAATAATAATAATAATAATAATTGTTGTTGTTGTTGAGGTATTTTTCTCTCATCCCTTTTTCCTGGAGATGTTTGCCTATTTATATGATATGAGTACGGTTCATTGAGATGACATGCTAAGTAGGCTCTATGCATACAGCCACGTACTGTACTCTAGATTTAACACATGTTCTTGTGGGTTTGGGCCAATGCCAGCCCAAAACCAAATAGATTTTGGACCAATGGTGGTAACTATCTTAATAGATGGTAACTATCCTAACAATTTGTCCCCTATTTGATTAAAAGTGTGTCATAAAGTGACTCTGGTTGAGATAAATAGAACTTACCAATCATGTTTTATGCTTCATCGAATGTCACGGGGTTCGCCACGTGTAGGAGAGGATATAGCTATTTGTTATTTATGCTTTTGTTCCTGGGTACTTGAACCGCTTAAACCTGTAGAGAAACCCTTTAAAAGGGGTTAACAAAGCCCTAGAAATCACATTATTTTGATTCAAAAGTTTCGAAGAAGAGTAACGGACAAGAAGCACAATTTTAGAGGTAATCTTTTAAAATTTCTTTCACTTTCTAATTTTTTTTTTCTATTTTCGTTGGTAAATCATAGCGAGAACCAGAGACAGTGGTTGTTTTATCTCAGAGAACCCTTCTTTGACACGAGGGAGTTAGGAATGTAGTAGAAGCTCAAGAGTATGTTTTTATGACAAAACTAGAAGAAATGAATCGAATTTTAGTTGTGCGAGGGATTTGAACTCCGAATTTCGTGTATGATTTCTCAATTCCCGAAGGGGCATATCGCCTGAACGACACCAGCGACAACAGTTTCCTACTTCCTCTATACGTACTTAAAGCGGGGTTCCATTTACCCCTCCATCCCTTCTTTTGTCATTTCTTTGATGACTATAGGATAGCTCCCGACCAACAATCTGACTTTTCCTGGTGGATAGCCATGGCGTACTTCATTGAGGCTAACTGACACAACGAAGTACTATTGCTCGCCGTGTTTCAGAGTTTATATCTGTTAAAGGCTCACAATCGAGGGGGCTCAATAGGTCTTTATTACTTCACACCTCGCAAGAGTGTGAAATCCATTGTCTCTAATAAGTGTACCAACCTCCGTCTTAATCGGTGTAAATATATACGAGTTAAATACAAGCTCAATGGTGGTTTCGATTTCCTCACTCAGTGGTCGCTACCAAATACTAATATATGTATGAGGAGGCTAGACATAATAACAGAGGAAGGCTAGGGGCAACATTACAGGCTTCGCCAGGATGGCATGCTTGATTTAGAGGAGATATTGACTGTGAGGAATATCTTCTGATATTGCCTATCGAGTTTGAGTTCTAATGGATGGAGACAAGCTAGTGCAGATGCTGGGGCAAATACCATTAGCCTTGTTCCTGTATAGTTCGCATGGCCGAACAAAGCAACTGATGAGTTGGCTTTTATACTGCAGGGGAAAAAAGATGAGCCTAGGAGATTTTTATTTACTTTTTGTAAACTAAAGCCCCGTTCATGGTCTTCGCAACCTCCACCAAACATCGAGTGTTATGGAAACCCCCTTATGCCAACTATTGGTGTTGACATACAAATTTTTGGTGGTGCAGGCACAACTCAAGGTACCGAAGACAGTTTTGAAAAATTCAGTAGCCTGTCCAGGGAAATTGACGAATACATGGACGTGTGTTCTTATATGGAAAGTGTGCGAGAGGGTCCTTCTGGTACAAATATTGGAAAAGTCAATATAAAGAAACATAAAACAAATGCAAGCATTGTGAACATTATTTTAAGCAGTGAGAAGGAAGGCAACCCTGGGGGAGAGCTTCGTCGAAAGAGGAAAAGTGATAGCGATGAATCATCTGACAGTGTTGTTCCTATTGCCATTGCTCCTACTATAAGTTTATCTCTTTTAAGTTCATCACCACCCCCAATGCCAGTCAATGATGATGCCTTTGGGGTTACTATCAATCACAACCCTCTTAGTGGTTCTTTGAAGTTTAACACCTCTAGTGGCGAAGTAGGATTTTGTTTTCATAGCCTCTGCTTTTTTTGGTTTCTTCACTCTCTCTTCGCTCCTAACATCCAAAATGTCTAAATCCAAAACTTGACTCTTTTGTCCAGCTCACTGTGAGCTCTGTCCCTACTGCAAATGTTTGCATGTTTGCTTCATTGATAGCATGTGGCACTGCCTGGCCGTTCACTGATCAGACTGTATGAACCCTACCTATGTTCTTGTAGGGAACTTAATATTCATGCAGAAAGTTGCTATCACCATATCAACCGTTCTCATTATGGGACGTCCAAAAATAGCGTTGTACGCCATAAGGTGATCAACCATAAAGAACTGGACATACTCTGTTGTGGTATACTCACCATCCTCTAAGGTAACAAGTAAAGTGATACAACCCTTTACCTCAACAGGGTGGTTCGCAAAGCAATACAGCGAGCTCGCCTTTTTTAATGCCTACTCCTTCAACCCCTGTAACACCCCAAACCCGGCCCATGTGTTTCGACCAGATCTGGTATGCTACTAGTTGTACATTAAAAACTTTTGTCTTGTTGGTTTTGGAAGTCGTAAATTAAATAGACATTATTTAAGTAAATAAGCGGCATTTTAAAAATAAAACCTTGTATTAAGTATAATTAAACCTTTGACATAATCTCATAAGTTGCGAGAACATTAAAACTACTTAGTTGGATAAAACTATGGGGCCTTATTACATTGATAATTCCAAAGTAAAAATAAAATAATACTTAAAGAAATCCCAAAAAAATAATTTATAGAAACAAAGCTTGATGGCCCTCGAGTCCGTCTCGGCTCCCATGTCCACGATCTCTCGCTCATCCGGAAGAGTAGAGAAAAAGAAAGCGTGAGTCACCAAGACTCAGTGTATAAATCTCAAAACACACAATGACCTGAGCCCACAAACACATTATGGGCCCTGGCCCATGCATAAAGGTATCAATCATAATCACATGATAAACAATAAATAATGAAAAACCCAACCCATCCTAGGTTTCCATCCTCTACACACCATCCCGTACCAACCATCACACCTTGGGGATTTCTACAATCAACCCTCCATCCGCTACACACCAAAATGACAGCCGTACTGCCTATTCCTATTAATTAGGAATCATTTAACGTGGCATCGCCACCGATCACTATGTGACCTTTCATTTAAATTATGTGGGATTTCTACCACCGATCACCAAGTGACCTATCATGCACTTCCCCTTCAATATCATCATTCCCACCCCATGCATACATACATAAAGAAAACATCATACAGACTTATATACTTTTCGATACACATAGGGAGTTCTATGTTTACGTACCTGGCATCTTTGCCTAACCCTTTTAGGGTTCCATTCGACTGTCTACACAGCCTTATTCCGGCTTTTTAGCCCATAACATATATAAATAAACATACATACAGGTTTATTAGTAGTGTGTTAGAGATCTACACACTGATTAATGTCGATACCCTTGCTACAACTTTGCTCAAAAAGTCAAAAGATGCTAAACTAGGGCCTCTCCTATATTCGGTCATGGTTAGTGTTCTACCCAATTTTATATATTTGAATAACAAATCTTCTTACCTTAAAATCCCGAAATTGGAGACTTATGATTTTCGGCTTTTAGATCTAGTCGACTAAGCTTCCTTCAAATCTCGAATTGCCGCCATCATAAAACCATTAAACTATTAGCTTTTGGCTTCGCCTTTCAAAAACCGGAATAGATCATGAGAACTAATCAAAAATCAACACTTACCTTAGCATAGGAGATTCAGCTAGCACTAGAGAGAGGATTCGGCAATGCCCATGGAAGATTTAAATGCCGGAAGTACAGAACTAATTCTCAAATAGGATGAATAGAAGAAAAGACTATGGATGCTTCGGCTTCTTAGAGAAATCGGCACAAGAAGGAAAAAGTGGAGAAAAGTTTCGGCTTTTAAAGAAATTGGAGAAAAGAAATTGGAGAGGGAGAGGCTAGGGAATTTCGGTACAATGGGAGAGAAATTTAGGGTTTTCAGTGTCAGAATCAAGGAGCTAGCCCCCCCTATTTATAGATATTTTGGCACCTACTGCTAAAAACTAAAAACGCCCTTAAAATTCAAGCTAAAAGAGAGAAGAAATTTGGCACCCTCCTTGCCATGCAGTAGCCGAATTTTACACTCCTCTAGGTGGTGGATTTTCGACCAACACTTCCCTTGAAGATAAGCTCCTAACTTTTCTCCTTTTTATCTATGATATTATAACTTAAAAATCCACATAAATTCTCCTATTTTATAGCCTTGTAGCCGTCCACCTCTACTAATCCCTAATGCCAAATTTAACTCACTTAAATTAAAATATTTGGGCCTCATTAAACTTAATACTTGGGCCCCTAATTCCTTGTGTGTGGCGTCACCCTCTCTTCATTTAAAGTGCCGAATTTGGCCTAAAACATGGGCTCTTTGCGACCCAAAACTTGTTCCTTTTTAACTGTTAATGATGCCACTTTAATCTGGGCCTTTTGCCTAATTCTAAGCCCAAATTTAGACCCATATCAATTAAATTAACATAGTAAACCCATCCCTACACTAAATGTATAGGCCCGTAAATTTAGGATGTTACAGCTTCTACCCCCTTAAAGAAATTTCTTCCTCGAAATTTCCAACTAACTATTAATCGTACTACCCAAGTCTCACCACTATGCTTTCGCTGCGCACTCCGATTCTAAAGCCAAAAGAAACACTTAGTATACTATGGTAGAGTACGCACTTTGATGTTAGCATCTAGAGCGTCCTCGTCCCCTTGTACTCATTTTACCGATTCGCGTTTATCTGTTTAGAAATTTTATGAATTATTAGTTTTCTTCCGCTGATTAACCACGAACAGTTTTATGAACAATAGTTTAAGAGTAGTTCTTTCGAATTCGCATTCACAATACAGTCTCAAGTTTGTAACCTCTAACTAAAATAAAACACATACATCATACAAATAACATCCAAGCACTTACATTCTTCACGTAAAGGTGTTTTCGTTGATTCACTACCCAGGGGTATTTTCGTAATTTTATCCTACAGGGGTATTTTCGTAACTTTTCATAATAAAGTTCCTTGGTGATTTTGTGAAAGAAGGGTATTTTGGTAATTTTTACAATCCGAGGGTATTTCGGTAATTTACAAACCAGGAATATTTTGATGTGTTTTTTTTTTCAAAATAGGGGCACTTTGGAAAATCTAGTTACTCTTGTAAACATAGGG
This sequence comes from Gossypium sturtianum, assembly GCA_025698515.1. Classification (NCBI taxonomy): domain Eukaryota; kingdom Viridiplantae; phylum Streptophyta; class Magnoliopsida; order Malvales; family Malvaceae; genus Gossypium; species Gossypium sturtianum. Next base: position 95,020,351 of record CM046951.1, on the reverse strand, counting down.
TTTTTGGGTAAATTTTTCATAGTCATGAACATTTTCAAATCAAGTGTATCTTTTTGAAATGTACAAAACTTAGGGTTTTGTTTGCCAAAATAGGGTGGTTGGTCCCTTTCGGGTTTTAATTATGGGTTCACCCCATGAACAAGTCCTTATAGCTAGGGTGAACAGTCCTACGCACTGTAAGATTCCAAATAAGAGGAGGTGAGTCACTTGGACCGCTTAAATACCAAGCTCTTCCTGGATCTATTCCTAGACATGCATATGCTGTTGCCACACCTTAGTCTTGCGACTTCGCTTACGTGTTTTGTTTAGTGAAATTAAGTCTTATGGATTTGAAGAGTTGTTTGTCTAAGCCTAGAGTCCATCAAGTTCTAACCTAGATAGTCTACGTCCCATAAGGCCCATTAAGCCCACATTTATATCACAATTAGGAGTTCGTAATACTTACAGGTGGATTGGGTGCCAGACTTGAAGGCCATATCTTCATCCAAAACATTTTTTCAACTTTTTAAAACAGTACTAGACCCATTTCACAGCCCGAGTTTTGAACCTAGGCTCTGATACCAAAATGTAACACCCCAAACCCGACCCATGCGTTTCGACCAGATCTGGTATGCTACTAATTGTACATTAAAAACTTTTGTCTTGTTGGTTTTGGAAGTCATAAATTAAATAGACATTATTTAAGTAAATAAGCGACATTTTAAAAATAAAACCTTGTATTAAGTATAATTAAACCTTTGACATAATCTCATAAGTTGTAGAATATTAAAACTACTTAGTTGGATAAAACTATGGGGCCTTATTACATTGATAATTCCAAAGTAAAAATAAAATAATACTTAAAGAAATCCCCCCCAAAAAATAATTTATAGAAATAAAGCTTGATGGCCCCTGGAGTCCGTCTCGGCTCCCATGTCCACGATCTACTGCTCATCTGGAAGAGTAGAGAAAAGGAAAGCGTGAGTCACCAAGACTCAGTGTATAAATCTCAAAACACACAACGACCTGAGCCCACAAACACATTATGGGCCCTGGCCCATGCATAAAGGTATCAATCATAATCACATGATAAACAATAAATAATGAAAAACCCAACCCATCCTAGGTTTCCATCCTCTACACACCATCCCGTACCAACCATCACACTTTGGGGATTTCTACAATCAACCCTCCATCCGCTACACACCAAAACGACAGCCGTACTGCCTATTCCTATTAATTAAGAATCATTTAACGTGGCATCGCCACCGATCACTATGTGACCTTTTATTTAAATTATGTGGGATTTCTACCACCGATCACCAAGTGACCTATCATGCACTTCCCCTTCAATATCATCATTCCCACCCCATGCATACATACATAAAGAAAACATCATACAAACTTATATACTTTTCGATACACATAGGGAGTTCTATGTTTACGTACCTGGCATCTTTGCCTAACCCTTTTAGGGTTCCATTCGACTGTCTACACAGCCTCATTCCGGCTTTTTAGCCCATAACATATATAAATAAACATACATACAGGTTTATTAGTAGTGTGTTAGAGATCTACACACCTGATTAATGTCGATACCCTTGCTACAACTTTGCTTAAAAAGTCGAAAAGATGCGAAACTAGGGCCTCTCCTATATTCGGCCATGGTTAGTGTTCTACCCAATTTTATATATTTGAATAACAAATCTTCTTACCTTAAAATCCTGAAATTGAAGACTTATGATTTTCGGCTTTTAGATCTAGTCGACTAAGCTTCCTTCAAATCCCGAATTGCCGCCCATCATAAAACCATTAAACTATTAGCTTTTGGCTTTTGCCTTTTAAAAACCGGGAATAGATCATGAGAACTAATCAAAAATCAACACTTACCTTAGCATAGGAGATTCAGCTAGCACTAGAGAGAGGATTCGGCAATGCCCATGGAAGATTTAAATGCCTAAGTATAGAACTAATTCTCAAATAGGATGAATAGAAGAAAAGACTATGGATGCTTCGGCTTCCTAGAGAAATCGGCACAAGAAGGAAAAAGTGGAGAAGAGTTTCGGCTTTTAAAGAAATTGGAGAAAAGAAATTGGAGAGGGAGAGGCTAGGGAATTTCGGCACAATAGGAGAGAAATTTAGGGTTTTCAGTGTCAGAATCAAGGAGCTAGCCCCCCTATTTATAGATATTTTGCCACCTACTGCTAAAAACCTAAAACGCCCTTAAAATTCAAGCTAAAAGAGAGGAGAAATTCGGCACCCTCCTTGCCATACAGTAGCCGAATTTTACACTCCTCTAGGTGGTGGATTTTCGGCCAATACTTCCCTTGAAGATAAGCTCCTAACTTTTCTCCTTTTTATCTATGATATTATCACTTAAAAATTCACATAAATTCTCCTATTTTATAGCCTTGTAGCCGTCCACCTCTACTAATCCCTAATGCCAAATTTAACTTACTTAAATTAAAATATTTGGGACTCATTAAACTTAATACTTGGGTCCCTAATTCCTTGTGTGTGGCGTCACCCTCTCTTCATTTAAAGTGCCGAATTTGGCCTAAAACATGGGCTCCTTGCGACCCAAAACTTATTCCTTTTTAACAGTTAATGATGCCACTTTAATCTGGGCCTTTTTTGCCTAATTCTAAGCCCAAATTTAGACCCCTATCAATTAAATTAACATAGTAAACCTATCCCTACACTAAATGTATAGGCCCGTAAATTTAGGATGTTACAACCCCTTTTTTGATAAGCCTCTCATGTTAACATTTCAACTGCACTGCCACTATCCACCAATATTATTTTTACTTCAAAACTTGCAATAGCTACCGACACAACCATTGGATCATTCCCCTCTTCATCACAAATTAGTTGTTCATCCTTATTTCTAAAGTCCACCCTCCATTTTTCTTACTGACAAAATCTCTTTGGTGAACTAAAAGACATAACACTTCTAATATGAGCGTTTCTCTTCGCATTGGAAGTTTCCCAAGCTTCATCTATCCCAATTATCACATGAATAGTTCCTCTCACCTTCTGTTTACCTTTAGCCTTAGTCCTTGAACTCTGCTCTGGCTGATTAGTACGCTGAGCAACAAAGTTCTTCAGCTCACCATTCCTAACTGCTTCTTCTGTAGCGTCCTTTAAGGAAGAACAATTTTTAGTCTTATGCCCCCATCTTCATGAAAGGCACATTTGTCCCTCGAGTTTGATCTTCTCGCATTATGCCTTATAGGTAGAGAGGTTGGCAAAATGCCCAGACTCTTTACCTAGCTAAGAATATATGCACGTATAGCATTCAAAGGAGTATATGTTTCAAATTTACCATAAGGAGGGAACCTTCTTGCATATTCAGGTTAAGATCTTTGGAATGTTCTGGATGACTCATTCTGCGACTGTCCCTTCTGTTGTCCCTGTAACAGCCTGTTTTCAGTGAAATCAGAATAGTGGTTTCGAGACCACAAATCTGAGTCAGAAAGAAAAAATTATTTTAACATTATTGCATGGTCTGCATTATGATAGGAATAATGTATGCAAATTTCGTTAAGAAAATTTTACCGATTTCATGTTTAATTAGGAGGAAAGGACCAAATTGCATAAAGTGCAAAAGTTGAATTCTAGTAGTTAGAAGGATCAAATAGCTATGGAATTTAAAAATTTGATGTCCTTATATGGTAAATAGACCATTAAGAAAGGTTAGTAGATATTTATAGTGATTCATCCATGGAAATTTAAGAAAAGAAAAGGACTAAATTGAAAAGAGGAAATAATAAAAGATGATATTTTAATTAAATAGAAACTATCATCATTTTATATCATCTTCCCCAAATTTTCTATGGAAGCTGATCGCTGTGAATCAGAGCTTTAAAATTTATAAAAAGAATGATCGAACCTGGAAACTAACTCTGACAATGATTGAGGCAAGTGCACCTATCGAACAGTAGTATAGCTTAGGCAAGAGCGGATTATCGAACCCAAAGGAACTAAAGTACTAATACTAACTTTCTTCTTATTATCTAGCCTAAAAATAAAAAGAGATTGTTTATCTAATCTAAATTAATTAACTACTAAACTAAAGACTCTAAGACAAAGAAGAATGAATTTGGAAAATAACTTGGGAAAAACTCAGTTGATTTAGATGATACCCTAGGAAGAATCCACCTAGACTTCACTTGTTATCTAACATTGAACCATACGATTTATTCACTTAGTTTGATCCGTAAGACTCCCTAACGTATATTAAACCCTCTCTCGAGGCGAATAACGTCTAACCCTAGGTTAATTAGTGGAACTCTCGTTCTCTTATAATAACCCCATAGAATAGCAGTAAATCGATCTGTGGATTCCCATATTAGGTTTCACCCTAATCCGGAAAAATCTCGTCACCCTATCTCTAGGCGTGCGATCAACTCCGCTTAATTATGTTGGATATACTCTTAGGCAAGGTCTATTTCTCCTCCACCTAAGCACATTAAATTTGGATTAAGCTCACATAATTAAGAACAAACTAAGTATTTATCATATAATTCGAAAACAATAACAAGATTCATCATAGGTTTCATCCTCTTCGTATCCAAGGGTTTAGTTCATAACAATAAAGAAAAACATCTCAAGAGAAAAGATAAAACAAAACATAAGAAATCCCTAAAACCCCTGAAGGAATTGAAGAGGAGATCCTCTGTCTTGAGTAGAATTCCGGCTTCTTGAGATGGATCAACTGGCTATCCCCGAGTGAATCCCCACAAATCGCTTTCTCTGCCTGCTAGCACGATGCCCCTAGACGATGGCTTTGGGCTCCCTTTCAGTGTCATACTTAGGGTGTATTTATAGGCTTTTTAAATACGTTTCTTTCTCCCTAAGTATCCTTTCCCGAATGAAATTGCTCTTTTTCCACTACAGAGAGCACGGCCATGGCGTGCGCCCGTGTAAATCATGGACAGGCCGTGTTCAGATTTCTTTAATGAGACACGGCCGTGTGAGTCGGGGTTAGACCGTGTTCTAGATGATTGACTTGGCACGGTCGTGTGGATCCAAGTCCAGGCCGTGTCGATCTCCTCTTTGGTCCGTTTTGGTCCGTTTTGAGCCCGTTTCTCGTTCTTTTTATCCTTGGGTGCTTTCCTGAGTATAAGACATGAAAAGAAAGGATTAAGAGCACCTTTTTACACAAATCAAGGGATAATTCATCCAAAAGCATACTAAATGTGGGCCTAGAATATGTTACTATTTCGGTTTATCAAATACCCCCACACTTAAGCTTTTGCTTGTCCTCAAGCAAAATTCTCAACTTACAATTAAAACGAACTTCCTATAATTCATAATAGTCATTGATAGTGTCTCATCATAATTCAGGGATAATTTATACCTGGATAATTCAACTCAAAGAGTCCTAAAAAAATTCAAACATTATAAGTCATAGATTTTGTAGCTCGAAAACATAGGCCTCTCCCCTTATCTAAATAATTACCTTTAATTTGAAATCGACAAGGATTGACATCCTCACAAAAGATTCACTCAAATCACTCAAAGTGTTTAAGGTTCAGAATTTAGGCACTCAAAAGTCAAACATGAAGAGTTAATCCCATAGGCTTGCATGAAAGTCAAATCTCCACCACTGAAATATGAGATGAAACACAAATCAAAAAGTCTTTAACAGGGTTGTAATGGGGCTAGGGTTAAGGTGTGGAATAAGGCTAAATTAGAGGGTTAGAATCGAGATTGAATTGAAAAATTACCTAACTAAGAACTGATGAACTAATAATTACATCAATTGAAAACTAATAATACTAATAATATGAGCTTCTTTTTTCGATATTTGGATTTTAAATGTATACGCTCGTTTAATCACATAACTAATAATGAATATACTTCATTTTTTTAAGAACAACTAAATACATAATAAAGGATAAACTACTAAAATTCATAATTAGGCAGCTAATCAAATCAAATCTCGATATAAGGGTAGTCAAAAGGAATGGTGATAACAAAAACAAAAGGGTTCTGGGTTAATATTAGAGGTTATGTCAATAAATAGGGTTGTTAGGATCAAAAGGGGTTCACTAGGGGTTAATTATGAAGGTAGGCTTTTTATGGAGTAAGTGGGTTAAATCCTAGGTTCCTTTATCATCTCTGTGTATCAAATAAAAAAATATGGTCTCGACATGTATAATCGATGCAAGTTCTAGAATAACAAATCAGTGTTGACATACTCATAATCAATAAAGTGAGCAAGAAAAAGAATATATGCTCTATAAGGCTCAAAATCTCACAAAAATTATGGGTATTTTGATGTCAACCTCGTAAATTTCAAACTTCAAAGTAATATTTAAACTCAGTTTGACAACCTAGAAAATTTTTAATTTTTGAAAAATAGACTTATCATGCTTTATTCTCTAGTATTCATTAAATTTGATTATCAATGCACAATTATCAATGACTTAATCTAAAACATATCAATAAAAATCATAAATCTTCAGAAATTTCATCCTAATTTGTAATATGAGTAATTTACTTTCAAACAAGACTAAATTCAGGGATTTGAAATTAATGCAAAATGTTTGGTATATCTAAGATTCACCCCCCACACTTAAGATGTACATTGCCCTCAATGTACAAAGATATATAACAACCTTGTAATAAAATCATCATATATGGGGATAAGTGAAAACTTCCTGAATTTTCGGATGATTCCTTGAGAGGAGATTGTGTCTTTGGTGGTGGTGATGGGTCGTCTGGATGACGAACCTGCGCTAGATGAAGAAATTGGGAGGCTCATGTAGGATTAGCCAAGAAATCTAAAGAAACCTTAATAATATACTAATAATATAATTAAAGACAAGAAAGATAAAGAGAAGGAGACTAAGAAGGAAAATAAACTAAGTTTAAAAGATAAAGGGGCTTGAGAATCCTTATGGTAGATGGTTCGAGAGGTGGGTGTGACTTTGAAGGTGGCGGAGTTGTTGGTGATGGTGGAAGTGGCGTGATTACCAAGCAACCTTAAGAACCTAAAAACAAGAAACTAAAACAAAATAAACTAAATTAAGTAGAAAAGAAGTAAAGATAAAGAAAATAAAGGAGAAGATAAAATAAAAGAACAAATAATTGGTCTCAAAGACCCTTGGCTTGTTGTTTGGATGAAGTCACAAAGATGAACTCAGTGAATCGGTCTCCTTTGAGGAGATTGGCCTTTTACGCTTCTTTGCCATGGATATGATTTTGTTGTAGCTCAAGAGTCTGAGGATTTATTAGGAAAAGGAAAAAAAAACAAAAGGGAGAAAAGAAAGAAAGGAAGAAGAAGAAGAGTAGGTAAGGAGAGAAAGGAGAGGGGCATGGTATTTAAATAGAATCTCAAGTCTGGCGATTTACCACGCCCGTGAGTTGAGGGTGTGTCGATTCACACGGCCGCATCGCACGGCCGTGTTCCTAGGCGTGTTGGTTACCCCACACTCGTGTCTAGCCAGTGTTCGACAAGTCAGTATGTTGGCACGGGTTTAAGGCACGGGCGTGTTCTGCCCGTGGTTGGAAAGTCAGTAGCTTCACACGATTATGAGGCACGGCCGTGCCCCTTTGTCGGTGCCCGTGGTGTAGTGATTGGATCCGTGACGTCGAAAAGTGGTTTGGAATTGATTCGCATGGCCTCTGCTATATCGGTACGGGGATTCTTATGGTCCACACGGCCACGGCCACGGTCGTGTATAAGGCCGTGTGTCCTGGAATTCTACACCCCTTGTTAGTTTAAAGCTAGGTGTAAAGAAGAGAAGAAAAAGAAAAAATAAATTTAAAGCAAGATGAAAACATAAATTGTGTTAGTGCTCGGGTGGCCTCCCGAGAAGCGCTCGTTTATAGTCTTAAGCTAGACTCTCCTCTCGTTCGTTTTATCAGGGTGGTTTGAGGAGTTGGAAGTCCTTCCTCATGCTATCATTTGCGTCTTTGTGAAAAAAAAATTTAAGTCGAGATGTGTTTATAGTAAAAGTACCAAAAATAGGATTACTTACCTCACTGTTGTGTGGGAAAACACTTTGGTTACCCTAAAAGATATTTCTTTGTTTGTGCTAGGGTACGGAGGAGATATTCGAGGATCCGCTGATCTAACAATGCACTGGTCCCCTATTTTGAAGTGATTTGTTGTTCCTATTAGCTCTTTTGGGGCTCCTTCCGCTTTATCTTGTGTGGTTCTGTTCTTCGTCGTGTATCCCTAATTTCTCCTTGAAGTGTGTCTTCCACTTGTCTAGATCATCGAACTGAATCCCTCGATCTTCATGAGTTATTTCTTTGTTGGCATGGGGTTTAGGATCGGGTTCAGTTGTATTCTTTGGTGGTGCTTAATGAAAATAAGGGTTAACCGAATGGTTATCAGTAGAATTTACGTTCTCACCTTTATTACTCGATGTTCTAGCCGAGTCGAGAGCCTTGATGGTGACTGTCTCATTACCTACACAAAGTATGAGTTCTTCTGCATCAACATCAATTTTAGTCCTGGCAGTCGCTAAAAAGGGTCTTCCTAAAATTAGGGGATCGAATTATCCTCATCCATGTCTAAGACAACAAAGTCTACTGGGAAAACGAATCATCAATTTTTACAAGAACATCTTCGATAATACCCCTAGGAATTCTAAATAGTTTTATCACCTAATTGAATGCTCATCCTAGTTTGTTTGGGTTTCCCTAGACCTAATTGTTTAAACAATTTGTAAGGCATGACATTTATGCTTGCCCCTAAATCAGCTAACGCATTATCAACGCTTAGTGTACCAATTAAACATGGAATTGTAAAACTCCCGGATCTTTTAGCTTTGTGGTAGTCTATTTTGGAGAATTGCCGAGCACTTTGCGTTAAGTTCCACATGTGACGACTCGCCTAACTTCCGCTTGTTTGTCGAAGCTCTTTTAAAAATTTCCTAGAATCGACATCCGCGAAAGAGCTTCAAGTAATGGTAAGTTAATATGTAATTTCTTTAAAAGTTTAAGAAACTTACCGAACTGTTCTTCTGTGTCGTCTCTTGTTAACGCTTTGGGATATGGTATACGAGGTTGGTACTCCTTGATTACCGGTTTTGGCTTGTCTTGTGGTACCTCATCTTTACCTTCTTCTACCTCGGTTCCTTGTGTTGGACCGGTTCGTCTACTTCTTCGCTTTCTTAAGTCGTTATGGCTTGGATTTGCTCCTTTGGATTAATTTCAAGATTACTCAGGTGACGCCCTTGCGGTCGTTCGGATAATAGCTTTGCAATTTCTCCGATCGATCGGGTAATTTCCTGATTGCCTTTGTAAGTCCTCCAACTTGGTTCTCTATCTTTTTGATCGATGTTTGTTGGGTGTCGAGTGTTACCTCGCTTTTTGGAGACGGGCTTCGTGGATGCTATAAATTTTTTCAACGTCTCTTCAAGATTCGCTTTCTTTTCCCGTGGGTAGGGCTGATTTTGAAAATTTTGAGGAAGTTGTTGTCTTTGATTTCCTTGATTTCCTTGTCCTCCCCACGAAAAATTTGGGTGGTTCTTCCAACTCGGATTATAATTATTACTATATGGGTTATTATTAGATCTGAAATTGTTACCTATATAGTTCATCCGCTCGCTCTCTCTGCCTGGTTAGTAGGGTGGGTACTCGTGATTTATACAGTTCCACTTGTGTCGCATCGCATGACCGGATGTACTGCGAAGAACACAAACTATCAATCTTCTTATTCATCAACTCTACGATTTGATAGCATGGTTAATGCATCGAGGTTGTAAACTCCTACTGCTTTTGTTGGCCTTGTTCTTGTAACTTGGCACCGATAGTTATTCAAAGACATCTCTTCAATAAACTTGTAGGTTGCCTCGGGAGTTCTATTATTCAAGGTTCCACCGGCGGCTGAATCAATTAGTTGTCTCGTTGAGAGGTTTACACCGTTATAGAAAGTCTGAACTTGGAGCCACAAAGGTAAACCATGGTGCGGACACCTTCTCAAGAGATCCTTATATCTCTCCCATGCATCGTATAATGTCTCTAAATCCATCTGCACAAAGGAAGATATATCATTATGTAATTTGGTCGTTTTGGCCTAGGTGGGAAATATTTTAATAAAAAATTTCTGGTCATTTGTTCCCATGTAGTGATTGACCCTGGTAACGAAGTTTAACCAACGCTTTAGCTTTATTCTTTAATGAAAAGGAAATAACCAAGTCGTATGGCATCATCGAAACGCCATTTATTTTGAAGGTATCACGTAACTCCTAAAAATTAGCTATATGAGCATTTGGATCTTCGTCCCCGTAAACCATCAAATTGAACAAACTGTTGAATCATTTGTATAGTGTTAGGCTTTAATTCAAAATTATTAGCGCCTATAGCGAGCCTAATAATACTAGATTCGCTCTGTTAAATGTGGTTTAGCATAATCAAACATAGTACGAGGAGCATTATTTTCTCCGACATCTTGTGGTGGAAGATTATTTTCGTCCATCCATTCAGTAGGATTGGATCTGTCTTCTCGCTCTCCTTGGTAATTTAGGGCTCGCCTACTTTCTCTGTGATTTCTCTGAGCGGTAGCTTCAATATCACTGTCGTATTCTAAAGGTCCTCTCGGGTTCCTTCTAGTCATAAACTAGATGTACCTGCGAGGAAAAGAAAGAAAGAAAATTTAGCAAATTTAAAATTAAAACTAAAAATAAAAATAAATTGCGAAAAATAAAACTAATGGCTAAAGTAATAAAAATAGAGCTTTCTTAATATTTTAGTTCCCCGGCAACGGCGCCAAAAACTTGATCGCTGTGAATCAGAGCTTTAAAATTTATAAAAAGAATGATCGAACCTGGAAACTAACTCTGACAACGATTGAGGCAAGTGCACCTATCGAACAGTAGTATAGCTTAGGCAAGACCGGATTATCGAACCCAAAGGAACTAAAAGTACTAATACTAACTTTCTTCTTATTATCTAGCCTAAAAATAAAGAGAGATTGTTTATCTAATCTAAATTAATTAACTACTAAACTAAAGACTCTAAGACAAAGAAGAATGAATTTGGAAAATAACTTGGGAAAAACTCAGTTGATTTAGATGATACCCTAGGAAGAATCCACCTAGACTTCACTTGTTATCTAACACTGAACCATACGATTTATTCACTTAGTTTGACTGTAAAGACTCCCTAACGTATATTAAACCCTCTATCGAGGCGAATAACGCCTAACCCTAGGTTAATTAGTGGAACTCTCGTTCTCTTATAATAACCCCTAGAATAGCAAGAAATCGATTTGTGGATTCCCATATTAGGTTTCACCCTAATCTGCAAAATCTCGCCACCCCTATCTCTAGGCGTGCGATCAACTCCGCTTAATTATGTTGGATCTACTCTTGGCAGTGGTCTATTCCTCCTCCACCTAAGCACATTAAATTAGGATTAAGCTCACATAATTAAGAACAAACTAAGTATTTATCATATAATTCGAGAAAATAATAACAAGATTCATCATAGGTTTCATCCTTTCTGTATCCGAAGGGTTTAGTTCATAACAATAAAGAAAAACATCTCAAGAGAAAAGATAAAAAAAAAATAAGAAATCCCTAAAACCCCCTGAAGGAATTAAAGAGGAGATCCTCCGTCTAGAGTAGAATTTCGGCTTCTTGAGATGGATCAACTGGCTATCCCTGAGTGAATCCCCACAAATCTGCCTTCTCTGGCCTAGCACGACGCCCCTAGACGATGGCTTTGGGCTCCCCTTTTCAGGTCATACTTAGGGTGTATTTATAGGCTTTTTAAATACGTTTCTTTCTCCCTAAGTATCCTTTCCCGAATGAAATTGCTCTTTTCCACGGCAGAGGCACGGCCATGGCGCACGCCCGTGTAAATCGTGGACAGGCCGTGTTCGGATTTCTTTAATGAGACACGACCGTGTGAGTCGGGGTTAGACCGTGTTCTAGATGATTGACTTGGCACGGTCGTGTGGATCCAAGTCCAGGCCGTGTCGATTTCCTCTTTGGTCCGTTTTGGTCCGTTTTGAGCCCGTTTCTCGTTCTTTTTATCCTTGGGTGCTTTCCTGAGTATAAGACATGAAAAGAAAGGATTAAGAGCACCTTTTTACATAAATCAAGGGATAATTCATCCAAAAGCATACTAAATGTGGGCCTAGAATATGTTACTATTTCGGTTTATCAGAAGCCCTAGCTAAGAGAGAGAAATTCAAGCAAGCTTAATTGGGTAAGTAATCATGTTCCGTTTTTAGTAATTTTTACATTTCCGAGATTGTAATAACCTAATCTATCTATTTTGGGGACCAATTTGAAAAGTTATCAAAGTATTAAATTTTTTCCATGGATGAGTATGCTGAAATTTTAAAATTTATTGTAGAAAATGAAAGGTTGTTGATGGATAAACAACTTTTGTAAAGTGGGTTTTGATGAAATTATGGTTTAGGGACTAAATTATAAAAATGTAAAATTCAAGGAAAATTTCTGATTTTTTTAAATACATGAGCTGTAAATGTTATATGTAAAAATCGGCTAGGCTTGGAATAAGGACTAAATTGCATGAATTTCATTTTTCCGAGCCTAGGTATGAAATTAGAATTAATCAAAAGTATAGGAGCAAAATGGTACTTTTGCCTAAGATGTGAATTGGGTTGATTTGAATGTGAAATGTGATAAATTGATGATAAAATTCATTTATATAGATCCGGAAAGACCAAATAAGGAGTTAGATCGAGAAAAATAAAAAGTGTCGGATTAGTAGATTTTCATACACAAGCAAGTGTTGAGGTGAGTTCGTGTAACTAAATTGTGTACATTTATATGCATGAAATAAATGTTATATATGTGAATTATGAATTTGTTATGTATATGAAAATAATTTTATATCCGATATGCTTGAGAAATGTTAAGTCCCGTTTGAATAATGAAATTCGATTGATATGAGTTTTTCGATTGGTTGTGATCTAGCATATGTTGCAGACACACCACAGCTCGAAAGAGCATCCCGTTATTAGCTCGAAAGTGGTTCTTGCGAGCTTCCCGTTAAAGTTCTTCGGAGCGTCCCGATAGGTTGTGATCCTACATGTGTTGTGGACACACCTTAGCTCTTATGAGCATCCCGTATATGGCTCTTTGTGAGCTTCCCAATATGGCTCGCTTGAACTTCCCGATATATGGCTACTCGGAGCTCCTCGATAAATAGCTCTTCGGAGCTACCCGTTATTGACTCGCATGAGCTTCCCGATTATGGCTCTTATGAGCTTCTTGTTATATAGCCTGGATAAGCTTCCCGTTATATGGCTCACATGAGCTTCCTATTTTTTGCTCGAGGGAGTGCTTCCCGTTTAAGTGTTCTCATGAACACTCCTAAATATGAATTGAAGGATTATAGATTCGTACATTTCATGTGTACTACCCAATATCCATCGATATTTCATAACTTTCAATGGGAAAAGTTCCGATATAAGTTAAGACAAGATCTGAATAAATTAATAATTGTATTTACCTGAAAACATATGGAAATGTCTATATGATGAGCTCATCTTTATTACTTGAAAAGTATTTGGAATTCATGACTAACTTGCTTGATGAATATATGTGTTTAAGAAATTGGTCAATTTGCTTTGGATGCATGTTATTTGTATGTTAACTTTAAATGAACTTGAGTGGTAAGTTAAATTCTTGTTATGCTAACTTACTAAGCATTATATGCTTACTCAATTTTCTTTCTTATATTTTATAGTACTCGAAAGCTCCTAAAGTTTGGACGTGGGTCGGAGCAACATCACACTATCCTTCAGCTCACTTTGGTATAATTAGTAATACTACTTTTGGTATAATAGCATGTATAGGCTATGTTAAACCAAATGATGAAATGTTTTGGTTGTAAATAGCCATTGAAATGGCTAGTGATGATGTGTTCGGTATTTATATGCATGAGGCTATATTATGATTGATGTATGTGTATTTAAAATTTTAATGACCCAAAATTCACGGGCATCGAAAAAGTGCAATATCGGGCCTCAATATTAGAAAACTAAATTAGTAAATAATTATTAGGAATATTTATGAGTCTAGTGGGGTGTTTAATTAGGTTTTAATTAGGTGAATTTAGCTTAATTGAGAGAAATTAGGAAAAAGGACTAAAGTGAATAAAGGGTAAAAGTTGAATTGTAAATTAAAAGAAAATAAAAAGGGCCAAAATGGCAAATAGGCCATTTAGCATAGTTGAGGCGGCAAAACAATGAAAAATCTAAAGATTTTTTTTAGATTATTATTGTATATATATATTAATTAATATTAAGATATAAAATATAAATTATTTATTTAATTGGTATTATATTATTAAATTAATGAATTGTTTAATGAATTGACAAATGTAGGGTGATTAAATGATACATATGTAATAATAATATTTATACAATTGTAATATTTCTATTTAATTACTTATTATTTAAGCAAATAGATTTTTATTATATTAAAATATTAAATTACATAAAATAAATAAAATAAATAAAATCATGGCAAATGTAAGGTGATGATTTATTACCAGTGTATTAATAAAAATACATACATTTGTAATATTCATATTTAATTGGTAAATAGATATTTATTATTATTAAGTTAAAAGATAATTATTAATTAAATTATTATATTATAAGATTTTTATTTGATAAATAAATTAAATATATGACAAGTGTATGGTATTGATGATGTACAAATATAGTGAAAAATATGTGTACATTTGTATATATATAATTAATTAATTGTATAATAGATATTTGTTATTTGAAAGATATTTATTAATTAAATAATTATATTATAAGATTTTTGTATTATTAACAAATTAAATGGTGACAATTGTAATTTCAATATTAGTTATTAAATAGATATTTATTATAATTATTATAATGCATTATTATTATTAACTTATATATATAAAGTAAAAAGAAAACAAATAGAAGAAAAGAAACAAAAGAAGGAATAGAAGAACAGAAGCTTAAACGAAAAAGGAAGGGAGGAAAGGGAAGGAAAAAGAAAAAGGGAAAACTAGAATTTTGAAGCTTTAAGCTTTAATTGGTAAGTCAATTAAGCCCTTTTCTCTAAAATTTGATGTATTAAAAGGTTTAGAACAAAGTTTTGTTAAAATTAAGTTGAGGTTTTGGAAGTTCTTAGGTTTTTGAACATAGTTCATGTTGAACAAAATGATGAATTAGGGGTTTAATTGAATGAATTTCAATTTAGATTTGATAAAGGGATTGAATTGAAAAGTAAGCCATAAGTTTTGCATAGTAGGGACTAAATTGAAATAATTTTGAAATTAGGGATTTATGATGAAATTTTGATAGATATGTATAAGTTTGGTTGAAATTTGAATGGAAATAAAGTATGAATTGAGTTAGAAAAGTAAGTGAATTTAGTTAGGATCAAATTGAAAATAAGGTAGAAATTCAATAGAAATTCAATTATTCAATATAAATTAGTGCTGTATTAATAGTATAAATTATTTTAATTTACGTAGCTAGCAAAGAACCCGAGGCATCAACATCGAAAGGAAAAGAAAAGGTTATCGAGGAGTAATCGAGCAAATCATGGTTTGTATTACTATAATTCAAATCTATTTATTATTAATTGTTATATTTTAATTAAAATGCATGGTGGATAAAATTAGGTAAGTAATTGAAATAATGATATTGATTTGAATGAAATTGATTTAAAAGTGTTTATGGCTATTGAAATTGAATGTGAACAAATTGGAAATTAAAAGTGATTTGAATTAAATCAAAATGAATTGAATGAAGAAAATATGCGATTATTTGAAATGTATATTAATTGAAAAGTGATTAGTGATTTGAACTTTATTGGAAAATGAATCGAAAATATGAATTGAATTAAAGTGAATTAAATTATGAATATGGTGAATGTCGAAATCATTTTTAAAATTTGGTAAAACGGGGTCGACTTTTAAAAACGAAAGTGGGAGTCGCCACCAATCCCTTTTTACTTAGGTGTAATTAGATCACCTTGCAAAACGTTTTATTTTAAAACATCTGATTTTTGGTCCACGAAAAACAAGAAAACGGGTTCGGGAGTCGGTTACGTATGAGGAAGGGTTAGCACCCTCATAACGCCCAAAAATTGGTACCTAATCGATAGAATCATGTCCAAATGTTTGAAATTTAATAAACATTTAAAATATGACTAAAAAAAACTGAACAATTTAATTTAAAACTTGAGATTTCTTTGTTCCGAAAGAATACAAACATCACATCCAGCACGTTAGGACACGATATTTTTAAACCCTCGTAACTAAAATCATCTCATAATTTACGAAATTTTATTAAAAGGGTATTTAATTATTTAGTCAAACGGAAAATCGAAACCCAACACGTTAGGGCACTATTTCTCGAATTTCTAAATACTAAACATTGCCTTATTTTAAAACCTTTAGGTAAAATATAGTAATTTTGCCAAATGCATTTTATTTTAAAACGATGATCTTATGAAAATATCATATTAATACATTATCAAACATCAAAAGCAATTATAATATACTAACATTTAATATAGGCAATAAAGAAATAATAATACAAAATATGACAAATAATAATTCATACACTAAAGCAATTGTAAATACATGATGAAGTATAAACAAATACAATAAACAATAAAATAAATATGAACACATTTTATGCAGGTTGAAAATTTTTATACAATAACTATACCAAGTAATAAATAAATACAAATATATATATATATATATATTGAGAAAATGAATAAAATACATTTTAAAATAAATAAATAATTTATATTTATAAAACTACATTTTTAAGAATGAATAATTTACTACGCAATATAAGTAATTTTAGATAAAATAAAATTTTATAAAATAATATAAGATATAATACTATATAATATATAAGATATAATGTAAATACTAATGTATAAGTTACAAATAACAAATAAAATGATAAATAATAATAATTTTAAAAAAGAATAATACATAAAAAAAATAAATACATATATACGAATTTTATATAAATAATAAGAATATTTTAATATAATCAAATAACTAAATATAATATTAGAATAATTAAAAAAAGGGTTTTAAAATGAGTAAGGACTTGATCGCTATATCACAGTCTTAAAATTTATAATGAGAATGATCGAGCCTAAAAACTAGCTATGACAACGATTGAGGCAAGTGTACCTATCGAACAGTAGTATAGCTTAGTGGCAAGACCGGATTGTCGAACCCAAAGGAACCGAAAGTACTAATACTAACTTTCTTTTTATTATTTAGCCTTAAAATTGAAGTGAATCGGTTTAATCTAGAAAATTAACTAATTACTAAGCTAAAGACGATGAGACAAAAAGAATGAAATTAGGGAAATACTTGTGGGAAAAACCAATTGATTAAAACAATACCCAAGGAAGAATCCACCTAGACTTCACTTGTTATCTAACTTTCAACTGCATTTATTTATTCATTTGACTTGATCCGTAAGATTCCCTAATGTATATTAACCCCTCTCTCGAGGCGACTAACGTCTAACCCTAGGTTGATTAATTGAAATCTCTTTCTAATTAAAACCCCTAGAATCGCATTAACTCGATCTATGGACTCCTATATTAGGTTTAACCTAATCCGCAAAATCTCACCCTATCTCTAGGCGTGCGATCAACTCCGCTTAATTATGCTAGATCTACTCTTAGGCGGGGACTTTTGCTCCTCCACCTAAGCACATCAAACTTGAATTAATATCCCGAAATATCAACACAAGAATTAAGAACACATAATTAAGAACAAATCAAATATTTATCATATAGTTCAAATAAACGATAACAAGATTCATCTTAGGTTTCATCGCCTCGGTATTTGAGGGTTTAGTTCATAATGATAATAGAATACATCTCAAAAGAAAAGATAAAACAAAACATAAGAAAAACTCTAAAACCCCGAAGGAATTGAAGAGAGATCCTCCGTCTTGAGTATAACTCCGGCTTCTTGAGATGAATCAACCGGCTTTCTTCAAGTAATTTCCACAATTCGATCTTTTGGCTCTCGGCTCTTGGCCTAGCCGGGCGCCCCTTGAAAGTTGGCCTCTAGGGTGTTTATATAGGCTTTTGAATGTGTTTCTTTACCCCTAAGTATCCAAATCCGAGTGAAATTCCTCTTCTCCACGGGCAGGGCACACGCCCTTGGCACATGCCCGTGTGAATCGTGGCCAGGCCGTGTTCGGGTCTGATTAGGGAGGCACGGCCGTGTTGCTTGGGCCCAGGCCGTGTCGATTTCGTGATTTGGCCCATTTGGTCCGTTTTAAGCCCGTTTCTTGTTCTTTTCATCATCCGATGCTTTCCTGAGTATAAAACATGAAAACAAAGGATTAAGAGCACCAAATTACACAATTCAAGGCTTATATCACCCAAAAGCATGCTAAATACAGGTTTAAAATATGTTACTATTTCGGTTTATCAAATACCCCCACACTTAAGCTTTTGCTTGTCCTCAAGCAAAATTCTCAACTCATGATTAAAACGAACTTCCTTGATTCATAATATTCATCAATAATGTTTCATCATAATTCAAAGATAATTCATACATGGATAATTCAACTCTAAGAGTCCTAAAGATTCAAACAATCCAAGTCATACATTTTGTAGCATGAAAACATAGGTGTTTCCCCTCATCTAAATAATTACCTCTGATTTAAAATTGACAAGGATTGACATCCTCACTAAAGATTCACTCAAATCACTCGAGGTGTATAAGGTTCAAAAATTAAGCACTCATAAGTCGAACATGAAAAGTTAATCCCATAGGCTTGCATGAGAATCAAATCTCCACCACTATAATACGAGATAATACACAAATCAAAAGGTCTTTAACAGGGTTGTAACGGGGCTTGGGTTAAGGTGTGGATATAGGCTGAATTAGAAGGTTAGAATCGAGATTAACCTGACAAATTACCTAACCAGAAACAATGAACTGATAATAAACAATTACATCAATTGAGAACTTGTAATAATAATACTATTACTAATACGAGCTTCTTTTTCAACCATTGGGATTTAAACGTATAAGCTCACTTAATCACAAAACTAATAATGAATATACTTCGATATTTTTTAAGAACAAATCAGATATATATAATAATTGATGAATTTACTATCGAAATCAATAGGCAATCGATCAAATCAAATCTCGATATAAGGGTAGTCAAAAGGAATGGTGATAACAAAAACAAAGGGTTTTGGGATAATATTAGTGGGTGAGTCAATAAAAAGGGTTGTTAGGATCAACGGGGTTCACTAGGGGTTAAAAAAATGGGTAGGCTTTTTAGTGGAGTGAGTGGGTTAAAACCTAGGTGCCTTTATCATTTCTGTATATCAAATCAAAGGTGTGGTCTCGACATGTATAATCGATGCAAGTTCTAGAATAACAACTCAATGTTGACACACTCATAATCAATAAAGTGAGCAAGAAAAAGAATATATGCTCTATAAGGCTCAAAATCTCACAAAAATTATGGGTATTTTGATGTCATTCTTGTAAATTTCAAACTCCAAAGTAATATTCAAATTCAGGTAGACAACCTAGAAAAATTTTTAATTTTGAAAAATAGACTTATCATGCTTGATTCTCTAGTATCTTAAAGTATAAATCATCAATGCACAATTATCAATGACTTAATCCAAAACATATCAATACAAATCATAAATTATAGGAAATTTCATTCTAATCATAATCTGAGAAACTTACTTTAAGACAAGGCATAATTCAGGGATTTTCAAATAATACTATAGTTAACCCCCCCACACTTAAGATGTACATTGCCCTCAATGTACAAAGATAGATAATAGCATAATAAAATTAAAAGATAGGGAGAGAAGTGAAACTTCCTGAATTATGGATGTAATCCTTAGAGGATGTTCCATGACGAATGTGATGACTAGGTATAAGTGATATTTTTGTTCCTTGAGTTGTATATTTAATCTATTTAATCTACGAAGTCATCAATTAAATGTTCAGGGAGAAAAATTTAATGAGAGTTGTTAGAGATACTTGAGGGTTAGACAGCCAGTGATAAAAGAAATTAAATTGTACTAATAAAAGTTGTAAACATGAAGGAAAAAAAGTCTTAATTAAAACAAAAATAGATTAAAAAAATAAAATTGAAAATAAAATTGAAAAATGAAAGCAATAAAAGGACTCAAAGGTCCTCGCCATTGGCTGGGTCGCGAGGTGGCGGCGGTGATGATATGTGAAGGTATTGACATATCTGGTGGAGAGTGGTGTCAATATGGTCGGTTACCGGAAGCATTCTTTGCTTTCGAATCGTGCTAAGTGCTCAGATATGTCTGAAATAGATGCCGCCATATGAGATGGACGAAGACTCGGTGGTGGTGCTTCCTCTGATGGGGGAACATCCTCAGTAATGTCCTCAGGGTCCTCCTCGTCGGTGGTCGGTGCTAGCCGATATTGGGGATGATCGGTCCCACGTCGACATTTAATCATCCTCATGTGCAGCATCGTTTGGAAGCCCTGTGGGGACATTTGACCTATTAGTTTGAGGGAGGTGGTCTGAGCGTCGGTGTTGAGGAGGCCGAAATATCGAGCCAAGCGTGTGATGTAGGGACCCATAGAGATGACCCCTCTCCGGTGCTGCTCCGTCTGATGTTGGATGGCGCGAGCTATGAAATAAGGTAAGTCAAAAATGTGACCGTTTGCCATGCTCCAAAGGAAGTAGGCGTCATGAGTGTTGACGACGCCGGTGCTCTCTCGCCGACCTGTTAGAGTATGAGCTAAAAGTGCATGTATGTACCTTAGAGATGGGGTGAGGGCCGTCGCCTTGGAGCGGCTGGGATCATAATTGCCCTTGTTGGGAGCTATATTGTACCAACAGTTCGTGGGGGTGTTGTGGATGTGGCAAGGGAGCTCCGAGAGATCATTCTCCTCCATGAATTCGTTGGTGAAGAGTCCCAATGCAACCCCGAATTGGGGAACATTCAATTCTCGTACAATGCCTCCGAGACGGAATCGGATCGTACCGGGGTCATCGTGTTGCGCCATCACCGTCTGAAGGTGGAATGTGGAACAGAGCTCTAAGGTGAGTTCCAAATATGTGGGCTTGATGATGTTGAAGAATCGGTCCCACGGGTCGGTAGTTAGGAGAGCCCGTGCGTCGTCAGCTAGATGGACTTGCTCTAATGCGGCCCAATCTATACATCTCCCAGTGCTGAGGGGTCACGACCGAAGTATCTTAAAAAGATCTTCTTGAGGTCCTGGAGGGAATCGTAGAATGGGTGGCGCATTCCGGTGGATGCTGTGGCTGACGATGAACCGGGTCCATTCTGTTTTTTAGAAGTGGGGACTGCGGTTTTCTTGTCTCGGGATGATGACATTCTTGGTCCTGAAAATATCAGATATTGATGATCCAAGTAAAATTTTATATCATGATATATCAAAGGCTTCGATCAGTATCCAAAATATTCAGAGACTATCTTTCAATATGATAGTTCAACCATGTTCAGCATGGGCAAGAATTTGACAAAGAATTATTCTATCTAATTCTAATATTATTTAAACAAAAATTAAATGACTAAGTTAATCTAGGATAATAATACTAACTTAATATTAAACTTAACTAATTAGATCAAATTCTAAGTAATAAACAGTTGAATGTAAGTAAATGTGATAAAAAGAGGTGACCGAAAGTGTTTTTTAAGGAGTGACGGCGTGGTTTGGGCAGTGCACGGGCGTGGAGGTGCAAGGCACAGGCGTGTTCTGTAATTTGTTGAAATGACACGGCGGTGGAACACTGTTGGGGCGGGCGTGTACTCTATTGGCACGGCCGTGTACCTGTTTTTGATGTGTTTTTTGAAGGAAGGAGGGAGATAACGGGTAGGGGAAGTCAAGGGTGGTGATTTCTGGGATGGTGGCCGGAGTGGGGGAAATGGATTTTGAGAAAAATGTTTTAGGGTTGGGAATTTGGGGGCGTTTGACGGTGGACGATGGTCTTAAATAGGGTAGGGGACACGGGTAGGTGCCACGCCCGTGTGGATTTAATTCAGCCCGTGTTTTTCGTGATTTTCAAATTTAGGCGCGGTTGAGATGTTGCCCACGCCCGTGTCCATGTAGTCAGTGTCTCACACGGTTAGTAGGCATGGGCGTGGCCCATGCCCGTGCTGGTTACTCAGTTTAGACTACGGTTGGTAGGCACTGGCGTGGCCCGTGCCCATGCTAGTTATTCAGGATAGACCACGGCTGCATCGCACGGTCGTGGTCATGTTATCGCAGCCCGTGTTGGGAAATTTTTTTTCGTCTTTATCCTGCACGACTACCGGCACGCCTGTTTTTTGTCTCATGGCGTCCACACGGCCACGAGCACGCCCGTGTACAAGGCTGTGTGGGTAGAAACCTGCGCTTCACTTAATCGGTTAGTTTGGAGTTAGATGCTAAAAAGCACAAATATAGTGTTAGTGAAGTTAGTGCTCGGGTTGTCTCCCGAGAAGCGCTCGTTTATAGTCTTAAACTAGACTCACCCTGTTTTCGTTTCTAAATAAAGGTTCACGGAGTTGAAGCTCCTCTCTCAATTCCTTGAAATCTTCACCATTATAAAGTTTCAGTCGATGACCATTTACCTTGAATGTTCCCTGAGTTGGATGGGTTACCTCGACTGTGCCGTAAACAAAAATAGTTTTGATCACAAATGGGCCTGACCACCTTGACTTCAGCTTTCCAGGAAATAATTTGAGCCTTGAATTGTACAGCAAGACTAAGTCTCCTACTTCGAATTGCTTCGATTGTTTTATGCGAGCGTCATGGCGTCGTTTTGTTGCCTCCTTATATAGTCGTGAGTTTCATAGGCTTCAGCTCGCCATTCATCTAGCTCGTTCAACTGCATCATCCTCTTCTCACCTGCGGTTTTAAGATCGTAATTCAAGAATTTTATAGCCCAGTAAGCTTTATGCTCTAACTCAAATGGTAAATGTCAACTTTTTTCGTAGACAAGTTTGTACGAGGATGTTCCTAAAGGAGTTTTAAACGCTGTTCTATAGGCCCATAAAGCATCATCTACTTTTAATGCCCAATCTTTCCTGTTTGATTTGACTGTTTTCTCTAAGATTCGTTTAAGCTCTCGGTTTGCCACTTCCACTTGTCCACTGGTTTGAGGGTGATAAGAGGTAGCTGTCCTGTGGTGTACTCCATATTTTTTTAAGACTTTATGAAATTGAGTATTACAAAAGTGAGTACCCCTATCACTAATAATCGCTCTAGATGTCCCAAAACGAGAGAAGAGTTTCTTAAGAAACCTTACTACAGTTCTAGCATCGTTAGTAGGTAAAGCTTGGGCTTCCACCCATTTGGACATGTAATCTACTGCTACTAAGATGTAATTATTTCCGAATGAACTAGAGAATGGACCCATAAAGTCAATACCCCATATGTCGAATATTTCACATGATAACATATATGTTTGGGGCATTTCATCGCGTTTAGAGATATTACCTGTTCTTTGGCATTTATCACACGAAGCAACATGCCTGTTGGCGTCTTTAAACAGGGTTGGCCAATAAAATCTTGATTCGAGCGTTTTGTGTGCTGTCTTAATCCCGCTGTAATGTCCTCCTGAAGGTCTTGAATGGTAAAGTTCTAGGATTTTGCCTGCTTCTGCCTTTGTAACGCATCTCCGAATTACTTGATCTGCACATATGCGGAAAAGAAAGGGGTCCTCCCAAAAATAGTTATTCGCGTCAGCAAAGAATCGCTTCTTTTGATGATGTGTTAGCCTTTTTGGTAGGACGTTAGCAGCTAAATAATTCGCAATATCTGCAAACCATGGTACCTCGGAGCAAGTTATAGAAAAGAGTTGTTCTTCAGGGAACGAGTCGAGTTCCTCCATATGTGGGTTTTCCAGCCTTGAAAGATGATCTGCTGCGAGATTTTTAGCTCCCTTCTTATCTTGAATTTCCAAATCAAATTCCTGTAAGAGTAAGATCCAACGTATGAGTCGAGGTTTTGCATCAGGTTTAGTTAAAAGATAACGAAGAGCTAAATGGTCAGTGTAAACGACAACTTTAGATAATATCAGATACTGTCTAAATTTGTCAAATGCAAAAACTACAGCCAGCAATTCTTTCTCTGTGGTAGTATAGTTTTCTTGTGCAGGTGTCAATGTTCTGCTAGCATAATAAATTGGTTGAAAATGCTTGTTTCTTCACTGTCCCAAAACTGCACCTACTGCAAAATCACTCGCATCACACATTAGTTCAAAGGGTAGATTCCAATCAGGTGCAATTATAATCGGAGCATTTATTAGTTTATCTTTGAGGATATTAAATGCATCTAAACACTCCTGATCAAAATTGAAAGGAACATCTTTTTCTAGTAATCTTGTTAAAGGCTTAGCTATTTTGGAGAAATCTTTAATGAATCTTCTATAAAATCCAGCATGTCCTAAAAAACTTCTAATAGCCTTAACTGAACTAGGGGGAGGTAATTTTTCTATGGTTTCAATCTTTGCTTTATCTACCTCGATCCCTTTACTAGAAATTTTATATCCTAACACGATCCCCTCTCTAACCATAAAATGACATTTCTCCCAATTTAAGACAAGGTTTGTTTCCTCACATCTCATTAGAACTCGTTCTAAATTTTTAAGGCAAAGATGGAAAGAATTACCGAATACCGAGAAGTCATCCATAAATACCTCCATAATGTCTTCCACAAGTTCATCAAAGATGGCCAAAGATGCAATACCGAAAGGTAGCAGGAGCGTTACATAATCCAAAAGGCATTCTACGATAAGTAAACGTACCGTATGGACATGTGAATGTTGTCTTTTCTTGATCCTCGGGAGCTATTGGGATTTGGAAGTAGCCGGAGAGTCCGTCCAAGAAGCAGTAGTACATATGCCCAGATAATCTTTCTAACATCTGATCAATAAAGGGCAAAGGGAAGTGATCTTTTCTGGTGGCGTCGTTCAGCTTTCTATAGTCAATACAGACTCTCCAACCTGTGATTGTTCTTGTAGGAATCAGTTCATTCTTTTTGTTGGCTACGACAGTCATGCCTCCTTTCTTTGGAACTACACACGCACAGACTTACCCAAGTCACCGTCGTAAATAGGATAAATTATTCCTGCATCTAGAAGTTTAATTACCTCAGCTTTAACAACTTCTTTCATATTGGGATTCAAACGTCTCTGAGGTTGCACACACGGTTTATAATCATCTTCCATTAAAATTTTGTGAGTGCAGAATGATGGGTTTATTCCTTTAATGTCAGACATTTTCCATGCTATGGCTCTTTTATGTTCCCTTAGTACCTTAAGTAACTCTTCTTTCTCTTTGGGTTCCAGTTCTGAAGAGATGATTACTGGTAGTGTAGAATTATCCCCGAGGAATGCATATTCTAGATGTTTTGGCAACTGTTTTAATTCTAACTTTGGTGGTTCATCAATGGAGGGTTTTTGTTTTGGTTCGTCGTTAATTTCAATACCCTCTATTTTCGTCTGTCTAGGGGAGGATGTGCTAAGATTCAATTCATCGATATTGTCATCTATCCCCTCACCTTGTGTAAGACAGAGTTCCATCGTGTCATTGTGCATGATTTCCTGTAAAGACTCTTGAATAATGTGATCAGTGGTATCAACAAAGTAACAAGAGTCATCTTGTTCTCTAGAATATCGCATAGCCTCATAAATTTGAAAAATAATTTCCTCATCGCCTACCCTTAGCGCGAGTTTACCATTACCAACATCAATGACAGCCCTAGCAGTGGCTAAAAAGGGTCGTCCCAAAATTAAAGGTACCTCTACGTCCTCATTCATGTCAAGCACAATAAAATCAATAGGAAATGTAAACTTATCAACTTTTACCAGAATATCTTCAATAATTCCCCTAGGATATTTAATAGATCTGTCAGCTAACTGAATACTCATCCTAGTGGGTTTGGGTTCTCCTAGACCAAGTTGCTTAAACATTCTATAAGGCATTAAATTAATACTAGCACCTAGATCAGCTAATGCTTTTTCTATGTTCAAACTACCAATTAAACAGAGAATAGTAAAACTTCCTGGATCTTTTAACTTAGTTGGTAGCTTGTTTTGGATGATGGCTGAACATTCTTCATTAAGTTCCACTGTTGAAATTTCTTCGAACTTCCTCTTGTTTGTAAGAAGCTCCTTTAAAAATTTTGCATATGTTGGCATCTGCGAAATAGCTTCAACAAAAGGTAAGTTAATATGTAATTGTTTAAACAGTTCAAGAAATTTACCATATTGTGCGTCTAAGCGGTCTTTTTTCAACTTTGCTGAATATGGAATCGGTGGTTTAATTCCCTCACGAATTGGAGTTGTATTTGCCTCATCGGGTTCGTGTGATGTCTTTTTCTTCGTTTCAATTAATTCCTTTCCACTTCTTAGCGTCACTGCTTTTACCTGCTCTTTGTCCCTAGGTAAAATTTATGATCGTATTTCAGAAACTAACTTAGTAAGTTGTGCAATTTGATCCTTGAGCTCCAGTGTCGATGCTTCTTGTTTTTCAAGTTTTGTTTCTATACTCTAGAAACGTGTTTCTGTGGCTGCCATGAATTTTGTCAGCATCTCCTCAAGGTTCGGCTTCTTTTCCTGTGGGTACTGCTACTGTTGGAAATTCAGAGGGTGTTGTTGTCTTTGATTTCCTTGACCACCCCATGAAAAATTGGGGTGGTTCTTCCAACCTGGATTGTAAGTATTGCTATAAGGGTTATTTTGATATCTGAAATTATTACTTACATAGTTCATTTGTTCGCCTTCTATGCCATGTCCGTAGGGTGGGTACTCGAGGATTCGCCACACCTCCACTTGTTTCGCATCGCATAACGGGTTGTACTCGCAAGGAATTACACAAACCATCAAATTTTTTAGTTAACACATTTACCTGATTCGATAGCATGGTTACTGCGTCGAGGTTGAAAACACTGGTAGCTTTCGTGGGCTTTGTCCTCGTGACTTGCCACTGATAGTTATTTAGGGAAATCTCCTCTATAAATTCGTAAGCTGCTTCAGGTGTTTTATTATTCAGAGTTCCACCGACTGCTGAATCGATCAACTGCCTAGTTGAGGGGTTCACACCGTTGTAAAAAGTTTGGACCTGTAGCCACAAGGGTAATCCATAGTGTGGGCACCTTCTCAATAGATCTTTGTATCTCTCCCATGTATCGTAAAGTGTTTCTAAATCCATCTGCACAAAAGAAGAGATATCATTCCTTAATTTGGCCGTTTTAGCCGGTGAAAAATTTTTTAATAAAAAAATTTCGGTCATTTGTTCCCATGTAGTAATTGATCCTCGGGGAAGAGAATGCAACCACTGTTTAGCTTTGTTCCTCAAAGAAAAGGGAAATAACCGAAGTCGGATGGCATCATCAGAAACGCTATTAATTTTAAAAGTGTCGCAGAATTCCAGAAAATTCGCTAAGTGTGTGTTAGGATCCTCATCCTGCAAACCATCAAACTGAACGAACTGTTGTATCATCTGTATAGTGTTAGGTTTCAATTCGAAATTATTTGCAGCAATAGTAGGTCTAACAATACTAGATTCAGTACCAACTAAACTAGGCTTAGCATAATCATACATAGTTCGAGGAGCCTAATTTTCGGCCATCTCTGGAGGTAGCAGATTATTTTCAGCCATCTCTTCGGTGGTATTGATGATGTTTTCTTGCTCTTCTTCTGTGTATTGTAAACTTCGCCTAATTTCTCTCCGGTTTCTACGAGCGGTTGCTTCGATCTCACTATCGTAAATTAAAGGTCCTGTCGGGTTTCTTCTAGACATAAACTAGAGGTACCTACAAGGAGCAAAGACTAAAATTTAGAAAGATAAAAATAGAAAACAAAATAAGAGTAAAATTGCAGAAAAAAATGGCTAAAGTAATAAAAGTTGAGTGTTCTTAATATTTCAGTTCCCCGGCAACGGCGCCAAAAACTTGATCGCTATATCAAAGTCTTAAAATTTATAATGAGAATGATCGAGCCTAAAAACTAACTATGACAATGATTGAGGCAAGTGTACCTATCGAACAGTAGTATAGCTTAGTGGCAAGACCGGATTGTCGAACCCAAAGGAACCGAAAGTACTAATACTAACTTTCTTTTTATTATTTAGCCTTAAAATTGAAGTGAATCGGTTTAATCTAGAAAATTAACTAACTACTAAGCTAAAGACGATGAGACAAAAAGAATGAAATTAGGGAAATACTTGTGGGAAAAACCAATTGATTAAAACAATACCCAAGGAAGAATCCACCTAGACTTCACTTGTTATCTAACTCTGAACTGATTTATTTATTCATTTGACTTGACCCGTAAGATTCCCTAATGTATATTAACCCTCTCTCGAGGCGACTAACGTCGACCCTAGGTTGATTAATTGAAATCTCTTTCTAATTAAAACCCTAGAATCGCATTAACTCGATCTATGGACTCCCATATTAGGTTTCACCCTAATCCGACAAAATCTCGTCACCCTATCTCTAGGCATGCGATCAACTCCGCTTAATTATGCTAGATCTACTCTTAGGCAGGGACTTTTGCTCCTCCACCTAAGCACATCAAACTTGAATTAATATCCCAGAAAATATCAACACAAGAATTAAGAACACATAATTAAGAGCAAATCAAATATTTATCATATAGTTCAAAAAACGATAACAAGATTCATCTTAGGTTTCATCCCCTCGGTATTTGAGGGTTTAGTTCATAATGATAATAGAATACATCTCAAAAGAAAAGATAAAACAAAACATAAGAAAAACTCTAAAACCCCTGAAGGAATTGAAGAGAGATCCTCCGTCTTGAGTATAACTCCGCTTCTTGAGATGAATCAACTGGCTTTCTTGAAGTAATTTCCACAATTCTGATCAATCTGGCTCGGCTCCTTAGCCTAGCTGGACGCCCCTTAAAAGTTGGCCTCTAGGGTGTTTATATAGGCTTTTGGAATGTGTTTCTTTACCCCTAAGTATCCAAATCCGAGTGAAATTCCTCTTCTCCACACGGCGAGGACACGCCTTGGCACACGCCCGTGTGAATTGTGGCAAGGCCGTGTTCAGGTCTAATTAGGGAGGCACGACCGTGTTGCTTGGGCCCAGGCCGTGTCAATTTCGTGATTTGGCCCATTTGGTCCTTTTTAAGCCTGTTTCTTGTTCTTTTCATCCTCCGGTGCTTTCCTGAGTATAAAACATGAAAACAAAGGATTAAGAGCACCAAATTACACAATTTAAGGCTTATATCACCCAAAAGTATGCTAAATGTGGGTTTAAAATATGTTACTATTTCGGTTTATCAGGACTAAATAGCAATAAAACAAATATAAAAGGACTAATTTAAAATGCGCGTCACACTGTAGGGACTCATTAGGCAATTATGCCTTCTTCCCAAAACGACGTCGTTCTGATTTTAGCCTTCAAAGAGCCCGATGGACTAAATTGAAAAAAAACAAAATTTAGGGCTAATTTAGTAAAGAATAAAAATTCAAATTGGACCGAATTAAAAATATTAAAAAAGCGAGAATGACCAAAGAGGCAATTAGCCCTTTTAACAAAACGCGGATCCTGCCTCTTGCTATCGGGTCAACACGCGGATCGATTGTAAAACGACGCCGCTTTTGGCGCTTATCAGGGCCAAGCGAAACGGCGTCGTTTATACAAGGCTATATAAGTCAGTTTCTTAAAAAAAATTCATTTTGACATTCGTTAAAAAAAATCAGAGAGCCCCCCAAATGCTCTCGAATTCTCCTCGCCTCTGTCCGGAGGAGTCGTCGGACGTCATAGGCCACGCACTGCATGCGCCACACGCGCCTCCGTGGATGGTGCCGGAGGCCTAAAACCTCCGATTTTCGGTGTCTTCAAAAGGTAAACACTCCTTTTTTATTTTTTTTAAAACGTTTGTATATGCATGAATATATCAAAAAAAATAAAACCGAATGAAAAATATATAAAAAATCACCTTTGCGAAAAAAAATTTCTGTATATTATTTCTGGATTTTTTTTTGGTACTCTCTGTTTTTGTGAATTCTCGTCCCCTTTTTGGTACAGGTTTACATGGGTTTTATAACCCGAAAAAATGAAAATAAAAAAGGAAATACATATTTTTCCATATTTGTTTCTTTCCCCTTTTGTTGCGTTTTCCTTATTTTGCAGGTCAAGCGAGGAAAGCGTTGGTGAGGCGTGTTGATGGCGGTGTGACTTGCGGACTGCGGCGCGATCAAAGACTGGTGGCTGCGGCGCTTGCACTGGACTCTTGCTTGCGGTGCCTAGGGTTTCCAGAAACCCTAGGCTTCTGCTGAGATTGCTTAATTTTTGGGGCTTTTTGGGCCGTGTAATTTGGGTCTGAGGGGTCAGGGTCTGTTGTTTTAGGTACTGGGTCAATGGTTTTGGGCCTGGGTGTATTCGGGTAGGCTGTTTAGAATCGGGTCAAAATGTAACGGGCCAAGGGTAATTTGTTTGTAATTTTGGGCTTGTAAATTGGTTTTGGACTGTAACTGTTCAATAGACTGTGCTGGACATTTGTTTTGTTTTGTTTTTTTTATTATTATTTTGTTTTGGTTTATTTCTAAGCCTGGGCAAAATTAGGCTCTTACAGCTGCCCCTCTTTGCTCAGTGTCATGTAATGAGAATAGAGCAAAGACAACAGAAGGTCTAATTTTGCCCGGTCTTTGCCGAGCCTCGACTTCTTGGTCCTCGCCTTTTCCACTGCGACTTCAATAGTATTGGAAATTCATCTTGATTTTAATTAGTTTGATGTCTTCAACCTGCTTCCTGCAACTTCAGGAATGCTAGATCTACTATTTTTCGATCTGCTCCACTGCAAACTCAGGGAGATAAGATCTGATGTTTTTGATTTGCTTCCTGCAACTTCAGGAATGCCAAATCTGCTATCTTCAGTCTACTCTGCTGCAACTTTAGGGAGATAAGGCTGAAAGTGTGTTTGATCCGCTTCCTGTAACTTCAGAAAGATGAGATCTTCTGTCTTTAGTCTACTCCGCTGCAACTTCAGGGAGATAAGATTGAAAGTGCTTTTGATTTGCTTCCTGCAACTTCAGGAAGATAAGATCTTCTGTCTTCAGTCTACTCCACTGCAAATTCAGGGAGATAAAACTAAAAGTGTCTTTTGATATGCTTCCTGCAACTTCAGAAAGATAAGATCTTCTGTCTTCAGTCTACTCATCTGCAACTTCAGGGAGATAAGACTAAAAGTGCTTTTCATCTACTTCCTGCAACTTCAGGAAGATAAGATCTTCTGTCTTCAATCTACTCCACTGTAACTTCAGGGAGGTAAGACTAAAAGTGCTTTTGATCTGCTTCCTGCAACTTCAGGAAGATAAGATCTTCTGTCTTCAGTCTACTCCTCTGCAACTTCAGGGAGATAAGACTAAAAGCGCTTTTGATCTGCTTCTTGCAACTTTAAGAATGTCAAATCTGCTATCTTCGATTTGCTCCACTCCAAACCCAGGGAGACAAGATCTGATGTTTTCGATATGCTTCTTGCAACTTCAAGAATGCCAAATCTGCTGTCTTCGATCCGCTCCACTGCAAACTCAAGGAGACAAGATCTGATGTCTTCGATCTGCTTCCTGCAACTTCAGGAATGCTAAATCTGCTATCTTAATCTGCTCCCTGCAAACTCAGGGATGCCAGATTGGTATCTTCGATCTACTTCCTGCAACTTCAGGAATGCCAGATCTTCTATTTTAATCTGCTCCCTGCAAACTCAGGGATGCCAGATTGGTATCTTCGATCTGCTTTCTGCAAACTCAGGAATGCCAGATCTACAATCTCCAGTCTGCCCCACTACTATCTCGAGAGGACAAAATCTGAACTTTTCATTTTGCTTCCTTACTATCTCAGGAAGACTTCAATCTTCAGTCTGCTCCACTACCATCTCGAGGGAACAAAATTTGAACTTTTCAATTTGCTTCCTTACTATCTCAGGAAGACTTCAATCTTCAGCCTGCTCCACTACCATCTCGATAGAACAAAATCTGAACATTCTAATTTGCTTCCTTATTATCTCAGGAAGACTTCAATCTTCAGTCTGCTCCACTATCATCTCTAGGGAACAAAATCTAAACTTTTCAATTTGCTTCCCTACTATCTTCAGGAAGACTTCAATCTTCAGTCTGCTCCACTATCATCTCTAGGGAACAAAATCTGAACTTTTCAATTTGCTTCCTTACTATCTTCAGGAAGACTTCAATCTTCAGTCTGCTCCACTACCATCTTGAGGGAACAAAATCTGAACTTTCTAATTTGCTTCCCTACTGATCGCTGTAAATCAGAGTTTTAAAATTTATAAAAGAATGATCGAACCTGGAAACTAACTCTGACAACGATTGAGACAAGTGCACCTATCGAACAATAGTATAGCTTAGGCAAGACCGGATTATCGAACCCAAAGGAACTAAAAGTACTAATACTCACCGTCTTTTTATTATTTAGCCTTAATATAAAGTGATGATTGTTAAACTAAAATTAATCTACTTACTAAGCTAAGACGCAAAGACAAAAAGAATGGATTCGGGAAATAACTTTTGGAAAAACTCAGTTGACCCAAGCGATACCCTTAGGAAAAATCCACATAGACTTCACTTGTTATCTAACCTTGAACCATATGATTTATTTACTTAGTTTGATTCGTGAGACTCCCTAACGTATATTAAACCCTCTCTCGAGGCGAATAACGTCTAACCCTAGGTTAATTAGTGAAACTCTCGTTCGCTTATAATAACCCCCTAGAATAGCAGTAAATCGATCTGTGGACTTCCATATTAGGTTTCACCCTAATCCAGAAAAATCTCGTCACCCTATCTCTAGGCGTGCGATCAAATCCGCTTAATTATGTTGGATCTACTCTTAGGCAGGGTCTATTCCTCCTCCACCTAAGCACATTAGACTTGGATTATGTTCACACAATTAAGAACAAACTAAGTTATTATCATATAATTCAAAAATCAAATAACAAGATTCATCATAGGTTTCATCCCCTTCGGGTATCCGAAGGTTTAGTTCATAACAATAAAGAAAAACATCTCAAGAGAAAAGATAACACAAAACATAAGAAATCCCTAAAACCCCCTGAAGGAATTGAAGAGGAGATCCTCCGTCTTGAGTAGAATTTCGGCTTCTTGAGATGGATCAACTGGCTATCTTCGAGTGATTCCCACAAATCTGACCTTTTCGGCTTGGCTTTTTAGCCTAGCTTTTCCCCCCCTTTCAGTTGGTACCTAGGGTGTATTTATAGGCTTTTGAAACACGTTTCTTTCTCCCTGAGTATCCTTTTCCGAATGAAATTCTTCTTCTCCACGGCAGAGGCACGGCCATGGCACACGCCCGTGTAAATCGTGGTCAGGCCGTGTTTGAAACTGTTGAATGAGGCACGGCCGTGTAAGTCGTGGTCAAGGCCGTGTTCTAGTAGGAATGGTGGCACGACCGTGTGGCTTGGAGTCCAGGCCGTGCTGATTTCGTGGCTTAGTCCAACTTGGTCCGTTTTAAGCCCGTTTCTCGTTCTTTTCGTCATCGGGTGCTTTCCTGAGTATAAGAAATGAAAAGAAAGTATTAAGAGCACCTTTTTACACAAATTGAGGCTTAAATCATCCAAAAGCATACTAAATGTGGGCTTAGAATATGTTACTTTTACGGTTTATCACCTACTATCTTTAGGAAGACTTCAATCTTCAGTCTGCTCCACTACCATCTTGAGGGAACAAAATCTGAACTTTACAATTTGCTTCCTAACTATCTTCAAGAAGACTTCAATCTTCAGTCAGCTCCACTACCATCTCGAGGGAGATAAGACTGATGGCTTAAATCTACTCCACTACTTCATGGAGATAAACTCGTCGTTCGATCTTGTTCCACTACTGCTTAGGGTGACAAGATCTACAATCTTCGACCTATTCCCCTGCTGGTCAGGGAGATAGGACTGGTGAATTTACCGATGTTGTTACACCATCCTCTGGGGGACATGTCCTGTAGACTCGAATGTATTATGGACGACATTTGCATGAATGCAGAATGTCATGAGAATGATGGTTAGGATGCATGATCGGAATGAATCTAATGTTCCTAACTAAATGATATTAGGGATGACATTTGCATGAATGCAGAATGTCATGAGAATGATTTCCTTTTTTTTTGTACAATGATTAGGATACAATGATCGGAATGAATCAAATGCTCCTAATTGGAAGTGTGAGAATGATCCCTATTTAATGTTTGGGTTGTCATTGCTCAAAGTTCATCAAGTTTCTATCTCTGATGCACTACCATGCTTTCTCGTTCAGCTGGTATCTTTTGACATAAAACCCAAAGAAACAATCATTCTGCTCAGCAAGCTTGCCCCGCTGTAATTCCAGAGTCTCTTCCCTTGAACCTTAGGACATAAAATTTATACCTCCCACTGCAACTTTAGGGGAATAACATTTAGTTTCTTCCATCCATCCAGTTATCACTCAAAGGTATGGAATTTGTATCATCCTCAATCAATTTGATCTGTTACACCATTCCCTGGGTATAATGACCAGATGTATGAATGTAGGGTATCATTTTTCTTTTCCCGAGAATGATCCCCTTTTACACTTGGGTCGACATTGCTCGTCATTTGTCGAAATGGTATCACCGACGAAATGTCTTATCTAATAAAAATCCGAAGAGCTAATCATCTTTCAATATTTCCAACCCTTAGGCTTGGTGAGTTCTAAACAATAGTCCTGTTTCAGATTTTCATATTATTTAGAAGCTTCTAGAGTAATATGCGAAACTCATTTTATGAAAGTATTATTAATCCAATAATCATTATTTCAATATAAAATGCTTGAAAAAGATCACAACAATGGACGTAAAAGGAATTAATCAGGGGCATAGCTCGAAACAAATAAGCTAATCAAAGATAACCAAGGCAATAAAATAACATTGTTTGGTGTATCTTAAAAAGAATAAAGTAAGCAAAATTAGCGAATTTAAAATAGGTAAGATAGAAGCTAGGTGTCCCAAATATCGCAGCCTGAGCGTCTCTGTACAAACTTCTTGAGGACCATTTTGAGCTCAATACATATTTAGAGGATCCGGAGTACTTTGTCAATGCCCCAAGACGTAGCATACTTCCTCATTGTTAATACTACCACATGCCCTATCTTTGATCAAAATTTGAGCCGCCCTTTTTGGGTTTTCAGCTCAAAACCCCTTTGGTCTCAAAGCGCCCTTTGCGGGTTTTCGCCTTGGCCTCTCCTTCTTTTCTCTCTTTTTTTTTTGAATGAATTTGAGCTCAAGGCGCTCTTTGCGGGTTTTCACCTTAGCCCTTTCCTTTTCAGGTAAAATCCTTCTTGACTGAACCTGAATTCTCTGGATTAGGCAAGTCTTTGGCATCCATCTCGGTCAATATCAATGCTCCTCCAGAACAGACCTTCTTTTCAACATAAGGTCCTTCCCAGTTTGGCATCTGCATTCTTTTGAAGTTCTTTTGTATGACAAGAATCCTTCTTAATGTCAGGTCCCCATCATGAAATTCTCTTGGGCAAACCTTTTATCATAAGCTTGTATCATCCATTTTTGGTACATTCGACCATGGATACTTTCAATCAAACTTACTGGAGGCATTCTGCTTCATCCAATTCTATCAAATCTTGGAGAAAAGGAATCTTAACCTCCCACAATTGCTTCCCTTTTCATAAACCAATGGGAAAGATGTTACCCCGGTGAAAGTCCCGGCCATCGTTCAAGAAACAAAGAGGGTAAATGGTGACTTCTTTATGCCAACTTTTACAAATCTCAATTATGATTCTTTTTTTTTGTTTTTTCCTTTTGACTGCCTTTGTTGCTCTATGATATAGCGTCTGATCTTTGAACAGACTACAAATTTTTGACATTGTCCTTTTTGGCATTCTTTGTCAGCGCCCTATTTTTTTTCGAAAATTTAATGACTTCGACCTTGTAACATTGGCATAAGAAGCTACTTCCACCCTCTTAGTGAAGTAAACAACGACTATGACGATGAATCGATATTGGCTAAAAGCTTCTGACGAGATTGGCCCCATCACATCCATGCCCCACATGTGGAAAATTTGTGAAGAACTGTAGAAGGCACATGAATCTTGTCTCCTTAAATACGGCATAGCTGATACCATCCCTTTCTATGTAGACCAGCAGTACCCGATCCTCATGTTTAGCCCGGTCTTAGTATCCCAAGCATGTCCTAATATGATCGTGCAAAAACATCTTTGAATTCTTGAAAATAACTCAATGATGTCTCGCCTTATTTTTATGATGAACTAGGCTTCGATCTTCACCCCTTTCCTAGGCTCGCAATGTCCACTGACCCTATGTAAGGTAGGATCTATTTTCCTCTTGTTCTACCATCCTTAACAAATCAGAAGATAGGTCACAATCTCTGTCATTTTCAAAGTCCTGAGATCCCTCTAGACACATATCTCACTCGAAAGGAGACTCCGAGTCAGTAGCAGCGTTGCTCACATTGTTGATATCTGGAGACCTATTATAGGCTCGAAGGAAGATTTTAAAGAATAAATGATTCAAAGAATGGTTATTTGTATGATATGAATGAATAAAAGAATATTCGAGAGAAAGTCCAAAAATAAAAGAATCTATACATGGAAAGAAAAAAAAGGATATTTGTTCAAAAAGATGCATTTTATTGAAATAAGAATTTAGGACACAAGCCTATTTCACAAAAGGGTCCTTATTGCCTCTAAGCTTAAGGCAACAAGCGTGTTTTGAATATTACTCTAGATTAGCTCTAAAAATACAGAGGTCTCTTCCACAGTCCCATTATTCAAAACACTCCCAAGTATACAAGGGCTTAGAAACTTCGTTCCCCGATTCCCTCTTCGCTTTTTATTTCTTCAAGGGATCGCAACTTTCTTCTCTCCTCCTTCAGTTATCGCATTTACTGTCTCGTCAAAGTGATCAGGTTTTGATGAATCGTCGAACTTCACAATTCCCATTTTAATGAGCCTTTCAACCAACTTTTTAAACGTAGTACAGTTTTCAATTGAGTGACCCTTTATTCCCGCGTGGTACTCGCATTGGGCATTCTCGTTATACCATTTTGGGAACGGAGGTTGCAACGGTTTCAAATAAAATGGGGACACCACGTGTGCGTTAAACAAACTTTGATATAGCTCCTTATACGTCATCGGGATTGGCATAAATTGGAGCTTTTCAGAGTTTTGCATTGTGCCGGACTCTTGTCTCACCGACCCTTGTTGCCCAGCAGTGATTACCTTGGCTAGTTAACAATAATTACTCTTGAGTACCCTTTGTTTTATGTACTCGTATTATTCACCTCGTCATCCTTTTTCCTAGGAGCAGCCCTTTTAATGGTTTCCCCTTCTTCAATCTTGCCACCCCTTATGGCATTTTCAATCATCTCTCCTGCCATCACTATATCTGTAAAGCTCTTGGTGGTGCTTCCTATCATATGAGTGATAAAGGGAGCCTTCAAGGTATTGATAAACAGCATGGTGGTTTTCTTTTCCAAGAGAGGTGGGTGAACTTGCATGGCCACTTCCCTCCATCTTTATGCGTATTGCCTGAAGCTTTCATTCGATTTCTTTTCCATGTTTTGCAACATGATTCTATCAGGCGTCATGTCTGTGACATGATTGTATTGCTTCATGAAGGCTTGAGCCAAGTCTCTCCATGAGCTAATATTAGCACGGCTAAGTTGATTGTACCACCTAGACGCTGCTCCCGTCAAACTGTCTTGGAAACAATGGATCAAAAGTTGATCATTGTTCACGTAACCAGTCATGCGTCTGCAGAACATAGTGATGTGGGCTTCAGGGCAACTAGTCCCATTGTACTTCTCAAATTTCGGCATCTTGAATTTATGAGGAAGCACCAGATCTGGGACCAAACTTAAATCCTTTGCGTCAATACCATGGTGATGGTCGGCATTTTCCAAAGCCTTGAATTTTTCTTCCAACCATCTACAACGATCTTCCAGCTGTCTTGAAGATTCATTTCGATCCCCTCTCTACCATGTCCGGATCAGAATAACGAGATTAGCGGGTTATCCCCAGGTTGGATCCTATGCCAACTTAAAAATTCATGGGCATTCCAAAGGTCACCTTGCCCTTCTTGAGAGCCCTAATTATGACAGGTGGCCTTCTGGGATATTCCTCAGGTTGTGTTTGCACGTGTGGTGGAGTGAATCCCCTAGGAAAATCCTCATTGTCTTCAGCGTTAACTATGGGACCCTTTCCCTTGTCCATTGCCCCATTCAGCATCTGGGCCATTTGAGTCATCATGTTCTTTTGTGCCTCCAACATCTGGTCCCTCATCTCTTGTTGGAGTTTTGCCATCAGCTCTTGCATCTGGTCTTGCATGTCTCTTTGGAATTGTTCCAGTCTTTGATCCATTTTCTTTGATTAGCACGTGTATCGTAAGGATGTTCAGCTTCCAGATTTTCCTTCCCTTTCTCTCTCTCTCTCTCTCTCTGTTATAATTTCAACTAATTAGACTTTCTCTATGGACTTAAATGCATATGATATGATGTAATGAAAATGCATGAATGCAAAGAGGCGTCGATTCTGATTCAACTTCATTTTAGAAAACTTTATTAGAAAACAAAATCCTTTACATAAAATGGACTCGCCCTAAGTCCTAAGGTTTTGATTTTCCCAAGCAAGGAAGCTAGCTCTTGACTACGATCGGACTGCAGCTCATACTTCATGCTCAACGTATCAGCCTGTGATGCCAAAGTCTGTAGATGATCAGCTACCTCTCGAATCTGAACTATTGCTTCACCCATGAGGTAATCTCGACTTCTAACTTGATCCTGAGAATGGTGAAGCTCTTCCTTCCAACGCCCTTCTCTTGTTTCAAGAAGCTCGATCCGAAGTTCACAACTGTGCAATGCTGATTCTAACTCTTCAATCCTACCCTTCATTTCCTCGATCTTGTTCAGGCTTGACTTTAACTCGATCGCGGAATTACGGCTTCGATGGTGATGAAGAGACCGTTCAAGCTCAGCCACTCTAGCTTTTAATTCTCCCTTTTCATTTAAACTTTCTGCCAAGTTTTTCTCTAAGGCCTCGTTCCGCGCTTGCATTTCTCGAAACTTTCTCTCTCAATAGTCAGCTTTGGCCTTTTCCTCCTGGACCTCTTGTTGCCACTGTTCCGAAGTCTTCCCCAATCCGACATTCTTCATCGATAGGCGCATCTTCTTATATTCAGTCTTCAAACTGTCTTTATCTTCCTCTATCTTCCTCTTTTCCTTTCTTAATTTCTCGGTCTCTGGTTTCTGAACATCCACATCTAGCCTCAAATACATCTTTTCTTCTTCTAACTTCTCTATCTTCTTTCCGAGCTCTAAACTTTGCCTTTCGAAGCTTGCTTTATAATCTTTAACTCCGATGGGACCACTTGTAAATACTCCTTTATCGATCGAGCACCCTCCAAACTTGGCCCAGGGATGTTATCATTGATTCTTTTGCTCGACCACTCCTTATATTCCAGGGTTGTCATCGGCCCTTTAGTCAATATCTTTATACGGCGAGCCTGCTTCCAAGCCTCAGAAATCTCTCGAATCTTCTTCTTATAATTATCCCCCTTATATGAGAATTCACTTTGAGCTAACCCCTGTGTCGCCGGTATAAACTGTCTTGCTTTATATTGCCTTAGCACGAGTAACGGCGCATATCCAACAGCTCCCTATATTCCAAGCAGAGGTACCCAATAAAAATTTTTGCACCAATAAAGGACTTCTTCGGGAACCATCCAAGGGGCTTTCCACTCAACATCTTCCTCTCGGAGGTTTTAAAGAATTTTCATCCATCTTTCTTCTGATATACCGTCTCTCCTTGTCGTAGCTGTGGCCTCCTTTAAGGGAGAATAACTTTCAGAGAACACTCGGTAAGGAACCCTGTCAACCTTCCAAAAATGACTGTGAAACCAAACCAATAATAACGGTGCGCAGCCAATGAATCTACCCTCACCATATCTTCGACATGCATTTAAAGATCTAAACGTCTCGGCTAATA
Organism: Gossypium sturtianum; assembly: GCA_025698515.1. Taxonomy (NCBI): domain Eukaryota; kingdom Viridiplantae; phylum Streptophyta; class Magnoliopsida; order Malvales; family Malvaceae; genus Gossypium; species Gossypium sturtianum. The sequence goes on along the minus strand of CM046951.1, from coordinate 94,980,383 downwards.
TCGCAGGTACAGGTGTGACCCTTTTGCTAAGTCGGTCGAATAAATCAGTAACTACTTTATCTATATGTCTTAAAGCTTTGGGGAAGATCATCAAACCATAAATACATAAGGCAAAGACGTCGATCCTCTTCTTTTCATCTGGATGTACTAGGATCAAGTCTCTCAAACTTACCCAATGTATACATTTACCTTCACCTTTCTCTTGGATTCTAGATGTAACCCACTGTTCACTCATCCCTATGATACTCATCAATTTCTTCACAAAAGTTGGAACATTGGCAGCCCTAAAATAAGTTTTGTCGACTTGGAACCTCGAACAGCGAAGCAAGGTCGTATATTCCTCCAGCGTGGGCACTAAATCTACTTCCTCGAAAGTGAAACAGCTATAAGCAGAGTTCCAGAATTGAGTCATAGCCCGGAATAGATGCTTATCTACCTTGATGTCGAGTAAGTAGGGTAGATCGCCATAATTATGATAGAACATCTGCTTTGACTCATCGCCCCACTGGGTCCATATCTCTTTCAACTCTTGGAACTCATTCTGTGTAATACTAATACGAGTAAAATCCCATAGTTCAGATACATACCCGTCAACTAAGCTATTTCCTTTCTCCGATTGCGTTTGCTCTGACCATGTGCGAACAGCTACATTGTCTCCCTCTTTATCAAGGAACTCATTCTCCATAACCAGTTTTCTAACTTAGAAACTGACCGTGAATCGATACCTCTAAAAATATGAAATGACATGCACAAAAATGAAACACAACGAGTTAGTACCATAGAATAAAATATAAAGCAAGTGAAATAAACACACACCTATCTGGTAACTACTAAAGTTTAGCATAGCTCTACCTAAGGTGGGTTCTTAGGGTTTACTATATGCGATTTGGTTCTAAAGTTGAGGTACCTGAACCAGCAGATTCCTCGATCCTCACCCATTATAGGCTCATGCGGACCGAGTTCGGTTCAGGGGAATACATTTCCCTATGGCCATGCGAAAGTGAAAACTTCACGAAGACATAGGTACAGATGTATTCTGGAAGCAGTCCACTAGCCCATGAGGAGGTGAAAACCTCACGAAGGCATAGCTTCTCGCTCCCACTTAAGGGTGTGACCACGATGGTCATGCAGTGCAATACAGAGAGATATATTTAGAACCACATGCAATAAAAGGATCATGTTTTTTTTAAAAAAAAAACAGAATTTTAAATTCGAACAAAAGGACATGAAATTATCGATTTTACGGCTTGACTCTCTTATTGGTCCCCAGTGGAGTCGCCAAGCTATCGAAACCATTTTTAAAATTTGGTAAAACGGGGTCGACTTTTAAAAACGAAAGTGGGAGTCGCGACCAATCCCTTTTTACTTAGGTGTGATTGGATCACCTTGCAAAACGTTTTATTTTAAAACATCTTATTTTTTGTCCACAAAAAACAAGAAAACAGATTCGGGAGTCGGTTACGTATGAGGAAGGGTTAGCACCCTCATAACGCCTAAAAATTGGTACCTAATCGATAGAATCATGTCCAAATGTTTGAAATTTAATAAACATTTAAAATATGACTAAAAAAACTGAACAATTTAATTTAAAACTTGAGATTTCTTTTTTTCCGAAAGAATACAAACATCACATCCAGCACGTTAGGACACGATATTTTTAAACCATCGTAACTAAAATCATCTCATAATTTACGAAATTTTATTAAAAGGGTATTTAATTATTTAGTCAAACGAAACCCAGCACATTAGGGTACTATTTCCCGAATTTCTAAATACTAAACATTGCCTTATTTTAAAATCTTTAGGTAAAATATAGTAATTCTGCAAAATGCATTTTATTTTAAAACGATGATCTTATAAAAATATCATATTAATACATTATCAAACATCAAAAGCAATTATAATATACTAACATTTAATATAGGCAATAAAGAAATAATAATACAAAATATGACAAATAATAATTCCTACACTAAAGTAATTGTAAATACATGATGAAGTATAAACAAATACAATAAAAAATAAAATAAATATGAACACATTTCATGCAGGTTGAAAATTTTCATACAATAACCTATACCAAGTAATAAATAAATACAAAATATATATATATTGAGAAAATGAATAAAATACATTTTAAAATAAATAAATAATTTATATTTATAAAACTACATTTTTAAGAATGAATAATTTACTATGCAATATAAGTAATTTTAGATAAAATAAAATTTTATAAAATAATATAAGATATAATACTATATAATATATAAGATATAATGTAAATACTAATGTATAAGTTACAAATAACAAATAAAATGATAAATAATAATAATTTTTAAAAAGAATAATACATAAAAAAAATAAATACATATATTCAAATTTTATATAAATAATAAGAATATTATAATATTTTAATATAATCAAATAACTAAATATAATATTAGAATAATTAAAAAAAGGGTTTTAAAATGAGTAAGGACTAAATAGTAATAAAACAAATATAAAAGGACTAATTTAAAATGCGCGTCACATTGTAGGGACTTATTAGGCAATTATGCCTTCTTCCCAAAACGACGTCGTTCTGATTTTAGCCTTCAAAGAGCCCGAGGGACTAAATTGAAAAAAAACAAAATTTAGGGCTAATTTAGTAAAGAATAAAAATTCAAATTGGATCGAATTAAAAATATTAAAAAAAGCGGAAGGACCAAAGAGGCAATTAGCCCCTTTTAAAAAAAACGCGAGGATCCTGCCCGAGTTATCGGGTCAACACGCGGATCTGATTGTAAAACGACGTCGTTTTGGCGCTTATCAGTTTAAGTGAAAACAGCGTCGTTTATACGAGGCTATATAAGTCAGTTTCTTAAAAAAAAAAATTAGAGAGCCCCCCAAATGCTCTCGAATTCTCCTCGCCTTTGTCCGGAGGAGTCGTCGGAAGTCATAGGCCACGCACCGCACGCGCCTCCGTGGACGGTGGCCGGAGGCCTAAAACCTCCGATTTTTGGCGTCTTCGAAAGGTAAACACTCCTTTTTTATTTTTTTTAAAACGTTTGTATATGCATGAATGTATAAAAAAAATAAAACCGAATGAAAAATATATAAAAAATCACCTTTGCGGAAAAAAATTTCTGTATATTATTTCTGGATTTTTTTTTTGGTACTATCTGTTTCTGTGTATTCTCGTCCCCTTTTTGGTATAGGTTTACATGGGGTTTTATAACCCGAAAAAACGAAAATAAAAAAGGAAATACATATTTTTCCATATTTGTTTGTTTCCCCTTTTTGTTGCGTTTTCCTTATTTTGCAGGTCAAGCGAGGAGAGCGGTAGTGAGGCGCGTTGATGGCGGCGTGACTTGCGGACTGCGGCGCGATCGAAGACTGGTGGCTGCGGCGCTTGCGCTGGACTCTTGCTTGCGGCGCCTAGGGTTTCCAGAAACCCTAGGCTTCACGAGATCGCTAATTTTTGGGCCTTTTTGGGCCGCGTAATTTGGGTCTAAGGGGTCAGGGTCTGTTGTTTTAGGTACTGGGTCAATGGTTTTGGGCCTGGGTGTATTCGGGTAGGCTGTTTAGAATCGGGTCAAACTGTAACGGGCTAAGGGTAATTTGTTTGTAATTTTGGGCTTGTAAATTGGTTTTGGACTGTAACTGTTAAATAGACTGTGCTGGACATTTGTTTTGTTTTGTTTTTTTATTATTATTTTGTTTTGGTTTATTTCTAAGCCCGGGCAAAATTGGGCTCTTAAAGTGAATATGTGAATTGTGTATTGATTGAAAAGTGGATTGAATTGAATCAAAGTATGATTATATATGATTATCTGAAATATGTATTGGTATTGAATTGTATATTGATTAGGAAGTGGAAAAGTGAAATTGAATTGAATCGTGATTGAATTGAAAGTGAATTTGAAATAGAAAAATGATTTGAATACCCTATTAACTAGTCGGGCTGAGTCGGATATAGTTGGCATGTCATAGGATTTGGAAGAGTACGGGATTTATCGGCTTTGCTGATCAGGCACTTTATGTGTCGTATATCAGGCACTTTATGTGTCGTATTTTAGGCACCTCGTGTGTCGTGATCGTGCACCTCGTGTGTCGCTTCGAGCACTTATGTGTCGATAATCGATGAGGTACTATGTATCGCTTTAGGCACAATGTGCCGTGCATCGTGTGTTTGGGTTGGAATCTGTATCCGTCAAAGTCCGAGTTTGTTAATAGGGTGAATAATCAAATGAGAAAAATTAAATAAATTTGATTGATCATACTATTGAAAATATGAGAAAGAAATTATGAGTTGAATTGTGAATTGAATTGAAATGTGAGATTTGAAGCATGAACTTAAGGTTCATGAATTTGCTAAAATATCGAATTATTGATATTGAAATCAGTTGAATAAATGAAATGAGAAAATCGAATGAATTGATCGATTGAACTATTGAAAGTATGAGAAAGTGAAATTATGAATTGAAATGTGAATTGAAGTTGAGATATTGAAATAAGAAGTGAAAATAGAATGAATTGGAAATAATGAAATAGTGTATGAGTTAATTGAATATAATCTTATGAATTAATTATAATTATTTTTATTGAAAAATGTTGGTTTAAATAATTATTGAAAGACTAATGTTGTAAGGTTTTAGATATGAAATAGAATAAGTTATTGAATTAGGATATAGAAGTGAAATACATGAAATGGTTTATGAAATGGTTGTTAATGAAATGCATGAAATGAATATGGAGATAGTAAGAAGATATATAAATTAAAATGAAGAAAAGCTATTTAAAATACATATTATTAAAAAAAAAAAGTTAAAGTTTTAAATGCATGAATGTTTTATTGAAAGTAAATTAGTGGTAAGGTAAATTGTGCATATTTATTGTTTTTTTTTTATTTTAAGTATTTGAATTATAGCTGTAATAGGCCAATTTAGCCCGGGCCCATACAAAAAATAATAAACCTAAAATAATAAAACAAAGTCCAAGTCCAGTCCAAAATATATCATTTGGCCCGATCGGAATGACCCATTACTTGAAAAGATTGAAGGTCCATCTACAAGCTTGACGTATATGGGAACACAATCTTCAAGGATATGCAATCTTAGATATGATATGCAAATCTTAGATGTGATATGCAATCCTAGAAGATATGGTATGTAATCTTAGAAGATATGATATGCAATCTTAGATATGATATGCAAATCTTAGATATGATATGCAATTTTAGAAGATATGGTATGCAATCTTAGAAGATATGATTTTGTAATCTTAGAGATTTAATTTGTAGATACCTTTTAATCTTAGCCGTTGATGTAATTGATCTGTACCGTTAGATTTGGGGAGGCTTAACTATAAATAGAGGCCTCTCCTTTCATTGTAAAGCACACTTGAGTTTTGGGGGAAGCAATAAGAATTCTTGAGAGCATTCACTAAAATTTCTCTCATTCTTGCGTTCTTATTTTCTATGGTTTGTTCTTATTTTATTCTTCATTCATCTTCGTTTTTTCAATCTTTTTTATTTATCCATTTAATTGTTTAATTATTAGTTATTATTTTATTTTATTCGTTTATTTATTATTTCTGTATAGAGATTTATTTTATTTTCACACTTTTGCAAATTTGTATTTTATTTATTTATTCCAAATTTTTATGTGGTATTTATTTCAAGCAGTTTTATTTTATTATTTTAGATATTAATTATTTCAAATAGTTTTATTTTGATTAAGTTTTTTTTATATTATTACTTTAAATATCTTATATATCATTCATTTTTCTTATTGTTTTATATAACGATTATTTTAAAGTGGTTTTATTTTATATCATTTTAAACTGTTTTATATTATCTATTTTAAGTTTTCGTATATTGTTTATTTTAAACTTATACGTATCTTTTTAGGATTTGTCACATATCATTTTCTTTAAGCCATTTTGTATATTATTTATTTAGATTGATATATATATATATATTGTTTTATATATTACTTATTTAAACTTACTTCTTATATAATATTTATTTTAAAATTCATTTATATATTATTATTTCATATATTTTTTTTTAGATTTATTTCAAACTTTTACATATATTACCTACTTTAAAATTTTTATACATGAATTTATTTTTAAGTTGCTTTTTATTGTCGATTTCAAAATCCTTTTCTTTCATATTATTTGTTTTAACATTTTCCATTATTATTTAAAAGCTTGGTACATTTTGTTTTTTATTTGTTTTTTAGATTTGTTTTTTTTTTTTTAAATTCATTAATCTTTATTTATTAATGTGGCCAAATATACCTTCATATTTCAAAATCCATGATTTTTCAAATTAAAAAAATAAGGCAATATTCGATATTTGGGAGTTTTGAGAAAATCGTGCCCTAACTTACTGGGTTTCGATTTTTCTCATTAAGTCCAAATGATTGAGTACCCTTTTTGAAATTAAAACATATGAATTTTTAAATAAAAAACCTATTCTTGGGAATTTAAGATGTTGTGTCCTAACTCACTGGATGCGACGTTTTGTCATCTCGAGGCAAGGATTTCTAAAAAGCAAAGGTTATTCGGTGTTTGAAAAATTCGAAAGATCGTGCTCTAACTTACTGAGTTTCGATTTTTCTTTTAAAATCCAAATAATTGAATGTCCATTTAAAATTAAAGGACATAAGTTTTAAAAATCAAAAGGATCGTGTTTTAAAATATATTCAAATTTTTGACATTAGGACATTAATTAATCAATTAGGTACCAATTTTTGGGTGTTACGAGGGTGCTAATCCTTCCTTGTACGTAACCGACTCCCGAACCCGTTTTCTTGAATTTCGTAAGCCAAAATCAATGTTTTGAAATAAAATATTTTATAAAGTGATCCGATCACACCTAAGCAAAAAGGGATTGGTGGCGACTCCATTTTCGTTTTTAAAGTCGACCCCCGTTTTTAAAATCAACTTTAAAAATGGTTTCGACAATAGTAATACCATTGGGTGTATACTCAGCGTACGATTTGTTTCCGTCGCAGATTAGGTACAGAAATTTTAAAGAATTGTATTTGAGATTACGAGCTTTCATCTCATCACATCTTCAAGCAACAAAAGGGTACGTTTTAAAATTTTGAATAGAATGGCATGTACTTAGGAAAAATCAAGTATGTTCCAAGTAGTTGTAAAGACTAATTTATTATTTGTCCGTTTTTATGTTCTAATATATTAGTGATTAGCCAAGGATTACTTTGGCACCAAATGTAATATTCCTATATCAAGTTCCTTGAGTCGAACATGGTATAGGGGTGTTACAAGAATGGTTGAATTGAATCTTAGAAAATTTACATGATTACACAATTAGGTAAGTTTAAATACATGAACATATGTGATGATATGTCATGTATAATAATTGTATTTGGCTTGATTTAAATGTCTTGAATTGGTTGGTGAATGTGTTTAAATGTTGTTGTAGGTGGAAGGCAGAATGGGTGAGAAATATGGCCTTGAAAATGAACTATTTTCATCCACACGGGTAGAGACACGGGCGTGTGTCTCAGCCATGCTGAAAAGAACAGTGGGGAAAAATGTGTCAGCAAACAAGCAAAGTAGGCTTATAAAATATTATCTTGTCTTCCAGGTTTGTGTCATTACATCACTTGCTATTTTTCACTCATTTATGGTTTTAAACTATGGTTATTATTTGTTGAATTAAAAATGCCGTGTGTCCCCTGCACCTAATTTTCAAAAATTAAATTGTCCACACGGCCTAGCACACGGACGTGTGGTTGGCCGTGTGACACAAGTCAGAGAGTTACACGGGTATGGACACGGGCTGGGACAAGGCCGTGTGCCTCACATTGAATGACCCCACGGCCTGAGACACGGGCGTGTGCTCCTTGCACTTAAGAAAAATTTTGAGATTTTGCGAAAAATTCTCTAAGTACCTGATTTAGTCCCGACTTGTTTCTAAAGCATAAATTGGGTCTCGAGGGCCCATTCAAGGGACATTATGATTGAATATGTTTTATTTCGGTTATGAATAGTAAATGATATGTATAAACTATTTTTAAATCTGTAAACTCCGGTAATGCTCCATAACCCTGTTTCGGTGATGGATATGGGTTAGGGGTGTTACAGTCCCCCACCTTGTACTCGCAGATTTTGAAAAGAGGAGCCTTGACAGCCGTGAACTCCCACTTTGTTCCTTGAATGCTTATCATATCTTTGGAATATACCGCGTGCTGCTATTTTGATCTCTTCTACCTTAGCGAACTTGTGATCCCTCTTATACAGATCTGCTAAGCTCTATGGCCTGTTGTCAGTGAATGAATATTGGACATGTTCATTTAAAACTCCCATAATGAAAGCATCAATGACCTATTTATCCTCCAGATTTTTCGTGTTCAATGTCGCGACGTGAAAGCGTTTAATATAATCTTGCAAGCTCTCTCATTCTCTTTGTTTGGCAGGTATCAAACCCATAGGTGTACTCATTATCCTCCTTCGTGCTCAAAATCTCCCCCAAAACATCTAACCTAGCTATGAGAAAATTTGGACGGAACCTTGTGGAAGGGATAAATAATAGTCCTTTGCACTACCCTTAAGGGTTGTTGAGAAGGCTTTATACTTCGCAGCATCGGAAGCTCCCAACACATTTATATAATCTTTATACTACATGAGATGCGCTCTAGGGTCCCTTATCCTTTCAATATCCCTTCAAACATCTCCTCGAGGACCTTAAAGTTAGTGGGCAGGCTTATAGTTACAATTTCAGGAGCTAGCGGATTGTTGAAACAAAATAGTCAATCCATATCCTGGGAGTCACGATGCAAAGCCTGGACATCCCTACACAAGGCATCCATCTCGTTCTGCCACGGTTTTGCATGCATCCGAGAACCATCTTCACGCATGCCACTATTACCATGGATATCAAAATTGTCAGACTGTACCTTCTTTCTTAAATTTTCATTTTGCTTCAACAACTCTTGCTGGAACGTCTGTTGCTGCTCGAATCTAGCACTATGCATAGCCATTTGCACCCTCATCAACCTCAACTACTCTTGTAGAACAACAAATTGATGTGGGGATGCCTCCTGGTCAGAGGAAAATGACAATCCTTGACAAGAGGAAAATGACAATCCTTGACCAGAGGGGACGTTCAGGTCTAAAGAATTTGAGGATCGTATATGAGCCGAATTACCTAAATTTTCTGGTAGGTCGGCAAACCAACTAGCAAATAAATTCGTTTTGCTAGATTGATTACTGACACTAGAGACTCCAGGTTGTCCTGCAAAAAAATTGATGGGAAAATTCTCATTGGGATGAACCATTTCGATTTTCAACAAACTGAAGTTTTGAAGACTAGAAATTTTGTACGCTAGGGTCATATACAATGAAAAAATGAAATATTTCTATAGCTATATAATTGTAAAAGTTGATTTTACTATAATATCATCAAGATTTCTTGTTTAATCACAACAATAATGTTTTTTTTTTCATACATAACAAGAATGATTTTTTTATATTATATTAAGCTAGGGTCATATACAAGTAGAGAAAAGAGATTTTATATTTTTATAGAAAATTTAAAATCTTTTATAATTTTTTGAATTTTTACATTTCATTTTTTTCAAAAAAAATATTCTAAGTTTTTTTTTTCATAAATTTTGAAAGTATAGTTTTTATTTATGATTTTTAATTTTTTTAAAAATATTAGTTTATTTGATAATATAAAATAATACCAAGTCACAATAACAAATTAAGGATCAATTTGCTTTGAATAAAAGAGTATAATCCAAAATGAACAAAGATGTAAAGATTGAGAGTTAAATTTATTATTATTTCATATATATATATATATATATATATATATATATATATATATAAACAAAAATAGGATTTAAGGGTGCATTTTTTTTTTTACAATTAATGTATCTTTATATTTGTTAAATGATACAATTTTAACTGAAATTTTTTTTTACTTCTGAAATAATATAAAAACGAAAATACAATATAGAGATTGCCTTAATACTTTTGAAGCTTATAATCCGTTTTGAAAAAATGAATAGTTGCCCTTGAAGATAGGGGTGTTCAAACGGAATAACTAAACCGAATTACAATTAATCGAATTACCCGAAATATAAAAATTTTTAACCGTTAATCGAATCAATTTTTTTTCAAATACATTAATCGAACCGAAATATTTCAATTAATTTGATCAGTTAACCGAAATTTATATATTTATATATTTTGATTAAAATAAATATAAAAAAAATATATAAATACATTGCTAATGTTCATTTTCTTTTTTTAATAGTTCAAAACAAATATTATATATAATATATATTATTTATTTCAGTTAATTATCCGATTTCAAATCGAATTAATCGATAATCAAAATTTTAAAAAAAATATTAATTAATTTCCAACTAAATTAAATTCGATTATTAACTGATTAATCGAATCATATCAATTTGATGTATTAATTCTTAAAAAGTATTAGGAGATTGCTAACATGATTGCATGCGATGGAAGAATAGACGAAATTCTCTCTCTCTGGGTTTGGTTAGACTGAGACGTCCTGACAGGTTACTTATATATGTCAAATTCTAATGATTTTCACCACCACCACTTTGGTGATTGATAATTTCATGTGGGAAACAAATCATTAATTTTGTCAAATCCAAGTGTTTTGACAGTCTTTATAGGCAGTGTATCTCATTTGACATTAGTCATGCATTAGGAAGGTCAACTTGGCCGACCTTGCTTTAAAAAACTGTTGATTAGTACCCATAACACAAAGGCTCTTATGGGAAACAAAAATCTCTAGATTTTCAAAGCCTTAATTGGTGGAATGCACAAATGCCATATTGGATGAGTAATGAGGGTTTGATGTTTATGGTGACCCCCTAATGGATGGGAAATTGGGGATTCCGTGACCCATGACCTGACTCCAACATAATATTTATAAAAATAATAAACAAATTATATTCCACCACCACATATGGAAAAAGTTAATTGTTGGTGTTTTGACCCTACTCCCTCCACTAAAACCTAATTTATGTATCACCCCTTCCCCACTTCCTTTCTACCCTTTCCTCATAATAAAACTCAATATAATTTTAAATTTTAACTCAACTAATTTACATAATTATTCCTAAAACAAATATTTTTATTATAGAATATAAGCTTAGAATCTCAACATATATGTATATTATTTTTAAGATACAACCCCTTTCATACACACTTAATATATATATAAAATCAGAGGGGAAAAAGAGTAAAGACCCACCAAAATTTCAATTGAGTTCCACCTAAGATAAGTTCCTCAATAGTCAAGGGTCAAACCTCCTCCTATCATAATAACCATTTAATCAAACATGACTTTGATGGACAACTTAACACACATATGGTCCAATTTTAAGGGGGAGAAATGTACCAGAAAAGTTTGAAATTGCAATAATTACACTCAAAACTTTGAAATGCAATTGCAGCCCCCCTTTTCTGCCACTCTTTTTACCATTATATGAAAAGACATGACTGATTTATGAAAGGACCTGAAAACAGACAAGTTCCTATTTGACATGGAGCTGTTTCAATTTAGCAAAGTAGGGAAAAGAAACTATGACCTTATCCAAGAAATAACCAACAATAATTGACAAGGTGATTATTTGATCATTCACTGTTATATTTTGGGTCATTATTTTTATTTTTCTCTTTTTGAACCTACCTTACTAGGTGATTTGGTAAAGCCAAATAGTTTTTTTCCTTAAAACTTGGCTAATCTTCTGGGTTTTGGGGGGCAATTGTAATGAGTTTTGATGTGTTCAAATGGCATCAATCTCAACTTAATTTCATACTCCACAAAAAAAAAAAAAAAAAAAACCTTTTGGTCCTTCAAATTATCTTTGATATAGTTATGTTGTCTTTTGAGTACTTCCAACTTTTAAAGTCAAAACCTTTTCAATTATAATTAATGATACATGTCACTCGAGAATAAAATTAAAAAGACTTTGATTATCATACCATTAATTAAATTATCAGTTCAATTAAAATTTATAAATATTAAAAATATAATTTTAATATTAAATAAGTGTTAAGTATAATAAATATTTATTAAAAATATGCGTGGGTTGAATTATATGGTTTTTAGTATGGAACTAAGATATTAAAGTTTCTAGAGTCTCGTAAATTATAAATTATTTTGAATAAAAATAATAATGAAAATTAAATTTTTAACCATAATTTTTATAATTTTATATTCGTTTAATTCGTTTTTAATACATTTTGTTGATACAAGATATCAAGGGAGATGTAAGGAATAGAGAGGGTGGTCGTGATGAGGAGGCCAATTCACCCTTGTTGGGCGAAAAGACAGAAAAGTAGCAGAATGAGGAGAGAGATGAAAGCTTAGTATGTTAGGATTTTTAAGAAGGAAGAAGAGGACCGCCTTTATCCTGTGTCTCAAGGTATTCATAGGCGTGGAGGGAGAGTCTCTTGTCCCTTTACGCCACTCAATGATTCTTGGGTGGTCCCCTCTTGAGGAGATCATACCCATTAATAGTGGATGGACTAATGGAAAGTCCGACCGGGTAGTTAATGATGAATGGAACGAAGCATGTGGGTGGTTAGTCACTGAGTAATTATGTAGACGATATACATGATATATGGAGGTTTGAACAAAAATTTCAAAATTAAAATTAAATATAAAAAATAGACAACTCAATCCTATTTAAATGTTGAACTACTCATTTAATCAAAAAAATTTTATTTGATTTTTGGAGGTTTAAACAAAAATATTAAAATTTTAAAAACAAATTGATAAAAGAAATACTCATTTTAAAAATGAACCAACTCCAAATTCATAAATACCATATGTTGAGCATTTGAGTAAGTGGAGTGAAGATTTCTAATCTTAAATTGCGATGTTGAGCCTATTTTATAATTTTTCTTCTCTTATTCACTTGAATTGAAAAAATAATATATAAATCAGATTGAAAAGTAGACCAATGTTTCAAAGCTCAGAATCCATCTTTAATGACATTAAATGGAAACCGTTCTTATGTGAAAATGCGATTATGTTTTCTTAAATTGGTTTTTTCCCAAATTATTTTATTAATTTATCTCATCAAATTAATCATTTCACTATTAAATAATAATAGAAGATTAAAGATGCATTTTCATTTAGTTGTAAATTATCCATTAATCACTCTAAATAGAGGTTGTTTCTATTTTGATCACCTAAATTCTTTTTTCTACAAATATATTATTAGTCTTATGTTATCATTTAACGACAAAATAATTAATTTGATTAATTTTTTCGGGTGACCAAATTAACAAAAAAAAAAATTAGAGTGATCAAAATAAAAACAACCTTTACTTAGTGTGACTAATAGTATAATTTACCCTAATTTTAATTATATTAATTGTGTTTTTTTTTTTTGAAAACTTCTACTAATATGTTGATATTTGCAGTTTATTTTTGGTCATAACCACTACTAATGCGTTAACCAAGTATTATTATGGAATCTTTTATTTTGTTTTTATGAGACAAACTCCACTAATGTACTTGGTTTAGCAGCGGTTTTACCATTGAAGGACAACTAAATATTAGAGAAATGCATGTACCAAAAAAAGAATTTGAGAAATGGAGGCGTTTTGTGCTAAATGCTGTTAATTTCTGGACGTATAAGAAATGCTACCACTAAATATCCCTCCTCCATCCCCAAAACTGGCTGCTTCCTTAAGCTAAAAGAGCCCCAAGTTATAACAAAATAGTCCCCCCACCCCCCTTCTTTGTCCTGCCACTTCCATCACTGGGCTCTCCATCCGTCGCTCTTTGATCATGCCTTTTGTCGATCGCTCTTTGGTCGTGCTCTCCATCTGTCGATCTCTATTCCACTCTATTTGTCACTCTTTGACAGTCGCTCTTGCCGGTTTCTCTCTATTGTTGTCTAATAATGATCGCTCTCAGGGCGTGCCTCGTAGCGTAATATATTGCTATAAAGAAAATAATTAAAAAAAAAAAAAACAACACACAACAATTATCCGAAGGTTTACATATGAAAGTAATAAATTACAACAAAATGATTTAATTGAAGGAATTATTCTAATTATTGAAAGCATAGGGAACGGAGTGTTGCGTGAATAAACTAAAGTGTAATTAAAGAAATTAGAAATCACCCACAAGTTAATTAAATAAAATGTGTACTGATTCTAATGGATTCGTTGCTTATAAACACGAGCAATAATAATGATAATGGAGGGAGGCAACTAAATAAGCAAACAATAAATGTAAGTATGTTGAAGTAAATTTAAACACTATTTTTAAAGACTGGATATTCAATCATTCTAGGACGGATTCAGGGGGTGCGGGGTGGTCACCCCCTTTGAAATTATCAGATTTTTGAATTTTATACATAAATTATCATGTATTTTAGATTTGATGTTCACATTATATAACATTCGCTCTCTTAAGCCAAATAATAATCAAATATTAATGTATGATGGGCCTTGAAAGACTAAACTTAAAGTCAAACTACAAAATTAATTAATTTGGCTCATACCCATACATATTAGGTTATTGATTTGGCCTTGATATATTCATTGCTGGTATCGATTCATTGCTAACAAAAATGAATTCTCGCTTTAATGATGAGATAGTAGAGTTACTTGTTCTTAGCTCTACTTTGGATCCATGCGATAATTACAAAGCTTTTCGAGTGGAAGATATCTGCAAGCTTATGAATGATTTTTATCCGGACGATTTTACGGAGTAATAAAAGCTACACATGAAGATTCAATTGGAGCATTTTCAACTTGATGCTCATCAAAGCAAAGAGTTAGAGAAAGCTTCTACAGTTGTCGAGTTGTGTCAAGTGCTAGTTAAGGCAAATAAGTCAAGTATTTATCCTTTTCTTGATAGAGTTATTCGTCTTGTGCTAACTCTTCCCGTGTCTACTGCAATAATCGAATGAGCATTTTCAACTATGAAAATTGTGAAGACAAGGCTTCACAAGAGAATGACGGATAACTTTCTTTCAACTTACTTGGTGGTATACATCCAAAAACAGATAGCTCGAGAATTTTTAATAGATTCTATCATTGATGAGCTCGATCTTATGAAAAAGTAGAGGTTGCAATTTAGGATGCCTAGTATTGAGAAATAGGACTAAGACCAAGTTTTTTAATTTAATTTTTGGTATTATAATGATATTTATGAAAATTTTAATATAGTATTAGTTATTCTTTTTTGCATATTGGAAAGAAATATTTAATTTTATATAGTGTGATTTTTTTTCTTTTAATTTTTTACAGTTAAATTGTTCATACTTTTTTTAAAAAAAACATTAAATTGATTTGTTTGATAAGAGAAAAAGTATCCGAGAAGAATTGACACTTTTTTACGTTAAAAAAAGGTCATTCGAATTTAGAAGTTTCGCCACCTTAGAGTAAAATCCTGCATCTGTCCCGAAATCCATTAACTTTAGAAATGATTCAACCATGTAATTGTTTAAAGCATCAGACTTGAAGTAACTTTGAATCAAGTAAACACGATCCTTAAAGACTGAATGTTTAAACCATTAACTTTAGAAAATATTCAAGCATGTAATTGTTTAAAACATGAGAGAACTAAAGAGATGGACATTAACGATTGAAAGCATTATAACAAAGCAAACAAGAAATGGAAATGTGTAAGCTAGAACATTGAATCATGAATTGTTTCTCTAAGTCATGAATGTTCATTCATAAATCCATAATATAATTTCAAAAATTGTTTCAAGATTTATATTTTGATGACCTAATGTGTATATATTTGTAGGTCAAATCTCATCCCAAACTTAAAAAGACTATTTTCCTAAAAAAGACTTTAGAATTCTACAATAGGGGTTTGTATTGTGATGCACTATGACCTTGTGTCATGACACACCAAGGCTAACAAAGCAGTGTTCTTATCCAGATTTAAGTGTGAAAAATCTTCATTTGTTCTTAATTTTAGTGTAACGCCCCTAACTTAGATCGAAGATAATCTCGATCTGATGGTGCTACAACCTGTCTATAGGTAATTCTGGTAAATCCATTTACTATACTGTATCTTATACCAATCACAGTTTTTTTTGGCTATTGCTATAAAACAAACTATGTATTGTAACTAAACTTAGTTTTTTTGGCTATCTATATCCTTATGGAGGGTATTTTGAGCCAGAAGGTATCGATACCTAGTGCTTGGGTAATTGCACTAGACTTCTTTGTTTTTCTAATTTAGTTTTGATGTTTGCAAGTATTGATACACTCATACCAAGTATAGATACTTGGGCTTAAGGTATCAGTACTTGAAGTTTAGGTATGGATACCCAACTCCCTTGTTCTACCAATTTGGCTATTGACTTTGTTGGTATTGGTACTCTTGCTATAACTACTCCTACTTGGGCGTAGTTGTAACACCCCTCATCCGTCCAGACATACGGTACATATGAAAAGTGTTATTGGAGCACTTTTAGACTTTGACCAAAAAAATTTAACATATTAATTTTCTTCAAGTCAAATGGATAAAGAATAGGGGAATTCAAATATGGTTTTACATCATTAAGTGACTTTGAAACATATAGGGACAAGTTCCAATCATAAAATGAGTGTCCGTAGTTCTTTGACTTAAAACTGGAAATGTTTGAGTTGAGAAAAGTATGGGTTTTACCACAATTTAAAACTTTAAACAATTAAATAAAACCATTAAAACATGTTTGAATTCATTTAGAAGTTCAAGAATATTTTTAAAATCATTTTGAATCATTTTGGACATGTCCAAAATGAAACTTTCAAATTTTAGCTTCGATTTAAAATCCGGTTTCACATATTTTCATTAGGAACATTATATTTTCTATTTCTAACATAATTTTATAATTTTTTTACATTTATTCAATTTGATCCCTAATGTAACAAAGTTAATAGCAAGCTAAATTAACTTTACAATCAAATCCTTTTTATATTCTAAGCTTAAAATTGATGGACTTAATTGTTCAAAAAAATCAACAATGGAAACTTTCTAAAACTTTAAAATTTTTATAAATTAGTACATGGGCTAGCTAAATTAAGATCCCATGACCTCAAATCTATAGAAATTACAAGAAAATGACTTAAATTTGCTTACCAATGGAGGGTCAAATGTTTTAGAATTTTCTTAGGTTTTCCTTTCCATGGACAGTATGAAGAAACAAAATGAAGAAATATGAAATAATTTTTTTTTTCATCAATTCATGCTTTTATACATTGATTAAACCTTAATTAACATTACTTAATTAAGTAAATCTTTAATTAATTTACTTTAATTTTCATTAGCCTTATTAGTGGAGAATAACATCATCATCCACTATCATATGAAAGAAAATGGTTTATTTACCATTAGAACTCTATAGCAGTTGGGCTTTTACAATTTAGTCCTTAAACCTTAATTAACTAGTAATTTGACAAGATTACTCGACCAATCTTCACCATATTTTTATATTATACTCATAAATATTCATATTCATTATTTACGAACTTGATTTACAGAAATGGGGTTTCGAAATCGCATTTTTTGATACCACTTGAAATCGGGCCATTATAGTTAGGTACCCGTAATGATAAGGGGAAGGATGAGTATTATACTCTTAATAGACCCATAACATAAATATGTTAGAGTGTTATAATTATGCGAACACTTTCGATGGGATCTAACTATGTAAGTGGAGTGTGGCTACTTTTAGGAGCTCAAGGGCTTGGCTCTGAAAGCACTCATGAAAATAGGCTACAAACTCATGACCATAATAATGTCCCTGGATACTGTACATTGACTGGTGTTGAAATCATTATCTGAGATGTGTTCGGTTAATCAAATGGAATAGCTGGTTCAAAGCATAGTCTACCATGCAATTTTGATTAACTTTAACATGTTTTCACTTAGTGAATGTTCAATCGTAAGACACGTTAATTTATGCAATTCATTTCCAAGATTATCAAATTCTAGAATATTTTGAAAATGGGGGGAGATTGTTGGAACATTTCCAAAATATATATAGTGTTTCAAAAGTTGCAAACGAAAAGTTATAAGCAACCAAAAGTTATGCCACTTGATTATTAACAAATAGTCATAATTATTCAAGTAGATATATATTGAATTATTATGTTTATTGCTAAAGATATGACTCTTCATTTGGGTAGTTATGTCCCTATAAAGAGACATGAGACCTCCTATAAATAGGAGTAAAAATTCATTTGTAGGACAAAAAAAATATAGAAACAAAGTTTCTTCCTATTCTCTCATGATCGTGTGTCGTGAGTCTTAATATTTATATAATGAATGATCTAGCCTAGAAACTAACTATCACCACGATTGAGGCAAGTGCACCTAACGAACAGTAGTATAGCTTAGTGGCAAGACCGGATTGTCGAACCCAAAGGAACCAAAAGTACGAATACTGACTTTCTTTTTATTATTTAGCCTAAGGATTAAGGGATTTGTTGTTTATTCTAAAATTAACTAACTACTAAGCTAAAGACGCTAAGACACAGAGAATGAATTGGGGAAAATACTTGTGGGAAAAACCAATTGATTAAGACAATACCCGAGGAAGAATCCACCTAGACTTCACTTGTTATTTAACTCTCGAACTGCATTTATTTATTCACTTGACTTGATCCATAGGATTCCCTAATTTATATTAATACCTCTCTCGAGGCTACTAACGTCTAACCCTAGGTTGATTAATTGAAATCTCTTTCTAATTAAAACCCCTAGGATTGCATTAACTCGATCTATGGACTCCCATATTAGGTTTGACCCTAATCCGGCAGATTTTCGTCATCCTATCTCTAGGGTTGCGATCAACTCCGCTTAACTATGCTAGATCTACTCTTAAACAGGGAATATTCCTCCACTGCCTAAGCACATCAATACTTGAATCAAGATCTGAAATATCAAAACAAGAATTAAGAACACATAGTTAAGAACAAATCAAGTATTTATCATATAGTTCAGAAAACAATAACAAGATCCGTCTTAGGTTTCATCCCCCTCAGGTATCTGAGGGGTTTAGTTCATAATCATAAAAGAATACATCTCAGAAGAAAAGATAAAACAAAACATAAGAAAACCCTAAAACCCCTGAAGGAATTGAAGGAGAGATCCTCCGTCTTGAGTATGATTTCAGCTTCTTGAGATGAATCAACCGGCTCTCTTGAGTAAATCCCACAATTCTGACCTCTCTGGCTTGGCTCCTTGGCCTAGCTGG
Organism: Gossypium sturtianum; assembly: GCA_025698515.1. Classification (NCBI taxonomy): domain Eukaryota; kingdom Viridiplantae; phylum Streptophyta; class Magnoliopsida; order Malvales; family Malvaceae; genus Gossypium; species Gossypium sturtianum. Next base: position 94,961,151 of record CM046951.1, on the reverse strand, counting down.
ACGCCCCCTCAAGGTTGGCCTTTAGGGTGTTTATATAGGCTTTTGGAATGTCTTTCTTTGCCTCTAAGTACCCTATTCCGAGTGAAATTCCTCTTTGTCACGGCAGGGACACGCCTGCAGTGAATCGAATCCAGTGCCGTGGTCGAGTTCATGCTAAAGTGGCAGCGCTGCTGTGTGGTGAACTCTGCCGTGTTGATTTCTTACTTTGGCCCATTTTCTCTGCTGCCCGCTTTCGTTTCTCGTTCTTTTCATCCTCCGATGCTCTCCTAAGTATAAACCATGAAATTAAAGGATTAGGAGCATCAAATTCCACAATTCAAGGGATTAAATCATCCAAAAGTATGCTAAATGTGGGATTAAAATATGTATATATTACGGTTTATCAAATACCCCCACACTTAAGCATTTGCTTGTCCTCAAGCAAAATTCTCAATTCACAATTAAAATTAACTCCCCTTAATTCATAATCTTCATCAATAATGTTTCATCATAATTCCTAGGTAATTTATACATTGATGATATAACCAGAAGGTTCCTAAAGATTCAAACAATCTAAGTCATATATTTTTGTAACATGAAAACATAGGTGTTTCCCCTCATCTAAATAATTACCTGTAATTCAAAATCGACAAAAATTGACATCCTCACTAAAGGTTCACTCAAATCACTCAAAGTGTTTAAGGTTCAAAATAAGTACTCAAGAGTCGAACATGAAAAGTTAATCCCATAGGCTTGCAAGAAAATCAAATCTCCATCACTGTAAAATGATATGATACACAAATCAAAAGGTCTTTTATGGGTTGTAACGAGGCTTGGGTTAAAGGTGTGGATAAAGGCTTGAATTAGAGGGTTAGTATCGAGACTGAATTGACAAATTACCTAACTAGAAAGTTGGACTAATACTGAATAATTACATCAATTGAAAACCTAATACTAATAACATGAGCTTCTTCTCAAATTATGAAATTAACTGCTTAAGCTCCAATAACAACGAAGTAATAATGAATAGATTCCTAATAAATAATTTTTTTTAAAGAACAAATCAAGTACAATAATAATAAGATAAAATTTAATAACTGAAATAAAGAAAATAGTTAAGTAACCGATCAAATCAAATCTCGATATAGGGGTAGTTAAGAGAAATGGTGATAACAAATAAAAAGTGGGTTTTGGGTTAATATTAATGAGTGAGTTAAGGAATGGTTTGTTAAGATTCAAAGGGGTTCACTAGGGGTTAATTATGAAGGTAGGCTTTTTATGGAGTAAGTGGGTTAAAATCTAAGTGCCTTCATCATCTTAGTATATCAAATCAAAGGTGTGGTCTCGACATATATAATCGAAGCAAGTTCTAGAATAACAAATCAATGTTGACACACTCATAATCAATAAAGTGAGCACGAAAAGGATGTATGCTCTAAAAGGCTTAAGATCTCACAAAAATTATGGGCTTTTGATGTCAACATTGTAAATTTCAAATTTCAAAGTAGTAATTAGATTCAGGTAGACAACCTAACAAAATTTTTGAAAATAGACTCATCATGCTCGATTCTCTAGTCCCCTAAAGTTTAAATCATCACTGCATAATTATCAATGACTTAATCCAAAACATATCAATGAAAATCATAAATCAAAGGAAATTTCATTCTAATAGTAACATGAGAAAATTACTTAAAAATAAGACATAATTCAGGGATTTGAGAATAATGCAAAAAGTTAGGCACTTTTAAGATTCACCCCCCATACTTAAGATGTACATTGCCCTCAATGTACAAAGATAGATATAGATACAGAAAATCAAAAGATAGGGAGAAAAGTGAAACTTTCTGAATTTTGGATGGGTTCATTGAGTCGAAAGTGTGGAAACTTGATTCGGAGGTGAAAGATAAGTTGGAGGAGGCGTCTCTGGTGTTGGTATGGTGGCTGCCCACAATCGCTGCGCCAGATGAAGAAATTGGGTAGCTCGTGAAGAAAAAGCCAGGAAATAATAAGAAAAATTCAAAATAAACTAATTATGTATTTAAGGACAATGAAGATAAAGAGAAGGAAAATAAAGGAGAAGAGAAAAGACATAGGTAAAATAAATGGACTCGAATGTCCTTGGCTTGGCGAGTAAATGAAGCGGCCGACATGAACTTATGTGGCTCTGTCTTGCACGGGGAGACTGTGCTAGGGTCCTTTCGCTTCTTCGGCATGGGGATGGTGGTGAGGATGGTGAAAGAAAAGGAATGAGGGGAAGGGGAATGGGAAAATGAAGGGAGGGGATAGTGAGAAGGGAAAGGGGTTGGTGGCTGGGAGTTGGTGGAAGAAGGATTTGGGGAGAAGGTGAGAAGAAGGGAGGGTCTTAAATAAGAAACAAGGACTTGGTGCTGCCCACGCCCGTGTGTTGTGGGCGTGTTCGGTCACACGGCCGTATCGCACGGCCGTGTGGTGGCTCGTTCGTTTCTCCCACGCCTGTGTAGAGATCTCCACGCCCATGTCTCTTTCTCAGTGTCGGCCACGGCCTCAAAGCACGGGCGTGTCTCATACCCGTGTGACTTCCTCAGTGTCGGCCACGGCCATATCGCACGGCCGTGGCAATTTAAAGCCGTCCATGATCTGGGGATTTTTCGTCCTTGGCTCGTACAACCTCTGCCATGCCAGTGTGTAAATTCGTGATGCCCACACGGCCACGGCCACGCTCGTGTGCAAGGCCGTGTGGCACAGAAACCTATGCTTTATTTACCTTGGTTAGTCTTTAGTTAGGTACTAAAAATCAAAGATATGAAAATAAAGGGGGTTAGTGCTTGGGTTGCCTCCCGACAAGCGCTTGTTTGAAGTCCTAAGTTAGACTTACCTTTTATTCGCACGATCATGGTGGTTTGAGGAGTTGAAACTCCTCTTCCCTGCTATCAATTTTAACAATATATGGTTTGAGTCGAGCGGTGTTTACCTTAAAAGTTCCGAATTCAGGATTAGTTACCTCGATTGCTCCGTATAGGAAGACATTCATCATCAGAAAAAGATTTCTTCGTTTGTATTATGGTCTGAGATAGCGACTCGAGGGTCTTTCTCATCCAACAATACCTGATCTCCTATTTTGAAGTGATTCGCTGTTCCTTTAAGCTTGTTTGGGAGTTCCCTCGGTTTTGCTTCGCGTGTTCCTAGTTTCCCCTTGAAATGTGTTTTCCACTCGTCTAGTTCATCAATATGAAGCCTTCGATCCTCATGAATTACTTCTTTGTTGTCATGATGTCTAGGATCCGCCTGGGCTTGTGTGGTTCTCGTGGTGCTTCCGAAAAGAAGGTTTAATCAATGGTCATTAATAAAATTAATTTTCTCACCTTGATTACTTGATGTCCTAGCCGAGTCAAGAGCCTGAAGACTGATTGATTCGTTACCTACACGGGGTATGAGTTCACCTGTACCAACATCAATTTTAGTTCTAGCAGTTGCTAAAAAGGGTCTTCCTAAAATTGAAGGGATCGTGTTGTCCTCATCCATGTCTAAAACAACAAAGTCTACTGGGAATACGAATTTATCAATTTTCACGAGTACATCTTCAATTATACCCCTAGGAATTCTAATAGTTTTATCAGCTAATTGAATGCTCATCCTAGTTTGTTTGGGTTTCCCCAGACCTAGCTGTTTAAATATTTTATAAGGCATAACATTTATACTTGCCCCTAAATCAGCTAAAGCCTTATCAACAGATAAACTACCAATTAAGCATGGAATTGTAAAACTCCCTGGATCTTTTAATTTTCGTGGTAGTCTATTTTGCAACATTGCTGAGCACACTGCGTTTAATTCCACATGCGACTCCTCGTCTAGCTTCCGCTTGTTTGTCAAAAGCTCTTTTAAAATTTTCCTTGAGTCTGGCATTTGCGAAAGAGCTTCGAGAAATGGTAAGTTAATATGTAATTTCTTTAAAAGTTTAAGAAATTTACCGAATTGTTCGTCTGATTTGTCTTTCTTCATCGCATCAGGATATGGTATACGAGGTTGGTACTCTTTAATTACCGGTTTTAGTTTGTCATGGTTCACCTCAACCTTACCTTCCTCTACCACATTCTACTGCCTTAAATTGGGCTCATCTAACCCTACACTATCATGAGCTGTTATGGCTTGAATTGGCTCCTTTGGGTTAGTCTCAGTGTTGCTTGGTAGGCTTCATTGCGGTCGTTCGGAGATCAGCTTAGCAAGTTGCCCTAACTGGTTCTCGATCCCTTGAATTAATGCTTGTTGATTTTTAAGTGTTGTTTCGGTGTTTTGGAAACGTGTTTCTAACACTGCTATGAATTTTTTCAGCATCTCCTCAAGGTTCGGCTTCTTTTTCTGTGGGTAGGGCTGGTGTTGGAAGTTTGGAGGGGTTTGTTGTCTCTGATTTCCTTAATCACCCCATGAGAAATTTGAGTGCTTTCTCCAACTTGGATTATAAGTATTACTATAAGGGTTATTTTGAGATCTGAAATTGTTACCCACATAGTTCATTTGTTCGCCTTCCATGCCATGTCCGTAGGGTGGGTACTCAGGATTCGCCACACCTCCACTTGTTTCGCACTACATTACCGGATGTACCTGCGAAGAACACAAACCATCAATCTTTTTGTTTAACATCTCTACCTGATTTGATAGCATGGTTACTACGTCAAGGTTGAAAACTCCGCTGCTTTTGTTGGCCTTGTCCTTGTAACTTGCCACTGATAGTTATTCAGTGACATCTCCTCTATAAACTCGTAGGCTGCTTCAGGAGTTTTGTTATTTAGGGTTCCGCCGGCAGCTGAATTGATTAGTTGCCTCGTTGAGGGGTTCACACCGTCGTAGAAGGTTTGAACCTGAAGCCACAAAGGTAGCCCATGGTGAGGGCACCTTCTCAACAAATCCTTGTATCTCTCCCATGCATCATAGAGTGTTTCTAGATCCATCTGCACAAAAGAAGAGATATCATTCCTCAACTTGGCCGTTTTGGCCGGTTGGAAAATTTTTAACAAGAATTTTTCGGTCATTTGATCCCATGTAGTGATTGACCCTCGTGGAAGAGAATTCAACCACTGTTTGGCTTTATTCCTCAAAGAAAAGGGAAACAACCGAAGACGGATGGCATCATCAGAAACGCCATTTATTTTAAAAGTATCGCAAAATTCTAGGAAATTCGCCAAGTGATTATTTGGATCTTCATCCTGCAAACCATCAAACTGAACAAATTGCTGTATCATTTGTATAGTGTTAGGTTTCAGTTCAAAATTATTCGCAGCAATAACAAGTCTAACAATAGTTGACTCAATTCCTGTTAAATTAGGTTTAGCATAATCATACATAATTCGAGGAGCATGATTTTCGGCCACCTCTAGAGGTAGCGGATTATTCTCAGCCATCTCTTCGGTAGTATTGGTTTCGTCTTCTTGCTCTTCTCCTATGTAATTTAAGCTTCGCCTTATTTCTCTACGATTTCTGCGAACGGTACCTTCAATATCACTGTCGTAAATTAAGGGTCCTGTCGGGTTCCTTCTAGTCATAAACTAGGGGTACCTACAAGGAACGACTAAAAGAAAGAAAAAAATTAGCAAAGTTAAAAACAAAATAAAAGTAAATCGCAAAAATAAAAATGGCTAAAGTAATAAAAATTGAGCGTTCTTAATATTTTAGTTCCCCGGCAACGACGCCAAAAACTTGATCGTGTGTCGTGATTCTTAATATTTATATAATGAATGATCTAGCCTAGAAACTAACTATCACCACGATTGAGGCAAGTGCACCTATCGAACAGTAGTATAGCTTAGTGGCAAGACCGGATTATCGAACCCAAAGGAACCAAAAGTACTAATACTGACTTTCTTTTTATTATTTAGCCTAAGGATTAAGGGATTTGTTGTTTATTCTAAAATTAACTAAACACTAAGCTAAAGACGCTAAGACACAGAGAATGAATTGGGGAAAATACTTGTGGGAAAAACCAATTGATTAAGACAATACCCGAGGAAGAATTCACCTAGACTTCACTTGTTATTTAACTCTGAACTAGATGATTTATTCACTTGACTTGATCCATAGGATTCCCTAATTTATATTAATACCTCTCTCGAGGCTACTAACGTCTAACCCTAGGTTGATTAATTGAAATCTCTTTCTAATTAAAACCCCTAGGATTGCATTAACTCGATCTATGGACTCCCATATTAGGTTTGACCCTAATTCGGCAGATTTTCGTCATCCTATCGCTAGGGTTGCGATCAACTCCGCTTAACTATGCTAGATCTACTATTAAATAGGGAATATTCCTCCACTACCTAAGCACATCAATACTTGAATCAATATCCTGAAATATCAAAACAAGAATTAAGAACACATAGTTAAGAACAAATCAAGTATTTATCATATA